>JADANM010005856.1:2364449-2380977 GCA_026213755.1 Eurema hecabe | reverse complement strand
TTTATATGAAAGTCCACGCGAACGGAGTCGCGGGCAATAGCTAGTATTAGAATAATTTTACAAAATCATTGTGTTGTTTATTTTTAATCGCTGATTACTAAGAGCTTATAATATCTAGCCATATTTTTAACTGTCATTTATATTATACTAACTTTGACCCCTCCTTCCCCCTTATAACCCTTTTTTCCAGTTAAAAAATATCATATCTTTTATCTCAGGCTCTAGACCATTTGTGTTCCAAAGTTCATTACAATCGTTTAAGCGGTTGAGCCGTGTAAGCGTAAAATTATAAAAAGTTTCAACCCCTCGCGGAACTTTTTGGGTAAAAAAGTAGCCTATGTCCTTCACCAGACTCTAGACTATCTTTGTACCAAATTTCGTTCCAATCGGATCAGAAGTTTTAACGTGATGGAAAAACAGACAGACAAACAGACAGACAGAGTTACTTTCGCATTTATAATATTATAGTAAGGATAAGGATTTGTGAACTTAATCATACTACTATCTGAATGTATGAAAGTCTTAAATAATAATAATATGTTATGTATGATATTAAAATATATCGCCAAAAGCGTTCGTAAGTGCATAATTCGATAATAGCTGAACTGAATTCCATTATTTTTAGAATATTCCTTGAAGTACGAAGGGTTCTTAAGCAGAGTTAAAGTTAGTGTAAAGTAAAGTAGTAAATTGTAGTAAGTAACCTTACAAAGTTACAGGTAAGATAGGTACTGCATAATCGAAGTCGTTTTGGGCCAGCTAGTATTATATACAACTAGCTGTTGCCCGCGACTCCGTCCGCGTGGACTTTCATATAAACTTTGTCCCACTCCACTATAAAGTTTCCATTATTTTTAAGATGTATTCTGCTATTCGGGGCGGGGACAAATCCAACGAACGAAAAACCATGAAAATTGGTCTAGCCGATCTCGAGTTATTCCTAAGTGTTGTAACGAACCCGTCTTTGTTTTCTCGAGTTGTAAGTGTTGTAATAAATACTTATATGTGTCTTATTATCTATGAATTCAATCTGTGTGTCACTAAGATTTTCCCGTCTGAGTCAGATTCCATCCCTCAGGGGTTGTGAGTTGTGACTCATTCTGAATAACGCTAACAGTTTAGGAAAAAACTATGACGTCATTATACTAAGCCTTCGGGAAAGCTAAATGTGAACAATGCGATTTTCTTCCTTATTACTCTTTATTACTATAGCAAATATATATATGCAAATAGCGGCACGAGAAGTTTAATTGGCGATCTTTAGTTCAATTTTAATTCTAAGGCAAATATTTTTTTATCTTGGATACATATAGTAACACTTGAATCGTCATAGTATTACAGAACCATTATGTAGGTATTAGCAGTTTGGAAAGCAAATTTTAAAGAGTAGGGACAAATACAAAACCTGTAATTTGTTCTTTAAAAATGAGGAAAAGACTACGTCACTAAGATACTTGTAGGTTTGTTTATGTAAGGAAGAAAGAAAGATGAAAGAAGTAAACATTTATTCTAGAGCACATACATAAAACAATACATACAGGTATGATAACAGAAGCAATACAATAAGAGAAAGAATACAGAAGAGGAAAACGAACCCACTCAGCATGTGTTGGAGCTGCGAATAGCCCCTCTGATTTTCAGTGGCTCCTATGTTTGTGTAATAAAGACACCTGTATCGCTAACGAGTAGTACCTGCCAGGGAACTTATGATTTGGAAATATACTTGGCGCCCGTCAGGCCTGAAAAGGGATTGTATGACTCATGGAATATGACGTAGAAAGAAATTTAAATATCATGATGACTAAGCAAGTTTTGGCGAAAGGTGTGTTATGAATTTATTTGTATGACTCAGTTTTATACTTAGATAAACCTATTAATAAAAAAATAACGTCATTTTACATATCAAGAGATGTATAGGTAATAAATTTTGACCCGATAAAATTTGTTGGCGTTTTTAGGTGTGAATAGTAATAATATTTTACTTATTGCAAAATAAAGTCGCTTTCTTCTGTCTGTCAGTACGTATGCTTAAATCTTAAAAACTACGCAACCAATTTTGATGAGGTTTTTATCAGAAAGAGTGATTGAAGAGGAAGGTTTATGTGTTTAATTTGTATAACTGCGTTGAAAATCGGGACACTCCTACTAAAGTAAGTAAGTAAGTAGGGTCGGGCCAATGTCCACAACTCGACATATCGCGCCTATTTTTCGTGTGGATGGTGGCCTTCTTATTGCCACCCTAGTTCCATGAGGAACCCAATCAAATCTTCGGGGTCCCTAAAGACCTCGGGGAGAGTCCTCGGAGACCACAAGTGCTTGGCGCGGTATGCGGCCACACTTTCGCATTCGAGAAGAATGTGTGCCTGTCGGTATCACCTAAATTAAAGACACTTTCGGCCAACTCATATGCAAATTAAATTTAAGCCCGCCTTGAGACTCGTAATTTTGACAGAATTGTATAGCGAACTGTCAAATCGGACCGGTTTAAGTTGTACTTAAATTTAAGTTGCGTTTCAGTATTCCGGCATTAATTTTACTAAATAATAATAGGTATATTTAATTAAATACAAACAAAAAACAAAACAGCTGTTCAATGAACACGTTGAAACAATATAATTATCAAGTTATTCAAAAAGCTGTGCGGAAATTCTCATTCGCACGTGACTAAGTTCAAGGCTCGCTTACTTAAGTTATGTTATAACTTAGATGATAGATCGTTGACTTAAGATTATGTAATAGAATGTTCTTTATAAAACGTTTCTCTGATTGTTTATATTCATCCATACTCCATACTAATATAATATTATAAATGCGTAAGTAACTCTGTCTGTCTGTCTGTCTGTCTGTCTGTCTGTCTGTCTGTCTGTCTGTTACGCTTTCACGCCAAAACTACTGAACCGATTGTAATGAAATTTGGTACACATATGGTCTAGAGCCTGAGATAAAACATAGGCTACTTTTTAACTAAAAAAACGGTTATAAGGGGGAGAAAGGGGAAGTTAAAGTTTATATGAAAGTCCACGCGGACGGAGTCGCGGGCAACAACTAGTATATTTATATGTAAAACAACAACAATTTAATTTCAAAATTTTGCAAATTGTATTGTAATCACTCAATATAAATACAGCTTTACTGATAGTTAAAATAAAAATAGTCATAAATACCAATATTATAAAGCTGAAAAGTTTGTTTGTTTGTTTGAACGCGCTAATCTCATGATCTCCTGATTCGAATGGAAAAATATATTTTTTATTGAAAAGACTATTTATTGAGGAAGACTAGGCTACATATCATCACGCTGCGACTAATAGGAGCGAAAATAACGGAAAAAGAAATAGACGGGGACGAAGTCGCGAGCAGCGGCTAGTATGTAAATAAAACGTAGCATATAATATAATTATTCCCTGAAACCACTTTTTGTAATAAAATCGATCTGTATTAAAAAAAATTGTACATTTTTTTCACTTAATAAAAATATCTTAAAAAATATTGTGTAAAGAAAAATGTATCAATTAACAATTATAACAATGTTCACTATAATTATATAATAGAGGAATAATAAGAAAGTTAGAACCATTAATTATCATAAGTTAGACTTTCCATTAGTTTCCATTAAACTTAGATACCTAGAGCAATGTCAACTTGGTAAGATCATCGACCTGCGCGGGCGCATTACGTAATCCTGCTGATACATTAAATGCGAAAGTTTCTAAGGATGTTTGTATGTTTGTTTTATTAAAAACATTATAGAAATAACTTTAACAAAACGTTAACATAACGTTGATAGAACATTTCAAAGTCAAAGTTTTTTATCTTTATAAAATAAGGCTTTGTATTGTACACTTAAGTAGTACATTAATTTATATAAATGTTAGAAAAACGGTATTTTATTAAGATATTTTTATGTTACGGTGTGTAAATAACCAGGAGTTAAGACTTATGGTACCTACGTACGTTGCCAAGCTTAAAAAAACAAATATACGGTCAGATTAAGAAACCTCCCCCTTTCATTGAAGTCGGTTAAAAATGGAAAAACTACTTGACGTTATTTTCTATTGAAGATTATTTTTTACTTATATTTAGATATTATGTAGTATCCATTTCTTCTATTAACGATTAAATATTGGTTTAATTGTCATAAATTGATAGCATTCAGTATTTTCTATAGCAATAATTAATAAAATTCAATTCTTATATTAACTCAGCTGTTTTAGTTCTGGCAATACAAACTATCATTCTTTTTTCTGTCTGTCTCTATGTATGCTTAAATCGCTAAAATTACGGGAACAATTTTCATGTGGCTTTTTTATGAGATAGTGATTTAGAATATTTTTGATGAAGTCATTTCTGAAGTTATTGATTAATTGTTTAAAACTAAATTAAAACTAAATTTAATTGTTTAAAACGCCGCGCCGTTCATATTGCTATAAGCGTGCAGTAACATTTCCTTACGGAAAAGGTTTTTAATAAGTTGAAAGTATTCTACCTACCTTTATAGTTTTTTTAAATCCTACAAATAGCTAACTACTTTATTCGTCAATACGGTAAACAGATATAATGGGCCCTAGCTGGTGAGTGGTTCGAGGAAATTTTTATTTTGTGATGATGCTCATAACTCATAACTCACCTTAAAATTATCGAAATCGGTTCAGCTGTTATCGAGTACCTGGGGTAGGTCTCCTTTGCAGGATACCGACTTTGTGGGTACCCACACAGTACCAGACATTCTACCGCCTGAACAGTGATGTGAAAATGTCACTATGCTGTGAAGGGCACTGTAGCCAGCGAGATTCCTGGGCTAATGAGTCTTAACATCTGATGACTCAAAGTGGGGAGCTACAGTGTACTACCCTGTCCGGAGTTGGGCTTAAGAGCAAAGTTCCGGGTAGCACTGCATTGGCTATGAGCTGGCGTTACTCTTACCATCATGAGTGCGTCCAGCTCGTCTCACCACTTCACATTATAAAAAAAGAGTAAAATTAGCGACACATTTGGCGATTCCTTTCCATATAATATAATATAATATTATATTATATAGCAACAATCTCCACACGATCATAATTCTAGATAAAACATTATTATTTCATATTAAATGTAAGTAATTTAATAATTAATTAATAATTGAAATTAAACATTATAAGAAGTTATATCAATAAAATACTATTATATTAAATATTATGTCAATAAGTTTGTAATGTCAAATTTAATTATTAAATTTTATATATTTATAGATACTTGCACGTATACCAAAGAATCGAGGGTAAACAGCAGCGGTCATTGCCCCCGTTACCTAAGACATTTTTCAATTACACGGACGCATCCGGACAGAAAGTGCAAACTTTTCACCCGGCGTGCCTCGCATAACGATTGTACGCGAAAGTGTTACGTGGCACGAATAGTAATTGCTTAGGGCCGTGAACTTATATATATCGAAGTGTATTACAATTTTACTTAGTAGAAATATAGGTTAATGTTTGGAATATTTTGTAAATGCTAGAGGTATAAATATTAGTAAATTATCCTTAATTGTTATTGTATAGGAGATTTTCAAGTTATGCTTAGTATATATTATTTATTGATAAGAAAAAATAGCGTCTTAAAAGTTCCAATTTGTATTTTAAGTTCTTTCTTTTGTATTTAAATTTTCACAGTTACTATAAGACAGTTTTAAAAAGAAAATTATAAAATTAAATCAATGTTTATTCCGTTTTCATTTCATTTCATTTAATAAACAGTTATACAGGACGGGTTTTAATTATTTTTAAATTTACTCTGTTGTCTGGAACGTTCGTCCTGTAATCGTCCATTCTTTATAATGAAATAGCAATACACTATACTACTAAAAATACTTCTTTTTAAAACACGACCCGTACTTCCAGAAATAAACGCATACACACAAAACATTGAATTAATTATATATATTTTTTCATTCTCTTTATAACACCTTGTCTGGATTTAATGTTGTATATTATTTTAACAAAGTGTAAATACATAAGTAAATTAAATAAGTATTAAAACCCGCCAAGTAACTTAATTACTTAAATAACAAAGTAATTCGTAACACTGTTTAATCCTTACACAATTCTCGTCGGGTAAGCGACCGAGGTAAACGTTCTCTAACATATGTATTTAATCTTCCATTTTTTTAATGGCGCTAAAAATTTGTCATCGAATTAAGATATCGTGGAATAATTTACACATGCGGTAGTTCCGATTACTTGGGTTGCTTTAAGAAGAGAGACTTTTTAGAAGACTAGGGTGATTCTTTTGCGCTAAAAGTTTTTATAGCAATATTTTGTTTGATTGTAATATAATGTATCATAAGGTAAAAGCCTCACAAGGTAAGGTCCACTTTTTATAGCTTTATCTTAATAAATACCGACTAAAATACGGATTGAAGCTATATGTTAATGAAATTACATTTTGATAAAGAGGAAAATCCTTACATTATGAACACGAAGCTCATAAAACGTAAAAATACTAGTAAGAGGCTTATCCGATGCATTCATTCAGTGGACATAGTGAAATTTGTATTTCTATTTCTTCCTCATAGCTAGGTACAACCTTCGCTTAAACCTCAAGTCGCTCAATAGCCACCAATACAGAGTAGTTAAATATAACGCAAATAGTTAGCAAACAGCCTTACATATAAAATTGACGGCCGAGCGGGGTCTATAACCGATGACGTAACTTACGCAACGAGCCTTGAACTAACCCAACATTATGTCCATTTATTTTATCGTTATTTATATTGTAATTAAAATTATCAATACTGTTAAATAAAGGGGAAACATTGAATTGTATAGGCTATAAAAGGACTGGACAGAGTACATTCGGATCAGATAATGTCTTGAGCTACTATGAACATTGGCTACTTTTTATTGGGAATGGTTTTTTAGTTTTATTGCTTTAAATAATAATTTCGAAGAAAAACATCTTAGGTACTATGTTTTGAGAGCAAAGCCAATGTATTTAAAATATCGTTTCGTTAATATTAATACATTTCGATTGTTTGTAATACATTTTGGGTTTTGAAATATTGTTGTATGAGAAAGACGCATTTTCTCTCTTCGTCAATATCAAATACAACCACATTTTCTTTTAAATAGTTTTTGCATTACACGTGTAGTACGTGTAATATAATAAAAGGTCGTTAACCTTATATATCTATATACTAATATATAAAGCTGAAGAGTTTGTTTGTTTGTTTGATTGTTTGAACGCGCTAATCTCAGGATCTACTTGTTCGATTTGGAAAATTCTTTTTTGATTGAATTGACCATTTATCGAGGAAGGCTTTAGGCTACATAACATCACGCTGCGACTAAGAGGAGCGAAGATATAATGGAAAATGTGGAAAAAACGGTGAAAATTATTCATCTTTGAGGGCTTCCTTTGCGTGCGCTGCGAAAACGGTTTAAGATACAAAAATAATATATATGAAAGAAATATTATTCTTATTTAAAGAGTAAAGATTTAAAAAAAAATTCGCGACAATATATGTCTATCTTCTAAGATTGACTCACTATAACATACTAATAGAAATAGATCCGACGGGGATGAAGTCGCGAGCAACAGCTAGTTGTATAAATAAAACTACATTACAGATTCGTAAACTCACTCACAGCGTTTCCCAATTATAGCACTAGAGCGCATTATGCGGCATCATCTGTCAATTACATCCTTCTTAATTCATATATCGAGCACTCTCAAAAGTATTAAGTAGTGCTTTCACTTAATTGTGTGTAATTACATGTGCAGTGGCAGAAAATCAACAAATGTTTTTCTTTAATTTGACATTGATCGAAATAATAATAGTAAACAAATATCTCAGGACACTCATCTAGTTCTACGCTAATCAGAGCTTGTGTTATGGCAAATACATATTATTATACATAGAAATACCCAGAAATGTCACACTATACTTCGTAATTGGCAAACGCTGTAAATGCAAGTCCAAAAATCAGCTCGATATAGTACGAAAGCCCGCAAAGAAATTTACCCAACGACTTACGTATTACGTAAGTCGTAAGTAACAATTTGACAAACGTTGAATTCAGGAAGACAGGAAGCGAGTGCAATTATAAAGAAAGTACTGTTATACACAATGCGAATGTATGACGTAAGGTGAAACGGTTTGCGCAACCGGGCCTTGAACCTGTGCGGAAATGTTTGTTTACTTACTTACTTAAACTTACTTAACTTATAACTATACTTGATATATAATATAATTACAGGGTATCCTAGTGGGGATTAGGGATTTTCGCTGTTTTATATCTTAATATAGTAATATATAAATTACGTGGAATGTCCACAATTGACTCCTAAACTACTGAACCGATTTTAAATGAAATTTGCACACCTTGTGCGACTTAAAAGATAGGATGGCTTACATCCCGGTATTGCCCCGGTAACGGGATACGCGCAGGACATAACTAGTATAATTTAGTTCTAAGACTCGAATGTTTATTGTAATTTGTAACTTACATATGCGGTTACTGAATAAAAAATATTATATTTATTACTTAATTTAATATGTTATGTTAAAGAACGTCTAGTTAGTTTTATGACTTATAACTAGAAAATTGCTGTACTGATTTTTAACTGACTACAAAAAGGAGCGTTCTCAGTTGGACCGTATATATTATGCTTTGAATGGTTTGTCTTTATTTCCGTCGCGAATATCAGAATGGGTTGTACGCGGGTAAACCTCGGGGTGATAATGAGTCTTTCGTTTTCTGTATTAAAAATTTTATAGAAATAGAAAAATGTAAATTATTTAGGGTCATAGACAATACTCTTATGGATTATGATTTAATTAAAAACTAAATAATGTTTCAACTTTGCGCTTCACTTTGACAAATAAATCTATAGAAATTTACACTATACATAATAATAATAAATCAATAGTCTAATTTTATAATTTGAAAAAAACATCAAAAAATTTAATATGGAACGCTTCAGCATAGCACGTAACACACTTGCATTTCTAAAATTAAAAAAAAAACAAAAATTTCAAATATGGAACGCATCAGCATGCGCGGCGATGCGCTTGCGCATTGACATTCAGCGGTGCGCGTGCGTCGACCCGACTTTCACTGCGTCCGGCCGCGCCCCCTACTTTTCTCTTGTGCAACGGGAAGCTACGGTAGCCGTTCCGTAACTACGGAACAAACTTAACGCTTAACAATAAAAAATGTATGTTATCTGTATAATTATAAGAGACATTATGAGAAGAAACAATTTACGTTTTTAACCGACTTCAAAAAAAAAGAGGTTACTCGATTCGACCGTATGTTTTTTTTGTTTTATGTTTGTTCACATATAACTTCGTCGTTTATGCAGCGATTTTGATGATTCTTTTTTTTTACTGTACTGAACTGATTTTGAAATTTATTTATCGATAGTAAGCTTATCAATTGTTAGGTAAAAAAGGTCAACACAACATCTCTTAATATAAAATTAATTTAATAAGTCTGACTGAAAAAGCTTTTCATATAAAGCCATTTAAAACAAACAACACAGCTATAATTATAATTGTCACGTATTAATATTTTTAAATATTTATATAAACCGCTTAATTGATATTATTTGTAACTTGTATAAAAATACTGAATTATATGTTATTGTTAAAAAAACAATATAGTTAATCAATTAATGGACATAACTTACATTATATTTTTATTATAATGTAAGTTATGTCCATTAATTCTTTAGACCACGCCCCTTACTTTTCTTGCAACGGGAAGCGTGTAAGTTAGTCGTTGCGTAACTACGGAACAGATGTACAATGAAGAAAATTTATCACGAATTTTAATCTGGTATTTTTATAGATAATAAATAGAAAACAAAAACCATCTGTAGAAGAAGTCAATGTTTCTATTAATTAAACTTAAATTAACTTTTGTCACAAATCTTTTCCCTAGCCCAGAAGTGACAAAAATTTAATAACAAAGTACCTAAGTCTAAACTTAAGAGACTTGGAAAGTCGCCACACGCCCGCTTTTTTAAATGAAATAATTATAGTAGGATATTGGGCAACAGGGGTTATCAAGCTTTGGCTCTAGGGAGGAGGCCCCCCCCCCCCCTATAGTCATATAGTCGTGGTCCAGTCAAGAACTTGTCATTTTATGATAACAATTAATGCTAGTAAATATAAATTTTTTCATGTTTTTTAAAACCACATATATATAAAATAATTATGTTCCATTAGTGTTCTACCAGCTCAGGGAGGTTTTCCCCCTCATCTGTATCCGCCGTTGGGGTCGGTATTCGATAAACCAAAACCCATATTACAGCAGCACTTAAAGGTCATGTCTTCCACGGTATCCCAAGCAATTTTATAATTCTAATCTGACCAATCATTACGGTGGAATGTGGATAAAGAACCCATTTATTTCGGACTCATACAAATCAAATCCAACCAATGCTCCATTAAAATTGCTTCTACAGCAAATATAAGATAGATGCTATCTACCGATCTACATTCCCTTGAAAACCTTTTGAACCGGATACATTTGGACGGAACTGCACTAACATTGTATGCAACTAGATGTACCGTTAGTCCGCGTTTCACCGACGTATCGCGGTCACCCAGATATATACAATGCTGTGAATTGCTGTGTCAGACTGTTTATCCTGTTATTAGTGTTGTAGTAAATGTAGTTGTGACCTGGTGCAGGTTTGAGAGGCTGCTGGTACCTTGTTAGATAAGAAAATATAAGACAAGGAAATCGTTGTAGATATTTTTGGGAGCAATTTCAATTGAGTGATCGTATGCTACGATTTTTTGATATATTTTGTTTCATTTTTGTGTAAGATTGCAGCAGATTGTGTAAGACAAGTCTAGACTGATTTCGAGGCTTTTCTCGCTAGTGAAAAATTTAGTAAGTTAGGAAGTAGAATAATTTATGCATATTATTAAGGAATATAATTGTATCAGATTCAGATCTATGACGAGGAATATTATTTTTAGATTATGGCATTTTTTATTTCCCTTTATAACAAATGCCTTTCTTTTCGTCTTTTCGTGGTAACGCATTCATAAGACACTTAATTTTGTGCCTGTTAATAGGCGAAGTTGTTTGTTCACCATTAGGCAAAATTCCTGCTCAGTTGCCTGGCATTACATGAAAAAAAAATGATTTCGCCAACCTCTAGACTTTACTATTTTTTACCCGACTGCGCGCCGCAAAGGAGGGTAATGTGATCATCAATAATGGGTTTGTTGGAGTGTGAGCCATTCTATTCATCAATAATATTGGAGTGTTAGCCATAGATTTTAATGGGCCCCTACTGCCTAAGTTTCTATAGACTTACTTTTTATTTAATTACTTTGATAGTTATTCTTCATAGTTCCAGATTGCAGTACTTGTTTTTGTCTTTTCAGTTTTATTTTTATTAGGTACGTAGTTTGGTTCACTTTTTACGCATTCAGGTCTTTTAATTTTTTAAATTATTTATTTTATTATATTAAGTTTTCTCGATATAAAAAATGTTAAAATGTTAAGTTAAAAAAAATGATAAGATCATATTAAACACCTCTCAAATGGCTTCAACCAATACCCCGACTTAGTAGTTATAAAATAGCGTCCTAGGAAGAAAAACATGTCTCATTAATCTCACCACAGAAGAGCATTCCGTAGTTACCCAGCGAACAATTATGATAATATTACGTTGATTTAGTGAGAACGTATTGAATTATGATCGCGATGAAAGTATCGAGGAAAGTGGAGTGGTGAAAATTATGAAATACTTCCCAGACGCTTCTCGCGAGCGGATGTAGGGTGGTGTCACAACAGACGCGAAGATTGTAGAATGTTCTGTTGCGAATTTGTTCGCGTTCGTACGTTGATTTGTTCATTAATTCAAGATAATGCTTGTGTGTTGTTGGAAAGCTTGCCTTTAAAGTTAAAAGGCATTTATTTATGGTTTATTTAATTATTAATATTCAACTTTGTAGCTATAGCAAATTATATTTCCTATAAAAGATGAGTAAACTATAAATAGATAGTAGATATATTGGTTAGAGATAAATTATAAAAGCTTTTTCTATTTTTATTTATATTTTATAATCAGTTATCTGAGCAAGACAAGAATCGGAGAAAACGTGCCTATAAAGCTAGGGACTTAAACTATTTAAATAGATAAAACTATTTTATTAAAGAAACTTTTTTAAAGGATAGTGGAAAAAAGAATAAGTTATATTTTATATTAGATGTAAGCACTTGCCAATTATCAACGACGTATTTGAACAAAATAAAACAAATACATCTTATATTATAATTAGAAGTTAATTATAAGTCCAGGTGTGGCGCAAGCTTTATCGGAAAATAAATTCTTGAATAATATTACGATACACAATGTAACTCGTCCGCTTTGTGACAATCAATAAGAAATTCTTCGAGAACATATTCGTTATTAAGTGTCTATATATAGCTGTTAAGAGATTGTCTGTAAGAGATTACTTTTAGTGGTAAACCCTTCTCTTGTACTGTTTTCCCTTTGGTTTGTGGGACGTTATTTTATTTTACATACTCGCATGTGCAATTAAAAGGTTTTTTTATTGTTTTTGACATTGACTAATATAAAATTATAAAATAGCTAAAAATCCACTATTTTAGTTGTGCACAGGTCATTAGGGATTAGTTTTTCGGGAATATCATAACCAGATTTAAGAAACTTTATGATCATCCCTGCAAGTATAATAAGGATTGAAAATATCTGTGAGCAAGAAAAAATTTCTGATAGCTTTTTGTTGATTTTCAACAAGTTACCAGAACTAAAACTTCCAAAAACATCGGGAACAGGTACAAATAGGATTGTAGGCCAATTTCAAAATGCACAATGTTTAGTAAATGACTTTTGATTAGTAATAACCTCAACTAAATGAAAGATTTTATTATTGTTAATTTCTTACTTCTAAATCAATATCTACTAATATTATAAATGCGAGAGGAACTCTGGAGCAGACGAGTCCTGGAGTGGAGACCACGAACTGGCAAAAGAAGTTTAGGGCGTCCCCCAGCTCGATTGACCGATGACCTTAGGAAGGTGGCGGGTTCCACATGGATGCAGAAGGTGGAGGACCAAGAGCTTTGGCGCACCTTGGCAGAGGCCTACGTCTAGCAGTGGACAACTATAGACTGATTTTGATTCAAAGTAACTCAGTAAGATTGTTATGAATTTTGGTACACAGATGGTCTAGAAAAAAGGGTTATAAGGGGTCAAAGTTAATATGAAAGTCCACGCGGACAGAGTCGCAGGCAACAGCTAGTAATATATAATTCGAACGAGCATTGATCCTTAAGGTCACGGCCGCTGGAAGTGTGTCGGAGAAAGCCGCCTGTTACAATTGTTACGTGGTGTGACACTTTCGTGGCGATAGTGAAAAATTATGCAAATGGCTGCCCGCTTAACGGTTCTTTGTTTTTGGTATTGAATTTATAATTAAACTAGCGACCCATCCTGGCTTCGCTCACACATAAACCTTCCTCATGAATCACTCTCGGTCAGGAATCAATACTCAAGTAACGCAAATTAATTTTAAGCACGCCGTAAGTCTCGTAATTTTGACAGAATTGTAGGGCGAACTGTCAAATCGGACCGGTTGCACTTAAATTTAAGTTGCGTTTCAGTATTCCGGCTATCTAATCTCTATCTAATCTAATCTATCTATTAAAAAATGGCATGAGAATCGATTGCGTAGTTAGGGCTATAGGGATACATAGGGTTATAGGGATTTTGGGACATAGAAAGGGATTTTGTTTTATACCAGGTAGTGATGATACAGACATCCTCAGAAGTTTTTATTATCAGTAAGGTATTATTTATAAATAATATCGTTCAGTGCTTATGTATTTAGTTGATAAAAACAAATTGTAAGAACCTAGCTGTTTAAAACACTTACAAACTCTATTTTTATTATTGTCTTTCTAGCTTTTGCCCGCGACTCCATCCCCGTGAAATTTCATATAAACTTTGACCCCCCCCCCCCCCTTCCCCCTTATAACCCTTTTTTCCAGTTAAAAAGTAGCCTATGTTACTCTTTATCTTTTCAACTAACTGTATTACAAAAATCAGGTCGATTGATTGCTTAGCTACGGCGTGAAGGAAGGACAAACAAATAAACAAACTCACTTTCACATCTATATATATGACACAAAAAAATGTGTTTCTTTTGATGAAATTAATTAATACTGATTTTCTATGCTGTATACTGTTCGTTATTATATTTAAATTAATAATAAGTAAAGCAGGAAATTATTTTAAACTAACGCTTTAAGTAAATGTCAAATTTAAATCTAATAATTATGTAACTAATCCCACAGATTATAAATGTAATTGTAATTATGTGAAAATTACACTTTTCCGGCGACAAATGTCGTTTCCAGGTTTGCAGCACGCGTTACTGATAAAATCTACCAAATGCACGCAAAATAATAAGTGTTTTATTTATGTAATATATATTTCCTTGGTTACAGTTAACATTATTTCCCGCCGATTTCATTGTTTTTGACGTCACATTGTTTGAAACGTCTCTAAAATCGCGCCGAAACATACGTGTAAGTTTAAAAAGTGAACCGTAACGAAAAGGTCCTAATTAAAAACTATTAGTCTTAGAAACAAAAATGTAGTGTGAATATTTCACTTATAGAGACAGCTCGCTGCTAAAATAGCGTCAATCTTGTTTTCATTTCAATCTTCTACTTAAAAAGCGATTCGCTAACAAAGACGTGTCACGTTAAAACCAACGGCCGTGTGCCCCGGCACAGCCCCACCCGACGTTTTTCTATTTTCAGCCAGAGATAGCAAATTGCAATTTAAATTGGCGTTCTCCATTTTTATAAATTTGGTATGAAAGCAAACGTTAAAAATTAAGTACACTTTTTTATTTCAGTGTTCACAGATAAAAAAATAAGCAAGTGGATAACAGTAAATAAAACAGGCAATTAATACGTTGTAACTGGTAACCCACTTTTAACCCGTTAGGCGGAGAAAGTGTGATGCAGTCTATGTTAATTATGCAAGTATATACACGCTATTGTATGTACCTATGTATGTGTGTCTGGAAGTTTTCGACTTTGAAATGTCTAACTCGAAATATGGCAATAATTAATGTACCTATACTCTGTTTTTAGGAAAAGTTTATAATATATAATTTCTTTAATTTAAATATTTTTATAATGAAGCCACGCTATCTATAATCATAGAAATACCATTTCTATACTTTATTAACTTACGAGTGCCAAAAATATCAAAATAACACAGGCTTTCTAATTTTATTTACTAAATTATTCTAACTTAAATTGGTGAATATTTTTGTTTCTATTGCAATTTTGATATATAGAAATTAAACATAATGTTAAAGAATAATTCCCAAAAATAAAACCATAAACAAGTAACAATTACATAATTTCTCTCCGAGCGAGTACAGTTATGCGACTCAGATATCGAATAAGAACGCAGCTTTCTAACTAACAAGAATGATCTAACGTGACATAGCGAAAAAATGATGCCACAACTCCGCCATGTTGGTTTTAAGCCGGCCGCAAAAAAACTAACAGAATAAAATACCAAACAAGCGAGCGGAGAAAGGCTTTCGATTGTCCTACATTTCACTGCACGCGAATCGGCGCACTGCAACGATACAACACTAGTCGCATATAATAAAATTAATATACAACCTTACCTCTTTTTCACAACTGTCAAATTCGTTTGGCGCCAGAATTGACGTTTGCATTTCATACAATAACCTCAAATGCGCACGCAATAGCATATAACGACACTATCCCGCTCGCACGCCTGCAGTTTTGTGTTACTATCTCTGTCTATAGCCGACATTGAAAAAGAAAGCACTGTTTTAGCCACCTGGAGAGTATGTCGAAGAAAGCTAACCGAGTATGTAATATTAGAAACGTTGGTTTTATACAGTTGCATCGCATTAGTGCTCGTTGCATAAGAAAATTGCATTTCCCCATCATCCGATTAGTGAAATGATGAAACAATTGAATTGGAGTTTCTTCACGTCAATGATGTTTATAGCTAATACAATTTATTTGAATTCGAAAGTTTGAATGTTGTTTAAGGGACCCCATGCTATAATAAGAAGACATCTATCTGTAGGCAAAGATAACAATTTAAATAAGTATTTATCAGAAAAGAGAAGCTTAAAATGCTAAAGAATTCTTTTTCTGAAATTCTGCTAGTTGCTTATTTAAAAATGGAAATGATAAAACAACTCTATCTGATCTCATCAATTCATATTTAAAATTGATGTCAAGAATTTCGTTATCTGTCTTTTTCCAAAATAGTAAGGGTGGTTGTAAATGTAAGAAAAGACTTACAGCGAATAGTATGTACGAAGTTTGGAAAATATAGTTTTATATATCCTTAATTCCTTGCAACAAAGTTAAACATATATTTCAGAATCTCATACAAATTTACAAAGATGCAGGTTGGACCCAATATGACGAGTAACGAATCGGATGACCTAAGTTGAAATAGATGTAATGTCAAATATGTCTGA
>JADANM010005856.1:2350336-2364349 GCA_026213755.1 Eurema hecabe | reverse complement strand
AATCGGATGACCTAAGTTGAAATAGATGTAATGTCAAATATGTCTGAAGTCTGCAGAAATATACAGTTCGAAAGATCCACATAAAATCATTTGTTAAACAGCACCCTTCGCTGTATATTAATCGTATACCAAGACACAAGAAAATTTTTCGTTTTTATCTATTTCTCTTTATAAAGGCCAGCGACAAATTCGTGAGGCATTTAATTATGCACCTTTACATGGATAGTAACATCAGGTGAACCTGCTCACTAGCCCACCACCGGATAAAGAAAGAAATAGTCTTTTTTTCTGTCTTTGTTCTTGCTTCTTTTGTAATATAATTGCTCCTTATTTTTGGAGTATTTAAGCTTTAAACGTCCTTTGTTTTAATATGTTATAATAAGTATTACTATTAAGGAACGATTAAAACCATAGAGTACAAGCACCAACCATAATATTCATGCAAGATACTCATCTTTTTTGTGAACTCAATTTCTTGTTTTGCGACTGTCGTCAGTCAGTATCAAAAGAATACTTTCTCCTTTAAAGTATCACGCGACCCCGAATCGTGATCTTGTTGTTAATAGTGCTTTAAACTGTATTTTTGTGGGTTTTGCATATTGATTTTACGTGCGAAAGGGGTTAGCTCTACCTGGCATGTCACGATTTATTGTATCTTGGTTATGCCTTCTTAAAGTTTGTAGTTTGAATATAATATCCATTAGTTTAATAGTTTAGCTTTAAAGCTCAACAAAGATCGTTGTCTGAGTTAATAATTTAATAGAGATCATAAGTCATTGTTTTCAAATATTATGACCGTTAAAAAGCATTAGGCATTATATGTAGCCCTAAATAATCTTATTTAAATACTTATCTATATCATATACCTATTTGACTATGTCTTTAATCTAAAACGTCTGAAGAACATTCTATTTGGTTTTCGATTTTTGCTTTATACGACTATAAAAATAGTTGGAATATAAATGTTAGCTATATATGTTGGAATATAGTGTTTTATTGTTTGGATCTCAAATAAAATATTTTTGTACATTTTTTTAATATGCGTTATGGTCCTATGTCAAGAAATTATATGTGTGTTACATGCTTAGTATCGAATAAATACCATAAGCGCGATTCAGAACTTGGCGTATCAGGAGGAATTAATCTTTTAATTAAGGTGCTATGTTTAACAAAAAAATGGCATAGTTATTTGTTAAGATATCAAAACAAACGCCCAAAAAAGGTGTCACAAAGCCTAAAGCATCTTCTGCGCTAATACCTAACAATACATACATTATACAATGACGCATTCAAATGAGGGCATCATGTCACAAAATATGTTGTTACGTACTCTTGTAGGAACATGACATACGGTTATAATGCTATAGTGAGTCATGTCGAGTTGTATCTGATGTGTCTTGTTTACTACTTGCGTTGAAGATGTTGAAACGATGACAGTGGCGAAATCTTTATTGACAATCGTTTTGAAAGCTAGCTTGAATAATTCTTACTGTATGATAGCTTAGGAGGTAGAATTCTTTAGCTGTAAATTGGGAGGAACCAGGTTTTCTTTAGAACCCCGTCAAGCGTCAAGTAGTGGTATCATATCAGAGATGTCATTGCGTTTCGTTCGGTAAATGTACTCAAAGTCAAAGTCAAATTATCTTTATTCAATCAGGCTACATAAAGTAACACTTTTGAATCGTCATGGTATTATAAAACATTTACCACCGGTCGGAAGGCAGTTTCTACAGAGAAGAACCGGCAAGAAACTCTGATAGTCGCTCTTTTTAAAATAAGAACATACTAAAGAAAAAAATCGACTATTATAATATTTACACATGAAAATTTACTATTCCCTTACCTTACCTTCGCTTAGTCGTCGTCGGCTTCCACGAGGTCTACACCATTTCTCACAAACAAAAAGAGGGTAAAACTTCGAAGTCGAGTTTAAAAACTTAGTCAAGTTACTCAATTTAATTAAAAAAGCTTAGTCACCAACCACCAACAACACAAGAGTTTCGTAAAAAATTTGAGGCGTCACCACAAAGAGTCCGTGGATTTAAGAAGGTAGAGAGAACAGAATAAGAAGAGAAGTTAATATACAATGTCACTTACCAAACAACTATCCTGACTGTTACATTTAAGGTGTTTTTAATTGTAATATTACGTTCGTCTTTTTTGTTGTCATCTTTTTCTTATATAACTGTTTATTTGCATGCTTATATTTCAGTAAAAATGTAAATCGGTAATGCCAACAAAGCTTGTAAAATACGTATACTTTGTACCTATAAAGTACTTAATTCATAATAACCAATAATAATAAATTAGATGCAGTAACGGCCACATAATATATGATTGCCATATCAAACGTAACAGATGATTATTAGTAGCCATGACTTTGAAAAGGCGGCCATTATAATTTCTCGTCTCAAAATCAGAAAGCGCGGCAAACTTACCGTCCGTCACAATAACAAATGTTCTTACTACACAATTTACTCTTTTGATTCCATTACGAGTCCGTTATTATAAAGATTTAACCCTTCTTATACTAAGCGTTCAATGGATGTCGTATTAAGCAGTGTTTACATTGAGGTTATTAACTAAACCGGTTGCAGAAAGGAGGCGAAATGTTGCGCCAATGTAGGTCACTGCCTCGAATAACGGCCTGCACTCGTTGTCCGCCCGCGTAACGTTACGTGTGGGAAATTATTTGAATTTGGAACACTAACTTTTTCAATGCTTTTATCAGTTGCCATTGTTCTCTTTATTTGCTCTATAGTCTATGCGCCAGTTTTGTAACAATGATGTCAAACGCTAAACAGTTACTTTCACAGATAATAATTTTGATTGCGGATATTTCATTTCGACCGTGACATGACAGTTATTCATATTAGCTACTATTTTTAATCCAACCGTAATAATTATGCTTAATTACTTTTGCAATTTAAATGCTTGCAAATATATGTGTAATTTATGTTACATTTTAGCGATATATTTTTCAAACGTTATCTAATGTATAATAATTTTATAGCAAGATTTCTATTTCCCGCCAATTTATTTGACAGCGCGCAATTTATTGCCAGAATGGAAAATGGCCGTTTCATTAGCCTCTGTCATAAGTATTACAGTCTAGCGGTATTGATAATCGTTGGCAAATGCTTACTTTCGTTTTACATCTCCCAGGTGTAACTAATAACAAGAAATGTACAGCGATTATATAGTCTTAATACTTCTCTTATGACCCACATAATATTTAAATCAAAATGATATTTAACGGTACAATAATTTGGAGATATTTTGCTTACGTTTATCGTATTTAACTATATTAAAATTATATAATATATAATATTGCTATTTACTTGTTAATGTGTTTATTTTTGTAAGAACACAGATGTTAAATATTTCAGAACATTTATAAATACCGTAATCATTTAAATTCTTAGTACAAATAGTACGACCTAAATAATCTACCTATTTAAATTTAGTAAAGCCAATTTTGATACTTGATTAATTTATTTATGAAAAAAAAACATTAAAAATAAATTATCAATACTACTAAGTCGCACTAGCATCAAAGTGCAGGCTTTCACTGCACTTCCCACAGCCTAGACTGTGGACATTAAATGATTAATTAAAATCCCTCATTACAGCTATTAACCACTCTGTACTCTGTATCTTTTGACAGCTCTCAAATAATTACTCTTTTTGTCGGTCTACTAACTAACTAGTTTTCATTGTGACATTTGAAAAAAAAAACAAAACAACAAAAAACTTTTTCGTCAATGGCAACTAGTTATAAATAATTGCCATATAAAAACAATAATAATAAAAATTATACATTTTTACAAGAGATTATGTAATTTGAAATTTTGAATTTGTTTAAATACTTCTGGAATCGTCTGTATTTAAATTATTACAGTTCTTAGTTAAGATTTTAAGCTTCATATAAAAATAAAAGTAAACTGTTACATTAAACTAACCAAATTATAGTTCCTATCTTATGTATACAATTAATATGCTTCTTAAGTACTTACTTCATCATTACTTAGTATAAATTAAACTCGCTTTCTTCTGTGTGTATGCTTAAATCTTTAAAACTACGCAACTTATTTTTATGCAGCTTTTTATCAAATAGAATGTTTTAAGAGTCGCGACTTCGTCCCCGTTGATTTATTTTTGCATTATTTCTTCGCTCCTATTAATTGCAGCGTGATGTTATGTAGCCTAAAGCCTTCCTCGATAAATTGTCTATTCAATAAAAAAATAATTTTTCAAATCGAAACAGCGGTTCCTGAGATTAGCTTGTTTTTATTGATTGATTAGTTTTGACGTTCATAAATATCACAATGTGATTTAAGTGAATAGCGCGTTCAAACAAACAAACAAACTCTTCAGCTTTATATATAGTTAGATAGATGTATAAATGCAGGTGAAACCGCGTTATCCGATTAGTTTAAAATAATCTCATAATTTTGAGAATATTAGTTTCTAGTTAAGCATTTGACCGCGATCTCGCATTGCAATATTATCTTAATCAAAGGTTTAAGGTCCTCCTTGGCATATTATTTAAATGTCTCCTAAATCTTTCTATAATATTATTATAAAGAGATTATTATAGATATAAAGAGTGATTGAGTCTTTAAGATATAATATACATATAATATATGTTGATGATTAATAATTTTACAACATTTTTATTTTTTAATCAACTTTAGCAGACTAAAAATAACATTACTCTATTACAGTTCCTGTGCTATGTAAGACGTTTATAAATTAATAATACTTTACAGAAGAAACATAATTGTTTTGTCTGTTGTTTGTTGTTCTGGTCCTGTAAAAACTCATTCTATTAACTCTTCATACAAAAAAATCTTATTAAGTTGTAGTATCAGAACTCTGCAAAGATTTATAAAACAAAAAGTACTCAACTGCTACTTTTTAAGAAAACATAAACATAATTATTTCATAGCCAAAAATTTAAATAAAAAACATTCAAAGATTGACCCGAATTTTTGGAATATTTAATTAACTATTCAAGTTCAATAACACGAATGGATCAGTACATAAAAAAATCAACGTTTCAACCATTTAGTCTCATATAAAATACCAAATGAAATTTATTGTGTTATGTATATGAAAATGTATCACACTAAGACATCCGAACGTTCAGGACTTTCCATATTTATTTTTCTTGTACTCTACTTATAAATTATTTAAATAAACAAACACATACAAAACGGAAACACAATTAAATAACACGAATATCGAATAGCGTTTCCTTTATGATTATTATTATCGACTGTCATTAAACAAGTAGCAGAAAAACTATTTCCTAAATAGACATTTCCCGTACATGTAATATTTGAAGTTAACAAGCTTTCCGTAATCGTAACCTGGCATTGGCATTGCGTGCGTCTACGCAACACTAACACAAAGAAAGCCACGCACACAGCCACGCGAAAGTGACACATCCCCTCTTAAACACTCACACTAGAGCTGTAAGACAACAGCACACAGGCGCATCGCTTGTACGTACGACGAATTTTTCGTGTACCGATGACGGTTACTTGTGTGGGTAAAGAAAGGTGTTTAGCTAGGTGAAATGGGCACAGATACATAATATTGTGACAAGGTAGTTAAACGGAACAGTCCATTAAGGCATGATGGATTGATCATTTCAATTTATAACATACCTGTAATTGATAGCGGGTAAGATAGGTCGGGTTATGTCAAAATTGCAGTTAGCTTGGACTTGGAATTGATAATATTAATGGGGGATCTATTTGTCTTAGTTTAAGTAGGACAAGTGATTTATGAATAACTAACGGAATGTTCTAGAAGCTAACATGTAGATTGAGAAAACATTGAATTAAGAAAAATAGAATACATATTACAGACTTAAAAATTAAAGTAAAAAATGTTGCGTAAAAACTATTAATATTCATTCTTAAGAGACTATTTAGTAATTCCCTAACATTTAAACCTCTTAATTGTTAGCGAATTTACTTAGTTTTTATAATAAACGTTTGAACGTAACGTTACTCGATTTAAGTAATATTATTTAATAGCTTTTACTTGAAGACATTTCACGGTTTTCTCTCGCCTCTGGTTACGCAGTGAAAGGGCTTAGTCTAGAAGCTTCTATTACCCGTCTAGCTTGAAACCGCTGGAATTTATGAAATAAACAGTTTATTATTGGAAAGTTGACACAATTTCCTATGCTATTCAATGCATAGTGTACCTAGGTTTTGAATCTAAGCGTTTTCGCAAACTGGGCAAAGCGTTCTGCTGTCTTGTGCTATTAAACTTATGATAATATTATTTACCAAATAATTTATAGGAATAAATAATTTTGACTATCATTTTATTTGGGTATACTATAACCCAGTTTTAAAATTCATTTACAGTCTCTTAAATTGATCATAAAAATATTACAAACAAATCATGTAGAGGTATTTAATGGGGTAACACCAGTAAGTCCAGATAGTAGTGTATGTTTATCGAAAACTATCCAATAAAAAAATAATAACGAGAGAGAGAGAGAATAAAGATAAACGCTTCTCTTAGTTAAATCAGTGCCAAAAGAAAACAACTTGCAGTGTTACCATCCCCAAAAATTTACATTATCGGTCTATTGAATGGACATCTTAGATCAACTCTGTTTAATTCCTTCATATTTTCACCTTATACATAATACATTATTAATTTCCTTTAACAATTTGCACTTTTTACATCTGGCGACTTTATCACTCAGTAGTGATCTCTTCCAGGTAACCACGCCAGAAAAAATAGCACAATAAACAATCAAGTAGCGTGGTGCAAATTTTAGAATCGGCTACGAATAATAATATATAATACATACTAATAAAAGTATTAAATAAATTATTTGTATTCCCTCTCCCCCTTTAATATCTGTCAATATACTTGCCATAAAAAATAATAAGCTAAATGTCTTATCTATTGGCTCTCTTAAAAGGCTTCATACTCATACACGACCATGAAGTTTGTATACATAACTTACATAAAGCTGACCCAGAACTTGGGAGAAAGGTCTAGGTAACACGAGACCGGCGCGTGCGCAGATTTACTTGCTATCTTGGTGGCGGATTATTTCTCTTCTATGGGTAACGTTATTTATGCTATGAATTAATAAAAAATAAGCAACGTTATTTATAAATAACGTTTATCATTTATGTTATAAATAACGTTTTCAATAGAGGTTATTTTTTCATAGAAGTAATAACGTACTATTATAAAAATCGATTTTTAAATAAAAAATATGAATTTGCTGGTTATTTACTTTTCAATCTTTAATACAATATTTTTATGTATAAGGTCAAAGGTTATCGTGATTATCAAAATTATATTTTTGTTCGTTTAAGAGAAGTATTGTAAAACTAAAATATGCCAAATAATATAACAATATAAATTGTATGGATTTTTTTATATCTCAGAGTATTCCTTAATACTTTATTAGAGTATCACTTAACACATTATTAAATTGTTGTTGCTTATAATATTATTTTGGTAGTAATAACCCGTTTTTATTTAACTCAGATAACACACATTAAAAACTTCACATATTATGTAACAGATTTATTAACTTAACGTATTGTTATAAAGGCTTTAAATCAAACGTATTTTTGTAATAAGATATGAGTTTTTCGTTATCATAAATAACTGTACCCGTCCCTACAAATTTGAATTCTCAACACGTAAACAAAAACCCTACAACTTTAACCACTCCTTACAATAACATCATAACTTGCATCTTAAATATAATATTTCATATTCCTGATATAACTATGGAGTTTTTCTAGACGTTATATATAGGAACGTTTAGAGAAAGTGAGCCCTTGTAGCTTTCCCTTGGCCTGGCGAGGCGCCTAGCGGAAAATTGACGACAGGCGACCTACGATTTAAAAAACAAACAATAATTTAAATTTTCCTTCTATTATATAGCTTAGGAATTCGTAGTTGAGTACAAATTTGGTACTTTATGAAATTGATTTATGGACTAGTTTGGCTCGGTTAAATGTTCTTTAATTGAATGAATAGATAATTAATTATAAGACAAAGTTTATTGTACAAACTACGGAAAAAAAAATGGATTTTAGAAAAAAAATTAAAAAACTTTTTGGCTGCAGTCAAATAAAAATTTAAGACAAAAAAATGTGTTCTAAACATGTGTAAAACATGCCGATCCATTTCTATTAAGGCACATTATTCGTGCCTTAAAACGAATGGGAAAAAATTTTAAAACATTTATATTTATTTTATTCTTATATTCTGTTGACTGTTCAATTTAAACCCTACATTTTTATTTCCATTAACGTGGCTTCCATTTTCGGAATAACGCCACCTGGAAGATTGTATTAGAAATAACACAACGTCTGAAAGATGAATATACCACACTTAGAAATTTCTATTTTAATTTTATACTTGTTACGTAAAATTTCATATTGTTTTAATAATAATACTAAAATATATTTTTTATTTGTTGTCCAATTTAAAAATGGTTTAAAGTTTATACTGTATTATTTACAACTTATCTGCAATTTATTTTAGGATGTAGAAACATTTTGAAGTAAAACTGCAGTAATAAATATTTTCAATCTGGCAGCCCGAACCAGGGTCAATCAAATCAAGGAAGTGCAGGGAGTGTTTATTGCTACGATATTATTTTACTTTCGCCTATAATTATTTAATGAAATGCAAATATGTTAATTGATCGCCGTTATTCTTTTAAGATGATACCTAGATGAGTGTATGTAATGTTTTGTAAAAGTGCATTTTTATTTGTGAGGACAAGAAAACAGGTGTGACAAGGTACGGAAATACCGCATAGACTAAAAATAAAAAAAGAGATTTTTTATTGTTGCATACAAACGAGACAAAGATATGAATTTTTGCGGCAGTAGAATGGGAATTGTATTCTAAATGAATGTTTTTAAATAAAATGTAGTTACAAAATCTGACCCACTTACGTTCTTAGGTGGGTTGACCTATCGAGACGAATGCGGACTTTTTCCTACGTTATTTTTAGGATAGAGCCTTGCGGATAATTAAATATTTATAAACTAAGATCGCAATGCACATTTCCTGAAATAACAAGAAGAGGAGCTTATGGCCAAAGCTCGTAAGTTCTTTGTACAATTCATTGTGTTGTAATCTTAGGTGTAAACAATGGAAACTGTAATTTGCAATGTAAAATATTGTATTGTTTTGCCGATATTGTTGTTTTATCTTACTAAAAAAATATACTAGTAGTCCTTCTTTATAGATTTTGCTAGTAATGACTTTTTTCTGTCTAATGATACTTCAGGCTTCACAAATTTAAACATTCTAACAGTAAGGAATAAAATTTTATAGTATACTTTTGTTGTTGTTGTATTTAAATGATGCAATTAAAAAAACCATAGCGGTCGAATTAAGAAACCTCCTTTTTTGAAGTGGGTTAAAATCACATTAAAATAGACCAATTTGAAAAATGTTAAAGTTATTAAAAGCCTTTAGGCTCTCCTTATAATACTAATATAAGATACAATTTTCTGATGAAGTAATCCCAGGATGTACTATACCAATTTTTCCAGTATACCAATTGAAAATGATTACCTTGTGGCTAAATAGTGTTCTGGTTAATTAATAGCTCCATCCTCTTGGAAGATATTTCTTAAGGTTTTAACACTACATACATTCTACCTCCTCATAATATAATAGACTTCATATTGACATGTCAATTTTAAGATACTCACTTTCCTTATCCTTAAAGTAGTTGAATTTTTTGTAGTGAAGTGTTTTTGTAATTTACATTTGTATTTTTATGGGGTCTGGGTGTTGCTATGTATTGTATGTATGTATTTAGAAAAGAAAAGTATGTATATGTAATTAATTCCGTTATCTAGTTGCCATAACACAAGCTTCTGCTTAGCTTGGAACTAGATGGTGCTGTGTATAAATGTTCTGAAAATATTTATTTATTATTTATTATTTTATATCCTTTTGTAGGCCATTATTTTAGCTCTTTTCAAATAAGAATTAATACATTTAAGTAATTTAGGTGTGAGAAGGTACTGATACCATCTGTGAATTTGAATTATGATTAAAAATCTTTTAAATTCACATCACAACTATTAGTAAAACAAATGCACCCAGAATGGTGACTATTGCTTAAGTATGGTATTTATTTAATGTCCTTAATAAAGCTTCAAATAATATATTATACTCATGTTAACTTCGTAGGAGCCTTTTCAAAGCTAATTATATTTCAGTTAATAATTTCAAAATTATATTTCAGTATTATTTAGTTATTTAAGTTCCAAAAGTTTAGTATTGTAGATACGGATTAGCTGTTCTTGAAAATAATTTAAAATAACAATATTTGTTTCAGGAACCGTTAAACTAAATGTAAAATATATGGCATCCTGAACATTACCTACTTCCTAGAGGGGATCAATTTACCTATAGCACAATAAGAAACAATGAAATCATTGCTTTTCAATAAATGGAATCCACATGGAGTTTGAAACGTAAACTGGTATTAAATGGTCTTCGAAATAGAATCTGCAGTATGGTTACTTGATTAGATAGAATATAAAGGAATAAAGAAGGTGATTGTGGGCCTTAGGCCCTAAGGCCGGGGTCACGGGCAGTGATGAAGAAGCAAAATGTACGCACTCTATCGTTGATTGTGTTCACATTCACATATTTACTGATCGGTGCTGCGGTCTTTGATGCTCTTGAGTCTACTACGGAGAGGAATCGTTTTGAAGTGTTGCAAGGTTAGTATTATTATTAACAAGCTTTATAATCATCAATTCAGTATTTTGGGTATTTTAAATAACGTAAAAATGAATATATATTAAGTTTGATATATTTTGATTAAAGTAATTTATCTTAAGGTGATCAAGACATATAACTTTTAAGAAATAGGGTTAATAGACGCGTAGTAGCCATGCTTCTATTTTTTTTTTTTTTCATTAAAAACATTACCTTTAACAGTGTAAATATTTTTACAGCAATTGAAGGCATGATAATACGTAAATACAATATTTCGGAAGAGGACTTTAAAGTAATGGAAACGGTGGTGTTGAAATCTGAGCCGCACAAGGCTGGGCAACAATGGAAGTTTACCGGCGCATTCTACTATGCTACAACGGTTTTAACTACCATTGGTGAGTACTGATTTCTATAATAAAGAGGTGTAGTTCACAGGATCTTCTAAGGCGCACAAGGCGTGACAGCATTGGCAGTTTACCGGTCCAATTATTTTTATGGTAAATGAAATGACATCAAAATTACTTTATAAAATAAATATTAAAAAAAAAACAAGTAACTAAATACTTTAGGACATTTTTTTAACACAGATATCTGAATAAATACATGGTTTTCTTACAATTTTCTAAAGTGATTACACTTCTTGACAATAATATTTTAGAAACCCTTTACCCTTATTTCTCTTACTACATAAAAGGGCTTTATAAACATTCTAGCATCACCATCTATTCATATATTTTGTTTCAAAACTCTACTTGTTTAAGTTGAAGTATACATTTATATTAATATAATTTCAGGTTATGGTCATTCCACACCAGCAACGATTGGTGGCAAACTGTTCACAATGTTCTACGCGATTGTTGGTATACCACTCGGGCTGATCATGTTCCAGAGTATCGGTGAACGGGTTAATAGACTCAGCAGGTAAGTTTTAGGTCACTTTATTTAAAGGACTTGAAACTAGAAGGTTAATAATAATAAAAATTTTATTATTGTAAATTTTGGTATTGTATTATGTATGGGGCTATCTTTGTTTATGAAGTTTATTATAAAACAAAGGCTCAGTGAATGTAGTCAATAATTAATTAGTATAAAAGTCAAAGGAAGATACCGGATATGTGGTAAAAAGTAAAGTACAAAATTAGTTTAAGGAGAAGTTAGTACATTTTAGCTTTAATTGCTTCATGGATTACCTCTTTTAATTTATTTTTAATGTACCTATTTGTTACTTAAAAGAATGACATACTTAATATGAAATCATTAAGCAAGTAGTCTTGTAAAAAAATCATAAACCAAGATAACCACTTATAGCTGATTATTTATGGTGATTATCACCTTCACAACATTAAAAATAATAAAAATCTGTCTATAAACGACAAAGTTGTATATGAGAAAGGGAAGCGCATTAGCACATTTTTATATTTGGACTCATTAAAAATCAACTGTAAGGAGAAATTGAAAAAACATTTTTTTCTTAGGTTACTTACGCCTTTGTAAATATAAAAATGATAAAAGGTTTGAATTTCATCACTATTTTAAAGAGAAAAAATATGTTTTTTTTAACTCAAAATTTTTAAAACCTGCCTCCCTAAGCATTTAAATCAACATAGGGCAGTTTTGAAAAATAGGTTAAATATCAAAAAATAGATAGTATAGAGGAATAATTTGTGTTTATTATAATGATATTTATTGTTATAAATTGATTTTTTTCCATTACAGTGTTATAATTAAATCAATAAAGCGAGCGATGAACTGTCGACAAACGAACGCATCAGAAGTGGATCTTATTTGTGTGGTGACAACACTATCCTCGCTCACTATAGCGGGCGGGGCCGCAGCGTTCTCTAGGTTCGAGGGATGGAGCTATTTTGATAGTGTTTACTATTGCTTCATCACTCTCACTACGATAGGTGAGTATACATTTCTAGCTTCTTAATAATTATCACTACATAGTATAAAACAAAGTTGGTTTCTTCTGTTTGTCCCTATCTATGTTAAACTCTAAAGCGACTTAGTTTTTTTAATAGGTAGTGTACTGAAGCTTAAATTTCACAAACTGCTGGACTATATCCTAAGAGATGCACTCACTATTTCATTAATTATGTAACTTTTTTTTTCTGGTTGCCTATTAGAAATAACAATCCTAATCTTAATATATATGTTACAGTTAAAACTAGTTTTTAGTTAGAACGCGTTTTCCCTAGTTAGAACTAGTTTTTACTTAACGCCTTTGTTAAAACTAGAATTGACTAATGTCTGAATACAATATCGAGTAAATGAAACTTTTAGAGAACATTGACTTAAATTTAGTTGCCAGGATGATGTAAATAAAATTTTGAAATAAATCAACAAAACACAACCATAAAATTTAAAAGAAACCTAACCTAACCTAACCTACCTACCTAAAAGTGCGATCCTCGCAGTCAATAAGGTATGATGAATTCTAACATCGGTCGGAACAGTTTTAACTAAATCGCTTCGGGAAAACGCATTTTGTATTGCAGAAACTAGTTTTAACTGATTTTTATTCAGTCAATTCTAGTATTAACAAAGGCGTTTAGTAAAAACTAATTCTAACTAGGAAAAACGCGTTCTAACTCCCAACTAGTTTTAACTGTAACATATATAAATCTTGTGTCACAATGTTTGTCCTCAATGGTCTCCGAAACCACTTAACCGATAATAATAAAATTTGCACACCATGTGCAGTTTGATCCAACTTAAAAGATAGGATAGCTTACTCCCGGTATTGCCCCGGCAACGGGAATTACGCGGGTAAAACCGCGAGAAACAGCTAGTAATATTATAAATGTGGAGGTTTGTGAGAATGTATGTATGGATGTATGTTTGTTATTCTAGCAAGCATAAACCGATGGGCCGATTTAGTTGAAATTTGTCATGTAGATAAGAGATAGTCTGGATTAACACGTAGGATACTTTTCATCGCGGTTTTCCCCCGGGAATGGGAACTAAACGAGGCGTAGTTAGTAAGTTATAATCCCACCAATAACATGTGCATCGTTACTTGTAACATTAGATATTTGTAGTTTTCTTTTTTTTATATAGAACGAAAAATAAATAAATATTCCATTCTCCATCATCAGGATTCGGTGACATGGTGGCCCTGCAAAAAGACAACGCATTGAACAGAAAGCCGTCATACGTGATGTTCGCGCTGATCTTCATACTGTTCGGGCTGGCTATAGTGGCTGCCTGTCTGAATTTGCTGGTGCTTCGCTTTGTCACCATGAACAC
>JADANM010005856.1:2300284-2334736 GCA_026213755.1 Eurema hecabe | reverse complement strand
AGCAAGTCATCAAATGTAATTCTAACAATAGATACAAAAAGGACACTCTTACAAATAAAAAGTTTAATGAAGCATTTTCAATGAGCACACGTCAATCGTCATTTAATATAATCAAAGTCAATGGTTAGTGAAAAGTAGCCAAATATCACTAATTTGTCATTTTTACTCGCAATGAGTAAATTTATTTATATCAAGTTCAAATTGTAACGTACGTCTGTTTGTAATTACTACTCTTAATAAGCCTTCGACTGCTAACAAAATTAGATAAAAGTTAATTGTAATTTATAAAAATGTAAATTAAATCGGATTTCAATAAAAAATACATTAAATTGCTGTTGGGTTTTATTTTCTTATTTATAATTTTTTATGATTATTTCTACATTCTTATAATTATTGTATTAATATGACTTACTTAATTGGACGCTAAAATTATAAAAATACAAACTTGTTTTCAGTGGTACAAAAATTATATTAATTAATTGATAAAAGCGCCATCTATACAGCACAGCATAAAACAAGTATAAATAAACCAACGTATAGTACAAAGATTCCATTTGCTTTCCAATAATATCAATAGATGGCAGCCTAAGCAATTACTAACGTTTTTACATAAATCGAATAATTTTAACGAAAACACAACCGACATCGCGCACTTAACAGATAGGTTATGCAAATTTAAGGTTTTTTTATGGTTGCTATCATTGTAAAAATGTCTTGTATACATTATATAAGTTAGAAGCAGTTCGTCATGTTAATTTGAACTTTGAAGTACGTTAGTGTTATCAGTCATAATATAAGCTGTAACCTTTTACCGACTATAGTCTGTACCAACCTTTTATTGTATGCGTAAGAACCGTCTTCGTATTTCAAAGAAAATTCTAGAACTATTGAAATCGGTTCAGTAGTCTACCAGTAAGTTATACATTTGGCGTTTTATTTATAACTGGCGGACCCGTGCCCACTTCGTTGGACATAATGTTAACAATCCTTTTTTTATATAACCTATGACACTCAGCACTAATTTGGCTTTCTATTGGTAAGAGAATTTTTAAAATCGGTTCAGTAGATCCCGAGATTACCCCTTACAATTTAACAAACGCACAAACTTAACTTCTTTATAATATGTTAAGTATAAATAAGATCCTATCCTACTAATATTATAACTGTGAAAGTTTGTGAGAATGTACGTATGTATGTATGTTTGTTATTCTTATGCGCAAAAACGGCTGGACCGATTAAGTACATTTTTTGTAGATAGGTGAACCCCGGAGTAACACTTACACATATGATACATTTTATCTCAGTATTGCCCTAGAAACGGGAACTACGCGGGCAAAACTGCGGGGCACAGCTAGTTACAACATAATATTATTAATTATGTAAGCACGCGAACAGCGCGAACTTGGACAAATAAAATAGGTACCTAAACTTATGATGTCATCAATTGTAGATGTCTTAATCGTCGCCACAACTCTATTTTGTTCGCTTAGAAAGTGCTGGGGTGGTCTCGCGGCCAATAATATTACATAATAGATAATAATGACTAGCTGTGCCTCGCTGTTTTGCTATAATAGTTCTGTTATGAGTTGCTGTCTTTATATGAAATATATATGAGAAAAAATATTATAGGAGACCTTTATTAACGCAATAGAACCCAAAACAATGATTTTTGAAATTTTTGTCTGTTTGTCAGTTTGCTTGTGCACGCTAATCTCAGAAACAGCTTATCCTCCATCCATCCAACTCCATCTAAATAGATGGAGTTTTCAATTATATATTGCGGTAAGCTTCACTTAACATTTAGTGTTTAATTCATGTCAATCGGGTGATAAATAAAAAAGTTAAGTATGGTAATATAAAGAATCACGTTGAACTCGCTGAACGTTTGTTGGCGCGGGTTATGCATTTTCAAAAATGCTGCCCAAAGTCACTTTTCTACGCGGGCGAAGTCGCTGGCACAGCTAGTTATATCTATACAAATCAACCGAAAAAAGTTTTCCGCATAGCAGCGGCAGCACAAGTCAAACGATAGAAAAGAGATAAATGAGAAAGCCAACTAGAAAAAAGAGATGGTTATTTTTGTCAGTAGCACGCGAATACACCGGCAGATGCCCTGAAGGTAAGACGTCCTAAATAGGATGTTTTTGTGACTTTAAAGTTTTGCACTTATAACATGTATTTAAAAGAACATTGCTCGCGTCGTGCTTTAATGTCGTTCAATGAACTAACTTTGTTGAACACAAAAAAAATGAAGACGGTTGAATTAAGAAACCTTGTTTTTATCAGAAATGTTCGAAAACATCTATAAATATAGGTCATAAGCTCTAGGTAAAGGGTTTTCCTTAAACTTAAATAAAAACACACTGTTCAGATGTCAAACGTTTATTATTTTAATACAGCTTACAACTTTTAAAACGACATTTGATAAGGCCTTGTTAACAATTGAAAAAACACGAACACAACATCAAAAAACTCTGCACAAAGCGTCTTTAATTAACAAAGCAGAAAGAAAATAACAAATTGCGAACACTTTTTTAACTATTCACTGAATGTTGGATTTATTAAATACTTAACAGTGTACTTATTTTCCTTTGAGACTTGGAAAGAGAATAGGAAAAATGGGGGCACCCGCCACCCCTTCCTTTGAATAAAGAAAAGTTAAAATTTTCTTAAAACACCCCGAGTGGGTGGTCGGTATCTATCTTCGTTTAAGTATTGGCAAAAATGACCCCCCGTTTTCCGTCTCTCTCGCACTTTGGGAGTGTCATTGGTCGGTTTTAAAAATGGCGCGTAGTTAATCGATGTTTCTTTTTTTATTCAAATGTTGCCACGTCAAAAATAAGTTTTATTTTTTTTTCTAGACAACGACATAATATCTATGTCTTATGATTGTATCAAATGCATTATTAATCTAGTAATGTGTAAACTGTAGGTAAAGTAAAGTATAAAAGATGAATATTTTTACACATGACATTGGTTTAACGAACTCAAGTTCGGTTTATGTAGTGTGATTTGTTAAATGTTACGCGCTTAACACGTAGTTAAGTTAGAGTTTATCTTCGGTACCGTCAGCAGAAATGACATATTATTGTAGTAATGGAAAGTGGAAAATGTATTGGAAAACTAAATTTTGTAAATTTAACTGAATGTGTGTGTTGTACTTACATAATTATAATTTGATGATTTGTTAAAAGATTCTCCAAAAGATTTCAATGTGTTTAAATTATTACCGAAGGTGAAGTTTATAAGTGCATAAAATACTTAGGTAGGTACATTATTAAATTAAATAGTTGTATCTCTTTATTTAAAGCTTTTTGTTTTATGTGTAGAACGTTATATCCATCTTCCTAAGAAGAAGAATCAGTATGTAAATAACTGAAAGATATCCAATTTGGAAAATTTGTATACATAGCTATCTAAATATTAAAAGTTATTTTTATTTTATAACTTAGTAAAATCCCGATTTTTTTAAACATAAATTTAAACTATAAATGTTTTTAAATAGATAACATGTAATCATTGTACTATGTACACAAAACTAGTGTTGAAATTTTAAGTTAGTCATATTTGCCGACCGTACCAAAAGGTCGGAGCTAAGTTAGCACGATTAAAGTTGTTGGAAGTGGAAAGTTGCGCGATTTTCACTTACGTCCCAAGTAGATACTTCACTTTCACACTTTGAACTATGCCGTCAACTTTTCACAATAGCCCATTGCTGAAATATGATTAGATTCAGACTGCGGTTAGTACTACGAAAAAAGTGTAATCTTCTAATAATAATTATACATAACATATTTTTGTAACGTTGTATATTCAACTTTAGAGGTCAACATACCCATTTATATGTGAATAGTATGTCAAAAGTCAACATAATGTTTTAATTCAGAGAGTAGTAAATTAAAGTAACATTGGACCACCGTATTGTCCCAAAGAAGTTATTGAACATATGTAAGTTTCCTGGGTAGACCTCTAGTCAAATGGTTTATCATCTATATAATAATAAGATGCAAACATGTCACAACACATGCTACAATTTTCTATTTAGAATGACGTCATGTTCAATTAAATATCTAATCCATTATCACCAATAATAGTTTTCAGCCATGAGACAGTGGCGACATAAAAATAAGTTTCAATAAAGAATTCGTTTGTAAAAGCCTCGTTACTTTAAGAAAAAGAGACTAAAGTTAATAAATAAAATATTTGAGCAGACAATTCGAGCTAGCCGAGATAATACAGGGAATGTAAGAGAAATAATTTTATTTTAGCAAAATTGAAAGGGGCCGAGCCTTGTACAAATTTTAATATCTCCGGGAGGTAGCTATTTATATTTTTCTCCGCCCTCCATTTCTTTTGGTGATTATTATTCTGTATTCCGATGGCGGGGGCGGGGTGGGGTGGCCACCCTTAGACTCTTTCCTTTTTGCTTCTTAAAGTCCATCTTGAGACGGGATACAGCCTGCAATGGAGAGGGCTCAGTTTTAATGTTTTTAGTTCGAGAGTTAGTAAATCTGATTCTAAAAATAAGTCAGTAGGTACATGTTTTTTTCATGATACTAAGTATTTTTGCACTTTTGTGTTGAGGTTTGTGTCTAAAAAATGTTATTTACTAACTAAACAATATATAGGTACGGCTCTAGAGTTTGTTTGTTTGAATGCTATTTTGAATGAATTTGCTACAGTTGGAATGAAATGTATAATAACATAACTCTTCGTTAGTAAAATGTAAATATAACAGCAGTGAAGCTTTTTAAGTAATACTAGCTTAGCCCGCGGCTTTATTCGCATTCTATAAATTAAATAAATGTCAAAAATAAAAATTAGCCCATGTTCATTCCGTTACCTCCAAGAAGATGCGTACACAATTTCGTCCTGTAGATTTTGCATAAAACGCAACAAACATCTCTACTTCCGCATTTATTATTAGATATAATTAGTAAGGTCATGTTTTAAAATTTTTTTAAGTTCACAAATTTTCCAAAAAATATAAAAATCATCGACTCCATACGTTTCCTATTCTCTGCTTCTGTCACTTACCCCTTTGCTGGAAAAACGTGGTACCTACCCGGAAGGGGCCGATATTTAAATATAAGAAGAACCCCCTTTTTTCAAGGGAGACCCCCCTCGGATTTATGGATCTGCCCTCGACTCAGTAATTACTTATCTTAGAGAATACAAATCAATCGCTTTTAAATATCTTAAAACATAAAATTGAGTGGATGTCCAATATTTGAGGTTGTGTTTAAATGCGTAGAATGACTGGTTAATGTGGAAATAGATCTATTAATATGAAGATACCATTGATGTTAAGTTGGCGTAATATATGCGAATATTTGAAGCAAAGATTGTTTCTTTGAGCGTCCATATATCTTGAACTTGGTAGTTGATTTTGAAAATATTTTTTATACATTGGAGCGTACATTCATGAGGATATGGTAGGTATATTTAATAATAGTTCACATGACCTGGTAAGAGTGAAGAATGTATCTAAAATATGTTATAGATATTCTATTCAATTGCATTATTAAAAATAAATTGTCAAGAAAATGCACTCTGTCAGTTTTTATATAATATCGGTTTAATATATAGCTAACACGTAACACGGTGATATAAAAAGGTTATATGTAGGCACTATATACATCTGTTTTTCCAGGATTCGCTCGCATTGTTAATATAAAGATAAATATTTAATGAATGTATTGTGTGTAATAGAACTTAACCCTAAGTTTGGGTATTTTTAATAGTACGGGGCTTTGTTCGAACAATGAGGCTATATATGTATATATTATGCAGGTATGTACTATATACTTCTGTCTACTTCGGAATCGCTCACATTGACAATATAAAGATAAATTATAATTAATGCATAGGTAGGTACATATTATGTGTATGATAAAACTAAACTTTAAGTTAAGGTTTATACATGGTACGCGGCTTCGTTCGCCCAATGAAAGACATATTCCGTGTAGTTAACCGACCGTACAAAGTCATACCGCTATTGACAATAATATTATATTTAATATTGTTATTCACCTACAAATCAACCGAAAAAAGTGTTCAGAACAAAAGAGGCTGCATGCTACATGATACTTTTTCTTTCAATTTACACTAGAAGTGAAAACGTTAGAAAAGAAATAAAAGCAGTTCATAATTTTTATTCATTATTTGGGTGTTCAGAATGAAATGAATATTAATTCATATTGGCAAGTGTAAAACATGATAATAACCGTTTCTTAAAATTTATTTCAGTTCAACATACAGGTAACACTCATGCATAAGAAACATTTTTTTAACAATATGAAAAATCTACCGAAATCTCAAAATGTAATCTATTTATATATACAGATAAAATTAAAAAAAAATGTTTATTTACCGTAAAATAGTTCTAGGTATAAACCTACATATTTATGTTCGACAATTATACTACTTAAATCTTAATCTAAACTATTGAATCGAAAATCATAACGCATTATTTGCAACTAAATCTAGCTCTTGTAATATATATACATTAAGTGATCTATGTGTGTGTGTGTGTGTGTGCGGTAAAACTCAAATCGAGTTTATGATTACACCAGCCTTATAAGCTTGTACTCTTCTTTTCCTTAAATAAATAAATAAAAAAAAATATATCTACTAAATATAGGAAGGTAAAACACCCAATAAATAAAACATTAAACAAAACTAAAGAGGTTTTCATTATTTCGTCGTTAAGCGTAACATCAAAGCGTCCTTAAAAACATTGTTCTCATTAAAGTTGAGTGATTTTACAAAAAACAATACTGGGTGAAATAAAACGGCGTCTTATAAAACAGGGGTGGGGGAGGAGCCTTTCTGTGCGAAGCCTTTGCCAAGACATATTATGTGGATGTGCCCTTTTAATTTAGTAAGACGCTTATGAAGAAAAGTCTTCAGAAACTTTCGCCTTCAAATATATTAGGAAGTAATTATTACCGGTGTTATATAATTGTTGTGCTGTGTACAAACTATACTTTTGTATAGCGTAGTTGAGTACAGTTATATTTGTCTTGTCTTTAATAAATATTTAAAGGGTTTCTTTTAATAAATGAGAATCGAAATTGCTATATTTTAAATAAATTTAACAAACTTACTATTGCTTTATAAGTTTCATGATCGCATGTACAGTGCTTATATTATTAACGATAACCTACAGTATCTATCAATGCCTAACGTTAACTTACCTGCGGGTTTGTTTTCAAAAATAAACTTAATCAGTTCTCGATGAATTAAGACTCTATTTATTTAATTGCGTAATTTCCGTTCCCGGCGCAATACCGCAATGGATATCCTATGTATTAAGTATATTATTAACCTATAACTAATATAATAAACGATTCGATTAACTTCAATTCGACTAAGGGTGTTTTAAAGTAATGTCAATAAAAAAAAATCCTAAATTAAATAAATAGGCATATCCATATGTTTCCCAACGGTCCGGGAGTCTGTGTTTTTTCTCGTTTTATATTAAAATCGGGCAAGCGAGGGAAATTGTCAGTCGGATAGGAAATTGCGAACGCCTTCATTGCAGGTCTAAAGCCGGACTCTTTATCATTGCATTTACCCTACTTATAACTTAAATTATTTTTCTTTAAATTGTAAGTAAAAATAAAAAAAAATCTTTTTGTTTTCTTGGAATTGTAAGGTATTACATAAGCCATATCAGAAACTGATACTGTAAACTAAGATAGTCTATAATAAGGAATCTTATTAAACTATATATATGTATATTTATATTATATGTATGTTTTAATTTTACGTCCTAACCATCAATAACATTTCGAATTAATTTTATATAAGTAGATAGCGTTACCATACTTTTGAAATATTAATAACACGCTAAGCAGAGCTTGTGTTATGGAAACCAGATAACGGATAAATTACACATACATCACTTTTCTTTTGTAATTACATACATACATAACACGTTTAATCCTTTTTTATAACTATACGTATTCATAGCTGAAACAAAAATAGATTTTAGTTAGCTTATGCATTCTGACTTCATAAAAAGACAGTTGACACGAATAGGCTAACTTTCGTATAAAACAGAGCCTTGTAAAATTGCGTACAACGTTATTTATAGAGATTATGTTTTTACTTACCGATATTATAGTTTCAGTACTACATAAAAAAGTTGCTTTATTTTGTATATCCCTATGTACTTTAGCTTAAATCTTTAAAACTACGTAACCGATGCTGATGCGGTTTTGATAAGCAATCTGTTAAAAAGTGTGTGTGTCATGCCGGAATACTGAAACGCAACTAAAGTTTAAGTACAACTTAAACCGGTCCGATTTGACAGTTCGCCGTACAATTCTGTCAAAATTACGAGTCTTAGGGCGTGCTTATTTAGCCGTCAGTGTGTTATTGAATCGAGTAATGTTTTAAATACGTATATTACATGTGTGCAAAAAAGCTGGTCGTTAGATTTTTTATTTTATTATGTGAATTATTAGGCGACGCATAATTAAGAAAGAAACGAACAGTTCAAAATTTTCAAAATGGTAATTAAACTCAAGTATAGCCATTAAATTTATCCCCGCCTATAATTTAAAACAAAACGCAACAGTGATAAAAATTTGTACCTTCCGAAGGGAGATAGCGAGCTATATTTCTTCGCGATTCTTCTGTTGAAGACGGTAACGATTTCGCCAGTATAATTAGATCCCTCATTCTGCTTGGAAATACGGAGTTGCTTTCAGTTTCCTTATCGTTGGAAGGGGAGGGAGGCCAACTTAATTTAGTTGGGTATTTATTTTATTTGGTGCGTCATTTTTGCTTCGTCTCCCCTTGGATCGTTTTTGTAGGGCGTCCGGCGAAGACCGTGTTGCTTTTTAGTGGCCTGAAACAATATAAATATGTTTCTTTTAATTTTGATGTACATTTTAACTTGCGTAGTTCATAGCATTTATTATAGTACGTACATAATTATATAAATCCTTATTAAAAGCAGATGAAAAGAAAATAAAACTAATGATTTCTTTGTGTGTATGCTTATAAAACGTATGTAGGTTACTCGTATAGTATTAAGAATGCAAAAATTTTAAATAGTTTGTACAAGAAATGTTTCTTATATCTCTTACTAGCTGTTGCCCGCGACTCCGTCCGCGTTTACTTTCATAAAAAATATATTCCCCTGGAAACTGGAAGAAAAGTATCCTATGTCCTTCTCCTGTTTCTAAGCTACATCCCTACCAATTTTGAGCCAAATCAGTTGAGCCGTTATCGAGTTATAAATGGGTTAACTAACACGACTTTCGATGAATTAAAGCCGTTCTTGGAAGTTTCTTAGTATCACACATAGAGACCCAGAAACTATTTATTTGACCCAGAAATTATTTATTTGAAAATTTATCAAATACCAAACAGGCGACGCTCACAGACCTCCGCTGACGTCCAGCTTCTATCTTTTTGCGACTTTCTTCAAATAATTGTATAGATAACGGGACAAAGAAACGAACCCCACCCGCTGGGGGCGGGGGGACTTTGTACCCCCCTTTAGTCAGGAGGAAAAAACATCTTTATTGAAGTAGGTTTATCGATGTTTTTTTGTTTTGAATTAAAGCTAATTTTATAGTGATTCTTCAGTGCGTAGTTGAATTTGTGTTATTAAAAGAGATTTTATGAAATACTAGTTGAAATTCGTGGTATCGTCCGTGCGACTCACTCGGTAGGCACGTGAATAGACAATATTCAAAGTGGTAATAAGCTTATTTACGAAAGTATCTTAACACAATAGTGAAACTATAATATGAAAATATAGGTATAATATGATTTTTTTCGTAGATTAAATATTTTCGTGATAAGATGTACTTTAAGTGTTATGTTGGAGAGCGTCCCTTATGAATAAAGGAATTATATACAAGATAAAAATAAAATCAAACAAAAGCTAATAATAGAAAATATATTACCTAATTAGATTAGCTGTCGTTGGTAATTCAATAAGGTTAGAATTCTAATAAGAAGAAACTTTTGTTTGACAATACAAAACAAAATCACAAATACACATAAAAAATTGTTTAGTCAATGTCAGTTTAAAGTAGTTTATGTAATAATAAATACAAAAAAAACATCAAAAAGTGTTCAAGTTGTTGTAGTGTTCAAATTTTTTATGAAAGTCGGTTTTTAATAGCTTAGGATATATTAAACAAAATAGTTTAGTAATATTTTAAATCTTAGTATTAATTAACAGGCTCCTACGCGAAATAGTAACTTCATACTATTTAAATACTAGCTGTTGCTCGCGACTCTGTCCGCGTACTACTTTTATATAAATTGTTAACAACCGCCACCTTATAAAGTTTTCATTATTTTTAAGATGTATTCTGCTATTCGGGGTGGGGACTAATCAAACGAACCAAAAACCATGAAAATTGGTCTAGCCGATCTCGAGTTATAAGTATTGTAATGATCCCGTCTTTGTTTTATATAAAAAATAGATTATTACGACAATACACTAAAACAAACGAGATTTTCCCCTTAGATGTTTTGATTAATATTTCTGTGTGAAAAGCTTCTTAAATAACTTTATTATATAAAAATCCAATAAGAAAAATATGTTAATGTATTGTTTCTGATTAATAAATTATTCCAAACATTTAATTACAAGCCAAAAATTCTTCAAAAGACAAAGACTAGAAACGTTTTACAGGGGTTTAACTAGAAGAGAAAGTTTTCTTCAAAAATGTAGATTCAAATAAGAAAATTAAAATTCGACGGACGCCCGGGGCTGTCTCTTTCGCACTTACGGGGTTGAGGTATTTTTATCTCGCTCACATTGGGGTTAAAAAATAGGGTGATCGAGGGTGTCATTGGAATGGTAATGACGTTCGCCCGTTCTTGGTAATTATGATTTTTTATCTAGAATTTTCTTTAGATAATTCTTTACTTATTTGTTTTTGTTTAAATATCATAAAATTCTTATATAGTAGATATAATATTTTGTGATATGATTGTGGATTTAAGAGTATCTATGAGACGTTTTTGTGATTAGGTACTTGTTTTATTTTGATAATTATTAATAGCCATATTTAGATTTATATATTTGATTCATGTATTGTTTATCTAATATCTAATAATACTTATCTATTATTTTCATTCTTTTAGCAAATGTACGACGATTTCTTAACCACTGATCCAAGCAAAAATGCTAAACAATTATTGCATTGTATAAAAAAGTCGCTTTATTCTATCTGTCTTTGCAAACATAGGGAATTCTTAGATCTTTGAAACTACACAACGAATTGTGACACATTTTTAATAGATTTTTGGCCGAATACTGAAACGCATGTTAAATACTTAAGGCCACAATACGGGGTAAAGCATCTCCTTAACTACTAAATGGTATTCTTAACATCGATGATAGTAGCGCCATTAAAAGATAAGCAGATCCTTTTCACAAACGTACTAACACTCTCCTTACGGCAAAATTGGTATACTGAAAAGTCTCTTAACGATTATTAGCTGTCAAATTAGCCAGTGATTCAATACTAATACAAGCATATAATACTAATACAAACACATGCGAAGCCGGAACGCGTCAGTATATAACAAAAAATATTATATTACCTGTAAGAAAGTTAAAAAATAATTTAAATAATAAGCGAGGTGTCTCATAGTGGTGTATCCAGCAGAGGGAGTTGAAAATTGTCTTAATTTTTCATCACAGCCGGCCGGCGCGTCCGCCATAATTGTTTTTAATTTAAACAAGAAATGGGAAAATTTCTAGCATCGTCTTTTGAAAAATGGCGGCGATTCATTTGCTGTTATAACAAGTTGATGGATGTATTAATTGCTTAATTTTTAATTTGTTAAATAAGAATTATTATTAAGTTTGTTTAATATATAATTTTGATAGATGTTTAAGGTAAGACAATGACTCTATTCGTATGGATTTTTTTGCTAAATTAACTTGTTCCTGTTTTGTTTGTGTGTCAGTTTGTAGTTAAACTTATTGTACTTAAATTAAAATTCTAACAAAGAAACCGTTTACAATTATTTCAGTGATGAAAATGAACCCCTTTTTAGAGCTTGCATTAAGAAATAATATGATATTAAAAACATGACAAAAAATAACATTTTTACTTATTGATGTTTTAATTGTTACTTGTTCAAAATAAATACAATAAGTAATGAATGCCCATAACAAAAATAAACAATACAATATTCATACAAAAATATATACGTTTTTCGAAATAGCGAACTTTAAAAGAGTAGACACTAAATATTTTCGTTTAACAAGTTAAGTCTTTTTAATTTATACGATCATTGAAAGAATAAATGCACTGGCAAGGCAAGAAAACAGTAAATGGGTAACATATTTTCTGGGGTTTGCGGAAACGGATGGAGACAGACAGACACGGCGTTTTGGAAACTGGCCAATTATACTATTATTATGTATATATATATTTTTTATAATTAGAAAATAAGAAAGGCAATAGTCAATAGCTTTGATTCAGAAGTATTTTTTTGTTTTCTTAATAATCAAATACTATGCAATAAAAATGGCTAAATATAAGATGGCGCTTTTTTAATTAAAAAAAATAATAAAAAAGTGTTTATTGCTACTAAAATAAATACAAATTCAAAACATTATAAAATCAATAACGTAGAAACGTAGCAAAAGGCGACATCTCAGCTAATGCTAGGTATCCTGAGAGCGTGCTCTCAAAATAGCGCTGGTTTTCAGATGCCTATTATTAACCCGAAAGTTTTTGAATATGTATGTATGTATGTTCCTGTTTTTTTCTTTGGAATTAAAAGAATATTAGACCGTACATTACAAACAAAAACAACGCTACTCTAATTTTAAATAGACTAGGTGTGGACCGCGGAAATATTCGGTTTTGGTTCTAACTTATATGCCAGCTACCAGCCAAATCCATTGTATAGTTTGTTGACTAAAGGATAGCAATTAGAGTAATATTTATTTTATCATAAACATTGAATGCAAAGACATTCTACAGTGTGTCACATAACATGTGTCCGACTCTGAAAGGTAATAATCTCTATCTAAAATCCTTTTCGAATAAAATAAAATAAAAAATCTATGTCTAAAAATATCAATGCAATAAAGTTTTAAAAATTACGTTTGCAGTGAAAAATTTACGCAAATTTAAGGAAATCCACTAATGCTGACAACTCACGTATGGCTCGTAGACCCTATAGCTAGCAGAGCACGGTGAACGCGCAACGGTGTTACCATATAAGTTATGCAATTTAACTTAGTTTTTTGTTTTCGAAAAATTAATATGTTATTATTTCAAAATGATACCAGAATACGGATCTCCTACCGATATATAATATGAGGTGTCCGTATCGGACACTAGTTTTGCAACACACTGTATAGGTCGCGTCATTTCTGTTTAGCGCTGTACGAAAATAGCTGCGCATTGGTTGAATCGCGCTCGTAAATGAGGTATTGGCGCGAGAAAGACAACACGACTGGGACAACCAATCAACGCTCGCGCACCCGACGATCACGCGCCCCGCGCACCGCGCCGTATTCTTGATACGTTATTTTTGACTTCTACGCAGGTTTCGTTCAGCGCTAAAGATTCGTGACGCGTACTGTACCTATATCGAAATATCGCAAGGCCAAATTTTTACATCTAATTTTACCCAAAGGAAATGAAAAAGTACATAGCTAACAATATAAAAACAGATGTATTTTTACCTAAGGGGGATTGTGATGTTAAAAATTAGAAACTTTGAAGGGTGTTGCACCCCATTTTATTTTTAAAACGGATCTCAATTGTAGGTACGGTTGCGAGTAAGTTTTGAGATGACGTTTTTTTATTTATTTTTTTAATTTAATAAAGTTGCAACATTGTATATCGAACGTCAATTTATTACTCTAATTAGTTTTGCTTGTAATCATTATTTTTTTAGTTTATTTTTTAAATATACTCTTACGTAACGTCATAGAATATCCAAAAAGGTTAGTTCTATTAAATCATACGTATCTAGCTTCAAAACTCGTATGTATCTGCATTCAATGGATATATTTTTTGAGATTATATAGATTTAAAGTAGGAAACGTATATTCTAAGAATTACTTTAACATGTTAAATTTAGTATGTAAGTATGTACTACTGATTTTTAACCGGAATTTTTTTTGTTTATTATAGCTGTTGGTTGTAAATACAAATAATGTGTATTTATGTTAATATCGATATAGTTTTAGTAGTTCCTAAGATCGCCCAAGCAACGTCCCAAACCTACACACTTACTTCAATTTAATATGATTATAGATGAAACAAAAAAACATCAATTTATATTTCTCCACCGGTACCACCCTAATGGCAAGAAAAGTTTGCTTAGGGCGAAAAATAAATCTAAATTGGCCCAATCCTTTAAAAGCCCCTAGTTTTTAGAGTCCCAAGAATAATTGCTACGGACTTAAGAAGTTTTATAACTTAACTTTTAGTGTATTATCAACTTTATTAAGTTGGCGTAAAGTTGAAAATTCCTAAACTTTACTTATAGGTAGAGGTAAGCTGTCAATATAGGTAGTATATAGTTATATAGCCTATTTGGAATTAGGGCTTTTAATAAAATAAGTACCTAGTACTTTGAATATTAAGTATTAACTTATTACTTAGTATAACACTAAGTCGCGCTTTTCTGTCTGTCCCTATGTATGCTTTAATCTTTATAATTACGCAACCGATTTTAATAAATTTTTAAAAGATAGAGTGATCTTTTTATGGTGTATGTTTGAAGATTTATGGCATAAGGCTAGTTAACAATAAAATAATAGAATATTTTTTGAAAATTACTGTCACCAACGAATTCTTTATTCAACTAGGTTCCAGAATATAAGTAGTATCCCTTTAAAGTCAAAGTCAAAGTCAAAAGTATCTTTCAACTAGGTTACATATAGTAACACTTTTGAATCAGTTTCGGAAGGCAGTTTCTACAGAGAAGAATCGGTAAGAAACTCTGATAGTTGCTCTTTTTAAAATACGAGTAACAACATTAAAAAGGTAATGGTAATAATTATCCTGCATTTAATTTTTTATCTTTGTATTTAAATTAGTGTTATAGCTTATAACAAAAAATTAAATAACATCTCTATCTTTAAAGGTTTTTAAATACAAATATTCTTTTAATACTAAGTACAATGTACAATAAAACATATACCTAAGTAGAATATTCTTTTTTTTAATTGAAAAAAACTTGACCTTATAAAAATTAAAAAAAAAATGTACATGTTTTGAAACGCAGGATGTGACGTAATTGAAGTGTTCCGGTTGCACAGGAAGTCGTCCGCCGGATGTCGTAGTTTTCGCATTGAAGCAATTATCTTGCCTACCTATTTGCTTGCTTATTTTTTTATTGGAAATACATCTTAATGAAAAATATTGTCTTATATCTGAGATGAGTCTTAAAGAACTTGTTTTTAATTGATATATGTATTTTTTTTATTTTTACACTAGGTAGCTGTGCCCCACGATTTTACCGGCTTTCAGGCATGTAACACAAACTCTTGAATCTGATAAAATAATCTCATGAAAATGGTTTGCGTAGTTTTGAAGAATTAGTATGCATAGATAGGGACAGACGATAGGGACTATATTTTAAGCTATGCAATGAAGTAAGAGTAGTAAATAAAAAATACGAAAAAAATTCTATCGGAACTTATAAAGGGAACGATACTATAGGTGCCATTAATCCTCAATACATTTTTGAGTAAAATATGTACATGTTATAATGTAATAATAAATATATAAATAAATAAATCGGTTTCGAAATCTACACTTTTAAAAGCAAACAACAATCATCCTAGTGACAATTTTCACGGCAGACAGCCAGAGTAGGAATCATAAAAACGAAAAAAAGGTCAAATCTAAAACATTGAACAGGGTAATAAAACATTTTAAAAGCTGAACTAAGTTAAAATTCCCTTATCCCAGTAACAAATTAAAAACGTTCAAAAACTATTTAACTTAACGGAAAAATCTCTCGAACGTGGCCTGCAAATTAAAGAGTTCGCAACAGTTTCCCGCCACAACTGACAACTATTCGGCGCCATATTGGTTCTCTGTAACTTTTTAAACTTGCGGATGGATGATGGATCGTTCTTTTTTTAATTAGTCATAGACTACGTATAATTTAATTATCTGTATTTTAATTTAAAATTAAAATGTCATGTTTAAAAACAGTTTTATGAACATTTATTAAATGAGAAAAATACGAATGCAATTAAAATAATGTTATCAAAAAAAAAAAGAAAGAAAATTTAAATTTTGTTACAGTTATTGATTAAAATACGTCTCGGGTTTAAAAGTTTAACCCTCTTCAGTTAAATTTATTTCGTTATTTCGAATTCCTGCTAACAAAATTTCCTTTAATCCACGGACGAATCTAACTAGATGACTGTATTTGTTTTTCGTAGATAACGTTTTAAGGTGTCTGAGTCTTATTGTTTTACATGTGTTGATAAACCCTATTTAGGGGTTGGATTTCATATACATTGGCTAGAAATTAGGCCAGGTGTGTGTGTGTGTGTGTGCATGATGTACATACTAGGTTTAGTTCTATATGTGTAGGTTAAAAATAAATTGTTCTTTATTAATATAATATGATGGACAATTCAATTTATAAGATTACGTTAGGATAGGTAGATAATAATTACGTTTAATATATTATGTAATGTATAATAGCTTAGATAGCTACCATTCTAATTAATTGTATGATGAGTTTTTGTTATTTACCTTAATATTATTAAGAGGAAAGATTTGTATTTTTGTATGTAACAAACAAACTCAAAAAGTATTGGACCGATTTTAATAATTCTTCTTTCATTAGAAAGCTACATTATCACTGCGTAACATAGACTATATTTATGCTTTGTATCCCGGTATTGTTCCGTTAACCAACGCGGGTTAAACCACGGGGCAGTGCTAGTATGAATATAAGTTGAAAAATCGATACGAAGAGCAAAGAACGAAATCTTCCATTATTATTTCCAAAGATCTAAATCCAGTGCCGTTTCACTCATTAAGAGGAGATAAAATTTAAATTGCAAAACCTCCCCCTTCTAAAAAAGGTCTAGTGGGCGTCAAAAAAGTATCGAGGGGTCTCGGCCCCGTCTTGGAATCCAATATTTTAGGGTTACCATTCTAAATTTTGAATTACGTTCTTTCTAATAAGCGAAACGGTTTTTCGATAAAAGAACGCAAAAACGTTAACGAATTTTTTTAAACGTTTTTTCGTTCTTTTTTCGTTGTAAAATAGCGATAATTTCGAAACATAATTAATATCATAATTGTTTTTTATTATGAATTAATGAGTCATAAATATAGTGATAGCTCTATGTATGTATGTATGTGACTTATAAGACAGAACATATTTCTTATAAGATTTTTAAGTATGTTAGGTATAGCTATATTGTTATTCATCAAAAGATTTCTTATCTAACAGCGACAACAACATGGAAATTAGTAGGTAGATTACATATTATGACTAGCTGTTTTTCCCCGGTAGTTCCCGTTCCCGTGGGAATTTCGGGAATACCTGTCTCTACGGTACCTAAGTTCGTACGTCGCTCGTAGGTACGTTCCTTCCAATTTTCAAGTTCAGCCGTTTAGCCGTTTAGGCTGTGCGTTGATATGTCAGTCAGTCAGTTTCTTTATACATATATATTTCTAGATGATGTAACAAAAGCGGTCGTGTGTTTATTTATTAATACAAAATTATTAATTACAGTATTGTATTATACAAAGATGGTTAAATAGGTTACACATAAATGTAATTATCGCTTGCTAAGTTCGCGTGGATCATTATCAAGAGGCTGGGAAAGCAACTAAAAGTAGAATTTTTCACAGTGACACGTCGATCGAGCGACTTTCAAACAAATTAACAGTTTTAACAACGCTCATTTATTTGAAATCATCCGAAAGTTGGCTTTCGCGAGTCATTCGGTTGAAGGCTTCGGAAATTTTTCTTCGCAACTGGGTTATTTATTTCGATGTTAGTTTCTGGGATCCTTTTTAATTTTTTTTATATAACATATAGCAAACGAGCAGGTGAGCCACCAGATAGAAAGTGATCATCGCTGCCCATAAACAAAAGGAGATAACTAACAGAATAATAATATATATAAAATCATTTATGCACGATACTGTTGCTGATTTATAAGTATAAATGAGGAAAAAATTTAATCTATTAACGGTAATAAACATACGAATTTTAATGTGATTTACTGCAGCGACGATCTATGTTAGTAGACACAATTGTCTAGTTTGAAATGGCTTTATTTTGCGTGCTATTCACTATAAAGAATAATGCATTATGCATGAACACAACCATCTAAAGATGATGGATTCTCTACCACGCAATAACTATTGTATAGATTTGTTTGAAGTTTATCGTCCAGGTAAGTATACTAGATGGACTGACAGGATATTTTTTCTCAGAAACAGAATCTACTGGGGTATCTTATATATATTTAAATATTATTTTTCAATTTATAAAATAAAATTTAAAAAATAAACTTTTTATATATTTTTCCCACTAATTTAAGTCAAAATCAAAGAGATTGACACAAAACTGATTAAAAGGTTAATTAAAAAATCGTGTCGACTCGCAAATAAAATCAATTCCCGCCCACCCCGAGGGGGAGGTTTTTACCCTTCACCTAAGAATAAGAATTTAGTCATAATTATATTTGTATAATGATCGCGAAGTTTTGACGGACGACGATGGGGTTGATAACGGTGCTATACCTACATATTTTTGTTTTTTGTATAACTAGTGAAATGCCCCGGCTGCGTTCGTATGTAAATACTTAAATTCAACTCGAGATTCTTAATAACTATCGACAACATCATTATTCTGTTTTTAAATTAAAAATAGGTATATAGACAAACACGAATCTGTTGAAATATCGGAAAATACATCGTACAATAATTTTGAAGACTTCGTTTTATCACGTATTAATTATTTAATAAGTAATGAAACGTTAATAATTACATGTACATTGATTTCTGCTAGGCAACGAGCCAATACAACAACAAAAAATAAAAATAGAAAAGAAAGCGAAGGCAAAGAAGTGAAATGTGAAACATTATAAACTTGATTTATTTTTAAATACAGCGAAATAATCGTAGTAGTCCTTTTAATTGCTTTCAAAAACTGGGTTTCTTTCCAACAAAGGCAATTTTAATTCTACTTCAATATAAAAATGTACATAATATTAAATTAATTAACTTCCATTAAGAAAGATAACGTGTCTATAAAAATATACGGATTAAAAAGTTGTAAATACCTCATAATATATTTTTTTAATTCTTAAAAAGTAGATTGTGATTAAAATAATTATGGCAATATAGAACTTCATACTTGAGTTAAATCTTTTCTAGAATGTTAGCAAAGCTTTTTTAAAAACACCACGTCATCGTTCTAAGCGATCAATTAATTCAAACCGTTACGTCTTTCAAGAAAGTCGATAAGTCGACATCAAACGACATTGTCAGGAAAAAAGGGGAAAGAATCGCCATATTGCCACCCAACCCCTCCGCCCACGAAAAAGCTTTAGAAATCGCGGGACAAAAATGCCCCCGCCAATCGGTGACGGTTAAAAATTCCCGATCGATAGTGGGTGGGTTATTAAGTTTTTATGCCCCGATTACTGTCGCTATCTTTGAGATTTCTTCTTTTCGATTGTGATTAATGGGTTTTTATACTAACAATAATTTAAAAATACAATTTTAATGACTTTGAAAAGTTAGGTCATCTATAAAAATTTTTAAACAGTAATTTTAAACACTAACTTACCAGAACGCATTTTTACACTGAATTTCACTATTTCACATTAAAATTTAATTTAAAATTTAAAAGACCATATCAAGAACATGGTCAGGCCGCAACTGAGTTAACCCTTTCACTGCGCCAGTGGGTCAAAGTTGTCTTACCGGTTATCTTGCTAGGGGTCTTCACAAAAGGTAGCAAGGGTGCGAACTGGACATAATGGCACCTTTGCTAATAATAACGCATTTCATTATAATATTTGGACCTATTTAAGTATCCAGTGGGCCTTTTGTGATTTGCGGAACTGACCTGACCGGTTTTTCGTTAGTGTTGCACCATTTGCTATCGATAAAAAGTCGCATTTAGTTTTAGTTGTTTCTTATATACGTGAAATTCTTATTTATACTACAAAATTTACATCTTTATTAAACAAGCGAAATAATATTCATTTATTTTAATCAGGGGTTTTTTTTTAATTTGCTATTTTAATTGTTACAACACAAACTAAATTCTATTTAATGAATTATAATAACGTAATTATTACTTAAATAATATGATTTTTTAAATAAAACAAAAAGTTCGTTTTAAAATTTAACTACTCCAGTGTAAAAATATCATAATTATATCTTTACCAAAGCCATCACGTTAATATGATAGTTAAATTTTTATTCGATAATTAATTAATATAATTCTAATGTTGTTTATTTTTTATATGATGCATTCAAATATAGACTGTATTTTCTAATGTAAATAATAATTAATCAATGTAACAGTAATTAATAGCCAAGAAATAAATACATTACAAAACTTCAAAACATCGATAGAAACATCACATTAAAACATCGACACGGCCAGGTCATCATAGAGGTAGCTAAAAAAACAACAATTAAAAGTGAAGAATTGTCCATAGTCCACAATAGACTAGATTTGCATAACCGGTTCTCACGGCGCAGTGCAGCCGGCGTGGACATTTGTGTCTGTAGCCGTGCGGAGTGTAACGGTTAGCTTGCGGCAGTGACGGGTTAGGTCAACTTGGGATACGTTTGTATGATTCATTTTAATGGTTACGTTACGATGATGATTTTAAAGTTATAATGAGTCTTAGAATTACAAAAGAAATTTTAGTAATCTGTCTATAATGAAGAGATAGGTAAAGTTGGCGATGGTAATAGTAGGTGTATTTGTTAGATTTTTTTATTCTGAGGAATTTATTTAAATTTTTTAACAATTAAATAAACCTATAATGATATCTTAAAAACGGCATCAATTTTCTAAACGAATAAAAAAACGTGGTCTAAATAGTATTACGACTTTAATAATAAAAAATGTTAATAATATGAAATTATAAATAAATGCTATTACCACATCATAAAGCCTTAAATTTATATAAATTTTGTGATATGTAAATAAATAAATAGGTAAAGATACGGCGTAGCCACGCCGTAGATGTGTGGTTCAAATCGTAGAGGTTAATTAAAAACAACCATTTAGCTGTCTTTGTGAGGAAATCTTCATATTAAGGAAGCAAGCTATGATCCTCATGGGTAGGTACATGGGTTATATCTAGCTTCTAAGAAACATTAATTAACTAATTACTTATTGAAAATTTACACAAAGAACAAAGAATAAATAAAGTATAGACAGCTGTTTCCTTACTTATAGTCTTATCATGCCTGTGTTTAAAGTTTAAAATCATAATTTTAAAATTTGAACACTAATCTTACTAAAATATTTATTCAATTAAAAGTTATAACCTTAACCTAACTTCCCTACAGTAATAATTTTGACAGTTTAAAATTTATTATAAAATTTCTGATAGTTACAAATATTTCAAAACAGCAACATGCAACGAAACATTTTGTAATCAGAAATAGATCACATAATAAAAACGCAAAAATAATATATAATATATTAGCTATGCGCGGTTTTACCTGCATTTTTGCATTTATTATTAAACCATCCTACATCCTGAATAAATCTATCTTAGAATATTATTCTCATAATAGTCTTAGCACTCTATCTAATAAAAAAACTGTATGAAAATCGGTTGCGTAGTTTTCACTATACATAGGGCCAAACAGAAGAAAGCTACTGTTTTATACTATCTTATGATGATAATTATTATACTCACATTATCATACTATTACAAACCTAAACACCATAAATTTTAACGTAAGATTGTCAAAAAACTCTAAGTACCTACCAATTTATCTAACCCCGTAACAAACGCTTATCAACAATTTATTTCTTTACCAACCAAAAGTAATCCTTGAGACATAAAACCGTTATTTTATCACAAGTAATTAAATCTCATAAATGGTCCATCTTGGTCGTAGACATTAAAACATCTCACAGACGCCGGTCGAAATGGCCCCAAGAAAAATGAAAGGTCACGTATTGTTATTCAAATTAATTGCAAGGGTTAAAATAATGTTTATCTTGTATTGTTCAATTCAATGGGATGCTGGGTCTCGTCCAAAGACGCTGTCTTAATATATTACAAAGCGTCTGGACGTAAGAATATTTTGTTAAGATGATTTAATTGCGGTCGGTTGGCGGGTATTATTGTTGCAGTAATACGTTGGTGAAATATAATGTATGGCTAGAAAAGACAGCGTATTTTTATTTTCTTGCTACATTGACTTCATTGACGACATCACTTAAATATAATTTATCCGTAAATATTAAGGTTAAAACATTATAGTATACTCGTAGATAAAAGACAATATTGAAGTAATTTAATTATTAGATTTAGTTAGTTTTAGCAAAATATAACATTAATTATTAGTAACGATAAAATATCTGACATTTAGTTTTAAAAGGGTTTTTTAATAGGAACTTGTAGAAGCTTAAAATATAGTCCCTTATACACTTGCATTATTCTATGATGAAAACGCGTGACCTAGTTTTGATTGTATCAGGAGTGTTCCATCTGTTATGAAGAAGATGAACTAATATAGTTCAGCTATTTGCCGATAGATGGCAGAGTAAAAACACTGCCATCTAGCGTTGAATAGAAACAAATGCTGCCATCTATTATAGAATAGTGGAACCAAGCATTAATGCCCTCTGTTGTGGAATAGCTTTTTGTGTTTATTTTCTGAAAAAGGACAAATACGATACTACATACAATTACAATATTGTGATTTTTAAAATTTAGTCTAGTTGTATTTATATGAAAAGTCATATGTACCTAACATATTAAAAAGAAGTGAACTTTAATAAGTGTTTATTTTAATATTGTCACAAAGAGAAAATTGTAGTTTATCTATTTAACAGATATAATATTTTTACGGGTGTACATATTTAAATTATATTTTTTATATAATGTCCTTCTTTTTTCTAAATAATAGTATGACTTTGTATGTTATGTTTTAGTATATTCATTACTAGATGGCAGCATTAGTCTTTAGAAGGGCTACCTCGTTATTTGTTGGGGACCCGAAAACAGAACGATAGAACTTACTATTAGAGAACCTTGTTTCTCGATTGGCTATTTCTATTCCTTTTTGATGTTTATCGAGTTTAGGCTTTAACTCTCCAAAAGCCACATAGGGTCTGGGGACATTACTTAATGTTATGAAAAATTAAACACGACATATTTTATACTGATCACTGTTTTTGTGATAATCAATGAAGAAGCGATTTTTCAGTTGTTAAGTGACCAATAATAACCCATTTAAAAAATCACTGCTGTTATATAATAATATAATATACACAATAACAAAAACCTTAAATTAATACAGACCAGTTAACTTAAATACGATAATTATATTAAAAGTCATTATTATCTATACTTAAAAAAAAGTGGCCGAAATTAATTAAAATCTTTAAGTTTTATAACATTACATAATATGTATTTAATACTGTTATCTACATTTAATAACAAATTTACCTTCTGTACACTTATTATTAGTATGTCCCTAATATAGGTATACTATTAGATATAGGTATAATACTATTTTTAATATAGCCGTTCTATCTCTTTGCCCGTAACAAAATCAATCACGCTCAAATTAACATGGCCGCATCGCATAGACTCTAGAACGCAAATCAAAGCCTATCCATAAAAACCACGTAAACCTGAACAACAAAAAGTGACGTTCAGTATTTCACTTTAAACCTTCCCCAGCCGGGCCATCCGGGCCATCCGGACGACCGGGAGACATCAATTACCCGGTCAACTAGCAACGTTTTAAAAAAGATAAAAAACACGTTAACAAGCTCGCTGGCCACTGAATTAATCTCCATAATAACGGGGGAAAAATCTGTTAGCCGGGTAAAAAACGGTACTTAAAAGGCGATTTATTAACCGGCCCGTTCCCGGATGGGGAAAAAATGGGAATATCCGCAACAGGTCGGGGAAGGTTGCGTTGTTTAGTGGTTATTTTTTGGTAGCAGTGATTTATGTTTGCGAGTTGCCAGTTTCTAATTGAGAATTTCGTTGTTAGACATATACAAATGTTTCTAAATATTTCTAAAATTAAAACCAAAAGGATTTTTAATAGATTTATTAATAGTGTATACCAAATATATGAAGTCTATACTAATATGTTTGTCTTACTAAAATAGTTAGGTTTGAAAGATTTAAAGGGGTAATGCTAGAATTTAGTACGATCCGATTCTAAGAATTGTTTTTTTATTAAAAGCCATACTATGTATGAGTATAAGTCACATATAAATTCTAAAACATAGGGAAAAAAACAGCTAATATTTTTAATAGGATCATAGACCATTTAGTATTGTAACAAGACAAACAAACTGTTTTAGGAATTACATACGTTAAGGACTTTAATTAATTTATTTTTTTGCTAAATAAAGATAACATAAGGACTCAAATATCCATGGATTTTGGCTTCAAAATTCAACAGAAACCTAAGTAAGTAAGTATGTTCAATATCTAGAACTAGCTGACCCGTGCCCACTTCCTTGGGCATAATGTTAACAATCCTTTTTTTATACAGCTTATAGCAATGTGGCTTTCTATTGGTGAAAGAATTTATAAAATCGGTTCAGTAGATCCCGAGATTACCCATTATAATTTAACAAACACAAAAACTTAACTTCTTTATATTTTTGTATAAATACAACTGCATTCTTTATTAAGAAACTACCTTTGATAACTTGACGATGTTATATTAAAAACCTGTTGTAATTTTTAGTTTGTGTTTTTTTTATATTATTGAAGTGTTCATAAATAATAATTATACAATACAAAAATAAATTAATGGAGTTTTAATCTAGCTGCGTGCCAAACCTGAACCTCATCTCATCTCTCTATCTAGCACCCATAATTCCACAAAAACTGGCATTTTGCTTTTGACGCAATTTTTCTACTAGTAAACCTTTACATACCTATTTTATGAAAAATACTTCATATACAACTAAATTGGTCCAACACATTGTTTCAGTAAATTTCAAATATATTAAAAAAAACCTCATTCGACTTCTCACCTGCACTCAGTCGGACAGCTTACAAGTGACGTCTTAGTGCTTAATCTTATTATTTTATGTTCTTATATCGTTCTAGATAGGTCACCTGGTGGTACAAATGACCCATAATTTTTTTAACATGGGCCTGTCTACAATAACTTCTATAAAAATCCTAACTACGCGACTAATTTTAATGCAATCGTCGCTGTCAAATAAGAAATCTCTTGATTAATATTTTTTTAGTTATAACATACTTCAAGAATCTTATAAGAAATATTATTTTTTGATAAATACTCATCTAGATACTCAAAGTCCAAGGTATCTTAATTCAATAAGGCTACATAAAGTAACACTTTTTAATCGTCATGCAACAAAACATTTACCATCGGTTCGGAAGACAGTTTCTAAGAAGAAGAATTGCTTGTACATTCGCTTAATAACTGCTACGAACATTGGCTAATTAAAACCTTTTTTTTCTCCTTTTGGTACGAGATTAACACATTGTTGAATTCATATGATTTTTTTATACAGTTGTAAAAATAACAGCGCGACACGGCACGGGGGAGTCGTTAAAAGAAAAGGGTCGGCATTTTCATACTAATTTATAATTCCATATGAAGAGAAAAGTTTTGAAAGCCTGTCATTTTATTTTGTAGCGGACGCGCGGGGTTTGAAATTAAGATGGCAATTTTAAAAATATGTACGGTTTTAAGTAATTGCTTCTACAAAATTCCTAATAATACTAATCATTTATTTTTCCAGAATAAGGTGATTTACAAAAACGATTATAATCCATACTAATATTATAAATGCGAAAGTAACTCTGTCTGTCTGTCTGTCCGGTCATCACGTTAAAACTACAGAAGCGAATATAACGAAATTTGATACACAGATAGTCTTGAGCCTGGGGTGGATATAGGCTACTTTTTTTTTAAATCAACCCCGGTTACGCGAGGTGTTGAAGCTTAATAATAAAAATATCTACGAGTATAAATATGAAACTCAAGATAAGTTAAACAAATTTACAAGGTTAATGTCGAATCTAGAGTTTTTGTAGTTCGCGCGACAAACATCTATCTGGCTATTATAACATGATGAACGTGTTCTCGGCAAATATTTAACATACTTACTTATTCAATTTTTAAACGTATAAAATTACTTTTTTAGGTATATTAAAAGCATCAAAAATATTATTCCATAATAGAACGCAATATGAATTCTCTTATATGTATATTACTAGCTGACCCGTGCCCACTTCGTTGGGCATAATGTTAACAATCCTTTTTTTATATAGCCTATGACACTCGGAAATAATGTAGTTTTCTATTGGTGAAAGAATTTTTAAAATCGGATCAGTAGATCCCGAAAATACCCCTTACAATTTAACAAACACACAAACTTATTTCTTTATAATAGAAATAAATAGTTTTCATAGAGAAAATGTTCATGTAATCTCTTCATGTTAAGTTTGCCTAATACCTAAAGGAAAGCCTTTCTTCGGTTTAAAATCCTCTAACAGATCCCGTATCCTCCTCCGGGGGAGAAGGAGGAGGTTATGTCGGTATATAATGCTAGTTATGGTGCCACTACCGACTAAAACACGGAAAAACACGAGTGTGTTTCCGCGCACACACACAGACACCACGACCAGTTTTTCGCGAGAAAGGCATGTCAGTTTAAGTAGTATTTTAAAAGAGATACATTTTTCTTCTTTTGACAGACAGAGAGAGAAAGAGAGACAAAGAGAGAATTATTTCCAATAGGAAAGCATCTACAACTCATACAGTCCAATAACACAATAATTTATTATAAGTTTAGTTAGAATAAATACATCTAAAATAATACTAATGGTGTGGTACAATTTTTTGTGGTTGTCTGAAAGAAATTACTTTATGATAAGACCGTTACCAACATTCTCTAAGACATAATATTTATGCTACGATGTAGCGATGCTTAAATGAATACTTAAATAATAAAAACAATACATAGATCTTTGAACTCAGTGTGCCACAGCAGGTACTTATTTTCAGCTAATTTGGTAACAGGAATTTTTGTTCTTACAAAAAATGTGTAAAAATTCCTTCGGACTATGTGCCTGCTTGCGATCATTCGTCAGTTAATAATCTAGCGAGCTCTATTTAAACAATTGAAACAATAATATCATGTAATGTATAGGTCGCGTCACGAATCTTTAGCGCTGAGCGAAACCTGCTCAGAAGTCAAAAATAAGGTATCGAGGTAACGGCGCGATGCCGTCGAGTGGGCGAGCGGTGATTAGTTGTCCCAGTCGTGTCTTTCTCGCACCAATACGTCAATTACGAGCGCGATTCTACCGATGCGCAGCTATTCTCGTCCAGTGCTAATCATAAATGACGCGTACTATACCCATAAACCTTCCTCTTAAATCACTCTATCTGATAAAAAAACGCAAGAAATTGGTTGCGTAGTTTTAAAGATATAAGCATTCATAGGGACAGACAAAAGAAAGCGAATGGGTAATATACTATGTTAAGATGGTTATAAGTGAAAAATAAGTCTTTCTAATATTACTTGGTACATAATTTTAAGTAGTACAATAATAACACCAATGACAACGCCTTACCAAAATATTATCAGTATTTTTAGTGTCAACTTAACACTAATCAATACGATCGGGTAGTTTCAACGCTGCAAAGGAACATACAAACATAAATTTGTGTAGATGTCACCGAAAAAGAATAATAACAGCAAATTGATAAATTACCTAGGAAATTTATAAACCTTCGTAGGATTCTAAACGAGAGATAAATTGTATTATTTTACGATTACATTTTCGTAAAAAATGTGACATATATATGTAGTATTTATATACACATACTTTATAGCCGAAAAAAAAATATACATCTTCCAGTACTCGAACCCCCCTCGAATAATTTATTTCATAACCACTGAGCCTATAATATACATAACTTTTCGGTATAAAATAGCTTATGAGTTATGTATATTATACATATATAGGTTATACAAGAACAATGCCTGGAGTGCGGGGGGGGGGTGCGGGGTCCCGCCGGGGAGCGGGGGGGATCGTTATCAATTTAATTGGAAGTATCCTTTGATTAAACGCAAAGACGTTACAAGTAGGCCAAATAAAACGCGTACGGTTAGCAAACAAAAATATTTTAATTATTTTTCTTTATTTATTCATTTTAAACTAGCTATTGCCGTGACTCTGTCCGCGTGGACTTTCATACAAACTTCTTCCTTATAACCCTTTTTTCCAGATATAAAGTATTTTTAATCTCAGGCTCTAGACTATCTGTGTACCAAATTTCATTATAATCAGTTCAGCGGTTTGGTCGTGAAAGAAAAAAAAGTTTCAACCCCTCTGCAACCTTTTGGGGGCTGATTTAAAAAAATAACCTATGTCCTTCCCCAGGCTTTAAACGAGCTTTGTACAAAATTTCGTTCTAATCAGTTCAGTAGTTTTAGCGTTGTAAAGACAGAGACAGACAGACAGAGTTACTTTCGCATTTATAATATTAATATGGATTACATAACATAAGAAAAGTACGCACAATGAATGGCAACTTCATCGCTAATAATGATTTCTAACGGATAAACAAGACTTGAAGGACGGAAAAGGACATTGATTATACTGTTTATTTATACCTTATGTCATTGACCTTCTACTAAAGGTACTAAAGATACGTCACTCGTATTTTAAACTACTTTTAAGTTACTATAATGATTAGTTAACGTCTCAGAAAGTCTATACTTTCGTCAGGCCATGTCTTACGTAACTAGCTCTGGCTTTATAACAGCCTAGCTTAAAAATTAATCTTCGTACAAGTGAACTACTTCAGTGAAGTTCCAACTCAACTTAAGTTTGACACTTAAGTGTGTCAAAATGTATTGGAATCTTAATAGCTTAGGTCCAATAAGGCTGAAGTAAGCCTTGATAGAAAACGTCAATGAAAAAAATCTATCAAATTTTAATGTACCTATCTTATTCAGGAACTCTTATAACGTGAGTCCTTCTCGTACTTGGTCGGTTCATAATCCAAACTATCCGGACTAATATTATACATGCGAAAGTAACTCTGTCTGTCTCTCTTTCCATCACGCTAAAACTACTGAACCAATTACAACGAAATTTGATAAAAAGATAGTCTAAAGCCTGGGGAAGGACATAGGCTACTTTTTTATACTTTAAATCAACCCCCAAAGGTTGCGCGAGGGATTGAAACTTTTTATACTTTTACGCTTTCACGGCCAAACCGCTCAACCGATTGTAATGAAATTTGGTACACAAATGGTATGGAGTCTGAGATAAAACATAGTCTACTTTTTAACTGGAAAAAAGGGTTTTAAGGGGGGAAGGGGGGGTCAAAGTTTATATGAAAGTCCACGCGGACGGAGTCGCGCACAACAGCTAGTAATAGCAATGTTTACGTTGAATATAGATTACGTTTTTGACTTACATAATTTTTACATTATATGTTTAAATTCGAGTGGTAGAACATAGTTTTATTAAGTTTTTATTTTCATAAAGATTAGTATACGCAACCATCAGAGTTTCTAGTTCTTATCTGTAGAAACTGCTATACGAACTGGTAGTTAGCAATTGTTTTGTAATATTATGAGGATTCGAAGGTGTTACTATATTATGTAGCCTATTTGAATAGATATATTATAAATCATTGGAGTAGTTTTGTTAAAAGAAATTCGTATATTGTATGAAGGAAATTCTGGTCAAAATTTTAACTTCACCGTCCTATTTTGCTGACGCTACTCTATTGCGTATATCTTAAAACTTCCGCCCAGTGAATCTTGCGGGCGGCGAGATTATAGCAATAAAATTTATGCGAAGCCCGCATGCCGGGGCATACCCTCGATAACTACAACATAGTTTTAAGAAATTAGATATTATATGTAAACCTAGTAATTAGAATGACTTAGTATAAAACAAAGTCGCTATCGCTGTCTGTCTGTCCCTATGTATGCTTAGATCTTTAAAACTACGCAACGGATTTTGATGCAGTTTTTTTAATAGATAGAGTGATACTTAAGGAAGGTTTATATGTATAATACATGCATAATAAAGTAGAGAAAGACTGATAAATTTTGAGGTTTCTATGTGGTGTCTTATTGCTTTTTGCTATTTGCTTATTGCGTGAGTCAGGTTGACAAAACAGCTGTGAACGTTGTGTATGAGGACATTTTGTAGTTACGTGAGAAGCAGGGGCGGGTTGATAGTATAATAATAATAATTTATTTATTTATATTTCACAATATTTTTTTCTATTACATTTTTGTTTTACCAAAAATAACAATACGAGTACCTACGAGTTACAATTCGATCAAAGCTTGAATCTGCAGACCTACACTAAGTTAGCTTGTGTCGTAGGCCTGCAACCATGCCTTTGACAAGCAAAATTGTATAAGTGCACAATAGTTTTAATTATAGTAATACTTATATAATTTAGACAAAGAATATAAATTAAGAATTTAATGGAGGAATGAAGAATGATCCTTTATGTTAAAAAAACTTGTTAAAGTAAAATACATCTTTGATATGACCAAGTATTTTAAATTTTGCTTTACGGAGCATGTCCAAGAAAAATATAATTTTGACATGTCCAGTGCTATGACAAATCTTAAGGGAATACAAAAGGATATTTCAAAGAACTAAAGAGTCTTGTTCTGGCATCAAAATTGACGGTATGCAACATTAAGACCTATAGAGACGACCGCCGAAGGTTTATACGACGAGTTAAGGTTCGTTTTTTTATATGTATGGCTTCTTGTTATCGCTAAAAAAGAATTTACTGGGTTGAAGGTTTGTTTACAATTGTATTTTGTTAAAGATACTGTCTCAGGTGTTTAAAGCTACATAGTAAGAAACAAGCTGTGCGATATGTTTGTCCATAAACCTGATAATTTTTTTTTAAGTGGGCAATGAATTTTGATGCGTCAATCAATAGTTTTTTTTTGGACATGACATATCTTCCTACCCTCTTTCTTCCTCCCTACCTAGTCTTCCCGGTTTTAATTCCTTTTCGTCCCAAATCCTTCCCCTTTTTCAGCATTTTAAAGGTCGGCTCGCAATCGGGAGATATATTTGCGACTGTTCACGGGCGGAGATGATCACTTGCCATCAATGAGTCAAAAGAAAAAATTTGTATGTGTAAAATATGTAAAATAAATACATATACATTATACATAGTATAAAACAACGTCGCTTTCTATCTGCCACTATGTATGCTTAAATCTTTAAGAGTACGCAACCGATTTTCATGCAGTTTTTTTAATAGATAGAGTGAGTAAAGAAGGTTCATATCTATCTATCTATACTAATATATAAAGCTGAAGAGTTTGTTTGTTTTTTGTTTGAACGCGCTAATCTCAGGAACTACTGGTTCGAATTGAAAAAATATTTTTTTATTGAATAGACAATTTATTGAGGAAGGCTTTAGGCTACATTACATCTCGCTGCGACTAATATGAGCGAAGATATAATGAAAAATATGGAAAAAACGGGGGAAATTATTCATCTTTGAGGGCTTCCTTTGCGTGCGCTGCGAAAACGGTTCAAGATACAAAAATAATATGTATGAAAGAATTATTTCTCTTTAAATGATCTAAAAAAAAGTCCGCGACAGTATATGTCTTCTAAGATTGACTGACTATAACATAATAACAGAAATAGATCCGACGGGGACGAAGTCGGGAGCAACAGCTAATGTATAATAAATGCATAAAATATGCGTGCGAACCTGATCGCAAGTTAGTAGATAATAATGTCAACTATACGTTATAATAATATGAATGACTCAAGTTACCGCTATAGGACTCAAGTGTGTGGTTTGAACCGAAGACCGTTAGTTTGAACTGATTTATCACCGCGCTACAGGGAACTTCTCAACAAATAAAGCGATACTAGCTACGCGCCATGACTTTGCTTGCTAGATATCACTGTAAGTTCACAAAAATGTGTTCCCCATACGTCCCCACACCCCATACGTCATAAACAGTTGTACAGGTTTTTATGATAGGTAGAGTTTTTTATTTATTTATTCTTTACTAGCTGTTGCCCGCGACTCCGCGTGGACTTTCATATAAATTTTGACCCTAATATAACCATTTTTTCCGGATAAAAAGTAGCTTATGTTTTATCTCAGGCTCTAGACCATCTGTGTACCTATCAAATTTCATTACAATCGGTTCTGCGGTTTGGCCGTGGAATTGATTGTTGCCGTTGACAAGTAATTATTATTAAAAAAACAAAATACCCGACTGCACACTAAAAAAAGAGTAATTATGTCTTTATCCCGTGGGACTTTTAGGATAAAATGTATCCTATGACACTCCCGTAATCAAGACAAATCTAACGATACCTCATACATCAAAATCCATCAAGCCGTTTAGGCTACAGGAGGTCACAAAGGAAAAGATATACATACATACATACACTCGAAAAACATTACCCTCCTTCTTTGGCAGTCGGGTAATTAAAAAAAAGTAGCCTTTGTCACTCTGCCCGCGCGCCGCGCCGTTACCTTATTATTTTTGACGTCGATATATTATTTTTGATTTTTGCGCAGGTTTCGTTCATAAGATTCGTGACGCGTACTATACCAATCCTAAAGAACAAAACATGAAGACCGCCAAGAAAAGGGAGGCATGGAGAAGTCTCGTACCTACTAACTAGACACGACCTTCAGAAATGAAGACGCCGAATAAGAAGATGTATTAATAATAATAATAATAACATACTATTTTTGAAAAATTATGTTATAAATCATAACATATTTCTCAACGCTAGCAGGATGGTGACTCTTCATTTATCTTATAGATATGTATTGTAATGGTTGAGTTCATTTTTATATTTGCAATTGCAATGATTGTATCTTTTTATTTTAGAGCAACTATCAGAGTTTTTGCGTGAAATAGTAATAAACATCCAAACATCGATCCTTCAACTTTCTCATGTATAATATAAATAAGATACCATAGAATATATTATAGACTAGCTATTGCCCGCGACTCCGTTCGCGTGGACTTTCATATAAACTGTGACCCTCCCTTTCCTCCCTTATAATCCTCAAAAATTGTAGCCTATGTGTTATTCTGATGTATAAGCTATATTGTGGGAAAGTTTCATTCAAATCCATTCAGTAGTTTTTACGTGAAAGAGTAACAAACATCCATACATCCATACATCCATACATCCATACTTACAAACTTTCGCCTTTATAATAGTATATTATTATATTATATTATATTACATTATATTATATTATATTATATTATATTATATTATATTATATTATATTATATTATATTATATTATATTATATTATATTATATTATAGATAACGCAGCTTCATTATTTTCGCCGCAGCTCGAGCACACATAACCTACTTTCCATATTAATAGCGTATCTCATAAAGTGCCTACATAATCCGCATAGCAATCTCACTACATAGATACATAAAACTCATATAAGGAGTTTCCCAAGACGATATTAATATTAAGATTACACCACCTTCAGGCTCTTGCTAGATGAACTTCAATCTTAAGTTAAGAGAATAAGGTCAGTTCTTGTATGGGAGTGTTCCGGGAGGCAAAGAGTATGGGTTTACTTGGGGTGAATGTAAAAACCACCCCGCGATCGACTTATATGCTGTATCAAGACACACGCTGTGCGGTGGCAGAGGGTTGTATGTGAATTTTTATTGAGATGCTTTTATGATTTTTATTAGTTGAACTATACCTACGTAGCGCAAGAAACTTCTAGACTGTGTAATGTGTATGTTGGTAATCCTTACTGTATTATAATATTATAAATGCAAATGTAACTCTGTCTGACTGTCTGTTACGCCTTCACGTCCAAACTACTCAACCGATTAGAACGAAATTTGATACAAAAATAGTCTAAAGCCTGGGGAAGGACACAGGCTACATTTTTAGGGGGAGCAAGTTTATATGAAAGTCCACGCGGACGTAGTCGCGGTCAACAGCTAGTATTATAATATTAAGTAACTCTGTCTGTTTATTACGCCTTCACGCCAAAACTACTGCAATTGCAATGAAATTTGGTACACAGATGGTCTAGAGCCTGAGATAAAACATAGGCTACTTTTTAACTGGAGAAAAGATCTTACGATAACATTATAAGGGGGGAAGGGGGGGATCAAAGTTTAAATGAAAGTCTACGCGGACGGAGTCGTGACCAACAGCTATCAGGGGGCAAATATATTGACT
>JADANM010005856.1:2260010-2289859 GCA_026213755.1 Eurema hecabe | reverse complement strand
TAGAACAATTGAGTTGGGAGACTTGGTTTTTTTGACAAGTATTGTTTTTGATGGGATTATAATATATATGGTGGATAGCAAGATTAAAATTTTTCGACATGGACTATAGGTGCTAGCTTTTATATGAATTTGATTGCTAATTAAGAAAATCTATACGAAAAGAATAAATCGCCAAGTGCGTTGCAAAGTGCATAGTTCGATAACTAAAGCTCTACTGCGAATTCAATCGTCGTCAATGTTGAAAATTTTTGATAGCACTTACCGGTTATAAAACTTAATTTACAGTAATATAAAATCGGATCGAACAAAAAAGTTTTTATTTACAGACCGCTTGGCGCAGTGGTAGCACAACTGCTTTCTGCGCGAAGGGTCGTGGGTTCGATCCCCACACCGGAAAAATATAATTGCTATTTACATCTGTATTTTTCTCGGTCTGGGTGTTGCCATGTATTGAATGTATGTATTTATAAAAGAAAAGTATGTATATGTAATTTATTCCGTTATCTAGTTACCATAACACAAGCTTCTGCTTACCTTATAGCTTGGATCTAGATGGCGCTGTGTATAAATGTCCTGAAAATATTTATTTATTTATTTTTGAAGTCGCTCAAAATATGTATCAATATAGTCATAGAGTTTCTGAACCGATTTCGATAGTTCTTTTGTTAAGAATATTCCTTGAAGTACGATGTTTCTAAAGCAGAGAAAAATAGTTGTAAAGTATAAGGTTTAATGTAGGATAGGTACGTTAAAGATACCTTGGAGGGCTAGCTAATTATCACCATAATTACATAGTATAAAATAAATTACCTATTTATGCTTAAATCTTTAAAACTATGCAATCGATTTTCAAACAGTTTTTTTCATATATCGAATGATTCAAGTGGCTTATTTGGTTTATAGGGTATGCATGCATATACATGCATAGTTTTATATGCGTTATATATGCGTGCGTAGCCCGGGCTGGTTAAATAAATAAATATATGGAATTTCAGTAGCGTTCATTTTCGCGAGGGAGCGCGCTCCCCCTAAAATTTTACCTCGCCTTGTTCGCGTATATACATATTTATCAACGTCTTATACCTTAGACATTTATTATATAAATGTGCGCGGTTTCTTACTGTCTATGTATCTACGGAATAGACTAGCTCGAACCGCGACTTTCCATGTAATACGAACTGGATTTAATGATTTAATGATTCTTCTGAGAGGTGTTTTGTTTTAAATGTAGGTGAGGATAATATTAAAACTATTACAGTGAGCTTTTTAAGTTTTTATAGGGAATAAAATATAATAAATGGAATAATATAGGCTGATGCATAAAATTTTGAATCTAATTGCTTCTACTATTTAGTTAAATAGTTAGTTGTCAGTTTAATGGATTAAAAAAGGTCCAACATTATTGGGAAAGAAACAATGAATTAATTGAATGAATAATAATTAAGACGCGATATTGTTGTAACAAGGTAAGCCAGTAACAGATAGGGAATGAAATTGTTCAAGACTTAAACATACAAGACTTAACATTTTTTTTCGTAGCAAAAGATTTTTCTTACGGGTGAAAAAAGTGCCTATTATTTTAAGTAAATTGGATAATCTTAAAAAATAAAGAAAAAAGCGTATCTATCACCTTCAGCTTTTGACATTTTAAATAGAAATTATTTTTTTAATTAGCATTAATTCTCTGAAGAAAACATAACAACGTTTACTAATTAAACAATAATTACAAAAAGAAGTATTTTATCACTAGTTGACATATATAAATAAGTCGTAAAATTGCGAGACACGATAGGTAATCCTAGTAAAGACGCTTCAAAAACCTTAAAATTTAATATTACACCTCCTTCATAAGTTCAAAGCCTTTAAATAATAATTAATTAGGTATGCAAAGCACGCCTTCCAATTATACAAGGGAATAAATACATTAAAAATTCTCATCGCGTAATCAAATCGCACGAAACAAAATATTCGCTTAAAATCAGCAGAAATGAAAACTAAATCGTTGGACCCGAATTCAAAAGACGCACACACACACGCACAAAAGCCAGGTACGGCCAACCCTTGGTAAGAATTCTATTTTGCAAAAATATACGAATAGTTATATGGACGGGGCGCGTCGAAGGAAGGGGCAGGGGTGTAGGAAGTGGGTTGAAGTAATAGGGTGTTACCGGGCGGGGTGTCTCCTAAAAACGGTTAAGTAGCTCCCCTACCCTCTATAACTATTTTATACGGTCCCCTTAGAAAGACAGCGAGATGAGGCCGCCGCGATACGCCTATGGCGGTGGTTAGGGTTGAATTTTAACATGTCTGGTCGTTAAGAATTCATGACTAATTTATTATTAAATATCTAATTTCAGGTAAACCGCGGTTGTTATTTAATGAATTAGTTTTTGTGCTATTATATTTTATTTGACAATATCATCCGAAGTTATTTTGTATTTTTAAGAATTTCTTACACAACCTGAAACCTTATTTTCGTTTAAGTTTACGATAAAATGAAGATCGTTAAACAGTGTACATATATACAAGTACCTACGTAGGCAACTTTTATAACATTTCATTAAAAAGAAACAACGAATCCCGTAAACACATCTATAATAGCATTTTTATATCACACACGTTAAGTGTACAAATCACCAAGCAAACTGGCCACAAAAACATGTCACAATAATATCTTGTCCGTAAAGATATTACAATGAACTGGGGTCTACAATAAATCTTGAAATTCACCTGTTTGGGGAAGGGTTCGTTGTTAAAAGCACATTGTTGTTGGCGCCGTGAAATCATGTGATAACTTCGTGTGAATCACCGGTTTTTTATAAACCTGTTTCTTTATTGTTGATATTTTTTACCACGTCTTTGATGTAACTTGTTGGAGACGAATACGAGATTGCTTATCGATTAATTATTGTAGTAATTGTTATTATTGTTTTAGTAGGGTTCAATTTTCATCCAAATGTTATTAATCGAAATAAGTTTATAATGAAATTGATAAATCCAAGATTGATTTTTAATTGATAATTAAAACTCATATCCATTTTGATAGTAATTACAGTACCTAATGACGTGAATAAAACCATTATTATTATTATTTGTATTAACTTAATCTAATTTCTATCATATTATTTTATTCTTATTTAAAATCCTTTTCAGCTCGACGCTCACTTTAAATAACAACGGTAGATCACTCAACACAAACTGAACTTCATAATTCAGCCACGTAACTGAACAAAGTAACGATCGCGAACACATTCAACAATTCATAAATCCAGTTCAATTTAAAATACCTAATTCTTCACAATACCACAAATTCGATGCCCTTCCCACGACCCTAAAATAGATAACTCGTTCCTTTGTCGTAAAAGATTTCGACTTTAACAAAATACAATCCGACTTATTGTAAACGTGTTTGAAAAAAACTAGATATATCAGAACTATCCTCACCCTCACAGACAGGTCGGTCAAGGAGTTTTGAAGAAATCAAATTGAGTCCAAAATCATATTCCCACCGAACCACATTGATTTCTTGTAAAGAAACCTGTCGCTTACAAGAATGGGTATTTAAAAACGATGCAATGTTTGATATCAAGATAATGTAGAACCAGTTTTTAAAGATAGGGAAAGATTTAGTTTACTTTTATAGTTACGAGTTTTATCAGTTTCTTAGTGACGGTGGAAATTGTTAGGGTTCTTATTGTATTCGTGTTATTTTCAAGTTTAGGTGTTTTGTAAAGCTGAACGTGTTGAATTATTTCTGAAGTGGACTGGACGTACTTTCAGTTACTAGGTATATGTTTACATACGAAATGAAAACATTACAATTATTTCAGTATAATATGTACGACTCTGTGATACTATTAGAGCATCATTAGACGGATATTTTTCTTAAATATAAATTATTTATTGAACCAAAGGTGCGCGCCTCTGACGCGGTTGCTTGTACCCATGTAAAAAGCCAACGTCTAAGGCGCACGAAGCAGCGGGAGGGGGCGGTGGGGGCGCCGCGGCCTGTATATACACTTGCGTACCTGTGTGCGTTCTCTCAACACGTGCTTGTGTGCGCGCTTTATATTTTCATTTCAATAGTTTTTATGCAGCCGTAGGCGTGAGTTGCACATGTGTGCGTTAATGCTGTATTGATTTAGACGGAGTTGGCAAGAAATTTATTACGTTAAGATAATCTGTTGGAGTAAATGAAATTTGTTTTGCGTTGCTTTCGCTAGAGTTATCTATGTTTTAGTTTTGATGGTGAAATATTATAGGGTAGATGTTGACATTCTATCTAGAGCGAGCTAGGTTACCTATAGTTATTATTTTAAGGTTTCTTTATTGTTGGTTATTATTTTAATGGTAATAACGTATTTTAAAATAATAATTATAGTTACATACGAAACTTTTAATTGCAATTTGTTGAATGAAAATAGGTTTGTATAATATCTAGTATCGACGTACCTATGAAAAAGATAATGTAACCCATTTTAACAATTTTAAAATAGCTAATAAAAATAAAATAACAAGTAGTTGGTACATAATATGTAGAATGTAGTAAATATTAATCCTTATCAATATACATTAAATCTTCCTCTATTTATTCTTGATTATATAAATATGTAAAGTCTATGCACAATCGTAAATAGTATACTCCTTATGAATAAGTGAATTTTAAAATAAATAATTTTAAATAACTCGACCAAAGGTTGAGCACATCGGCGCACACCGCTCGCTCGGCAGTTTGAAAAAGCCAGCGTCTAAGGAGGCGCGGGGGGGTCTTATATTTTAAGATGGCTTCCGCGCGAATATCGACGCGCTCCCGCCGCCCGCGCGCCGCGCCCCGCACGCCTCTCTGATTTTAGACGTTTTTTGCTGCAATTGGTACGTTCCGATTTTGAATTTTCGCATTCCATTTTTGATAAAACGAATTCTAGTTTTTTAAAGGGAGCGTTTTTTACCCGACTGCCAAAGAGGGTAATGTTTTTCGAGTGTATGTAAGTATGTATGTCTGTTCCTTTGTGACCTCCTGTAGCCTAAACGGCTTGATGGATTTTGATGTATGAGGTATCGTTAGATTTGTCTTGATTACGGGAGTGTCATAGGATACATTTTATCCTAAAAGTCCCACGGGATAAAGACATAATTACTCTTTTTTTAGTGTGCAGTCGGGTATTTTGTTTTTTTAATAATAATTACTTGTTAACAAAATTACGTTCGGAAATTGAGTGCTTTTTGATCGAATTTTATAAGAATGGTGTTTTTGTAGCAAAAAGCTATATAGCAAAACCTACGTTCTGATTTTAAATTTTCGGATTCCATTTTTGAAAGATAGCGAATTCTAGTTATTTAAAGCATGTGTATTTTTTATCAAAATTACGTTTGGAAATTGAATGCTTTTTAATAGAATTTTAAATAAGAGAATGGTGTTTTTTATAGCGATTAATGACGGTCGGATTTCGTAGCAATTTTTAAATGAGTGTTAGTGTTATAATCGGTAAAACTAACGATTTTGTACACTAAAGAATGTTAAACATTTCACTGAGTTTTTCCATTCGTAAATAATAGTTTAATGTTTTTTTTTATAAAGTAGATAGGGACGATTAAGTAATGATTTAATATTTTTTGTTTCCATTATTGAACGAGAGTTGAAATTTATATATAGATACTGAAGTTAGCATTTGTTACTTACAGTTACTTTATCAATGATCGTAATGTTTCGTCTATTATTAAATGGTGTTTTTGATTTTAATAATTGTTAGTATTGTAATTATATTCCTACTAGTAATAAATGTATCTTCGTTAAATACTAAACGTAGCTCTTTGTCTATTCTCTTAATTAATAATTCAGTTTTTAGATTTTAAACAAGAAATGGCCGTATGACTTCTGATACCTACGTTAATCAATTAGGTAATGTAGGTACGACTCAAATCAATGGACTTTTGAAAGCTTGCAATACATCCATGTCAAAATATTAACTTCGCTTTAAATAGACTTCATTTCTGATTTAGTATTTGACTGAAAATAAAATTTCTAAAAAAAATTTTAAATATTTTATTAAATATTTAACAATGCAATTAACAGTAGGTACAAATATCACAATGTAATAATAATATAAAATAATTTATATTGAGTTAAGAAAATCTATAGATACTATACTTTATATTTTTATGAAATAATTAGAAAATATATTCAATATGAAATAAGTATCTACTTGTTGAAATATTCATTAATAAATTAATAAATCCTAACAAATGAAGTATACACACAAAACTAACAATAAATAAAGTAGAACGTGTTGTTTGATAACTATATATAGCTATTATAAATGTTTTAAAATTAAGGTTTTTATTAGTGTAACTATGTGTGTGTGATGATATAAAAAATCAAGAGGGGATCAGCCAGTGGACTTATAGAGAGAGAGAGAGAGATAGTATTGAGAGTGTAAAGAGAGTTCAAAACACCCATAAAACTACAACCTCTTTAGTACTTTCCTAAATTAAAAAAAAAACATATTTATTATAAGTGAAACTTCAAGCTGTACGCCTACACGCATGACTATTTCTTAGAATGAGGCCGTTTCTTAACTCCAGACATCCGTCTGAGAGACTCCAAACCTCTATCTATAATATCATCTATCTCATTCAACTTCATACTGTATATAGGCATCGGATTACCCTCAATTATAACATTTATCAACCCCGTAGGCCTTCGCTCAAACATCTTCTGATATCTAAGAACGTTAAGGAGTTTATCCACGGACAAATAACTCAATTGGTTGTACGCCAAGTTCAGATAGAATAAACCGTTGTTTCCCTTGCAATATGTAATGCCATCTTTCACGAACGTATTAGTTCTACTGAAGGGATCATCGAATTCCCCTAATACGTTTTCAGCTAAATTCACCGCTTTCTCGTACATCAATAAGTCTACATTTAGCAGGCTTTTAGGATTCGGATCTACCAGCGACTTTAAAGACGGTTCCTTGTCAACTTTTCCTTTCTTTGTCGACGGCGTCGAAGGCGGTCTGACAGACTTCCTTTTAGCTGCACGCTTGTCAAAGTCCCCAGCTTTCAACTCCTGAATCATCTTGTTTATAACGGTGTTCTTGTGTCGCAAGAACTCCATGAGCCGCTGCCTAGATGCCATTATTTCGTCACTCATCAAAGGAAACACAGTCAAAACGTTGAACAGATGACCAGCGCCAACGTCTCCCAGTCTGTTTCCTGCCAAATTTAAATACGACAGAAGTCTGTTTGACCTTAGAGCGTAAGCCAGACGCTTAGCTCCCTTGTCGGTTATTTTATTCGACGATAAATTCAGGATGCGCAGTTTTTTCGAAGGTGGTAGAGGATAGGACAGTTTCGAAGCTATCGTGTCGAGGATTGCGTCATCGATCTTGCATCCCACTAAGGATACGTGGCGGAGATTATTCTCAGTTTCAAACAGGAGATAGTAATTTGCTTCGTATAGGACGGAGTAATCGAGTAACAGTTCCGTGATTTGCGAGAAATTTAAGAATTTGGAGATCTCGTAAATCGTATACTGGTCCATACCACCGTTGATGGTGATGTTGGTTAGAGTTTGTTGAAACTTTATCATCATTCCTAGGATTTTCCATACCATGCGTGGAACGTTGCGGTTTTTGGAGAACTTTAGTTTGGTGAGGTTATCGAAGGTGTCGTAAGTGGCGGTTATATGAAGGGTCTTGCTGACTGGTTCCATGGGGGACTGGAAGGCGTCACTCTTGCCTTCTTTATGCTCGTCTGAACCTACGTCTATTCTTGATGGAATTTTAGCCTTACTCTTGCCTCGTTTCATACGATCTTGTTGTCCAAGGCTCACATATTCATCTGTAAAGACAAATAAAATATTTAGAAAAGGTGGAAAATTACAAATTCCTTTTTAACGTAATTTGAAATTATTTTGTTTGGGGAACTTTAGTCAATGGTATACAATGTAAAATGTCTTTCTGTTATATTTATTCTTCTACGATAATCCAACGATTAATTTATAGAAAAATTGTGTTGTATAAATATTAAATATTTTTTTAACATGTTAAGCACGTAACGTAATACCTACGTCAACAAAACCCCCGACTATAATATAATGAGTTTAAGTTAAATGAACTATACACTATTAAGTAATTTTAAGTACAAAATTACGTTGGTAATCCTTCGTGATAATCACAGTAAAGTCCATTTGGAACTGGTTGCAAGCAAACGGAAGAAACGCGTAGAAGTCATCTGGAGTTGGATGTTTTTCGGCCAACTCCTCATCACTCTGCTTATCCATTGTAAACTTATATAAAACTATTAAATCCTTACAAAATTCTGTATACCTCTTTAGCAAAATGACATGCGAATGACAGACGCGGGACAGAATTACTTTTTTATTGACCAGTGCAGTTGGAAAGTGTTTGGGAAAAAATATTTATACGTGGATGTTGAATTTTCTTGTTGTCTTAAATTTAAGTTACTCAGAAATTTATGAAGACAGCGTTATATCTTTTTATTAAGAATTTCTAACAGCGAGTTTCTTTTGAAATAATATGTAGGTAAGTAATTAGGTAGATAATATACTCTTTGACTTTGATTTCAGATACATGACATTTTAGTAGATAAACATTAAATCTATACTAATATATAAAGCTGAAGTGTTTGTTTGTTTGTTTGAACGCGCTAATCTCAGGAAATACTGGTTCGAATTGAAAAATTCTTTGAAAGAATTTTTATTGAATAGACAATTTATCGAGGAAGGCTTTAGGCTACATAACATCACGCTGCGAGTAATAGGAGCGAAGAAATAATGGAAAAACAAATCAACGGGGACGAATTAGCGAGCAACAGCTAGTGTAATATACCTGGTTTTTCTATTAGAGAGCAGAATTCAGCTCAGTGCCGCAAATTGTCGAATTATGCCGAAGCTAATAGAAACGTGTTAAATTAGTTTTCAAATCCACCAGTAGAGTGCACCAAGTCCGGCGTTGCTGTAATTGGAACATTCAGCGTCAAGCATTCTGTCACAAAAAGCGCTATTCTGCTGTAATAGAAAAACCAGGATTATGTACATATAGTTATATCAGTGTTAGTATAGTTTATCTCTTGTTAAACTGTATGTATGAATTGAAAGAATGGAAAAATTTAAAGATACTTATAGGTACTTACGACAGAATTTTTTTCTAATCTTAGTTCCATCCAAGCTGAGTTTTGCTTTTAAACGCAACATACCAAAATAATCTGATGAAAATTTGATTTATATTGATTTTCTCTATAATCGTGGTATGATGACGTATCATGTTCATATTATTAAACAACACACCGGATATTGCAACAAACCTAATCTGAATAATACGCGAAAAATCATAAGTCCCATCTAAATAACCTACCAAATAGATTTATAAATATTTTATCATTTCAGTTAATAATATAATCTGTAGGAATCATAAGGAGTCCATAGTACTTCTTAATGTGAGATTAATATAAAATATATCGTAAACGCAATTAGTGACATGTGAGCAAGTAAATAAGTAGCAGAGAGCGCGCCCCCGCCCCCGCCCGCGGGCCCCCTTGCCAAGTTCGCGATATTATACAGAGTTCCGGACCCTAGCGGGCGAGTGTTGTATGGAGAACGACTTTTTTAACTGTTATCTGTACAACGTGTAACAGAAATGCGTGGTAATATTTAAGGATCGCAAAGAATATCTATTTTTAAATGAATGTATTAAAAATTCATTTCATTAGAACTATTTATTATCAAGATATTGATTTTTTATATCTATTGACTGGCATATCGATATTTAAATTTATATACGACATCACTTTAGACCCTATGATAATGCATTTCATTGAAAAAGTTACTGTTGTCTCTGTCATTAGAATTCGAAAAGTGATGTAACACGTTTTGATTTTTATATTATCGATTTTATTGATGAATTAATGAAATAAAAAATCTCAAATATGTTTTTTTAATGCGGGGACTTGTATATCGACTATCTATGAGCATCTGAATATCACGCAAAATTATTACAACACATTTCTGTTACATGTTGTATATTTATTGGGTTATTATAAGAACAGAATACTGGTAATTGGCTGACAACCAATTATATTATATTAAATAAATATTATTGCCATCAACCATCTTACACTCTCCAAGTAATGGAAGATTCACATGTACCTTTTTTCCCTTTTTTATCAGTGGGAAATATTCTTACGTACCCCCCGCTCTCTTTGGGGGAGAAGTAGGTGGTAATGTCGGTATATTATGCTTACATTGGTGCCACTACTGACTAAAATGCACCAGTGTTCCTCCACATACACATTTATGGACTTGCGAAGAAGCCACTCACAGTTCTGCAAGCCCGGACTTTTATAACCCTTGCCTACAATTACTTATTGTAGTTTAATAAAATATATGATGCCATTTCTTTGATAAATTTTGGCTATTGAATAGGTAATTAAGGGTTTCTTAGGTCTAAGTTGTTAGATTTAGCAAAACAACTGCGAAAAATCTATCTTTAAACACCAAATTATTGTGTCCGTTGTATCCTGAATGATTTTACACGTATCAGATTAGGTCACTTCAAATGAGTTTTATAAAATAAAGAAATAAGTAGATTATTAAAAGCCGCCTCCACTCTAAGTCGACTGCAACGTTAAGAAGTGCCGGCAAAGACGCCATCTTGAATCTCAGCCGCACCCGGGATCGTTATTCACGTGCCCACATTATGACATTATGTCTATTATTTATTACAATTTTTAATACCGCTATACGTAGCTTTTAACACAATGTTTAATCATATTATAGTATAAAACAAAGTCGCTATTTTTTGTCTGTCCCTGAGTGCTTTATTCTTTAAAACTACGCAACCAATTTTTATGCGTTTTTTTACCAGTAGAGTGATTCAAGAAGAACCTTATGTGTTTAATACATGCAATAATACGGATAAAACCATGGGGCGTTATATCTATACTAATATATAAAGCTGAAGAATTTGTTTGTTTGTTTGTTTGAACGCGCTAATCTCAGGATCTACTGGTTCGAATTGAAAAATTCATTTTTTATTGAATTGACCATTTATCGAGGAAGGCTTTAGGCTACATAACATCACGCTGCAACTAATAGGAGCGGATCTACTACTACTAACTACTATCTATCTACTACTAACAGGATCAACTGGTTCAAGATACAAAAATAATATGTATGAAAGAATTATTCCTCTTAAAATGATCTAAAAAAAAGTCCGCGACAGTATATGTCTATCTTCTAAGATTGACTCACTATAACATAATAATAGAAATATATCCGACGGGGACGAAGTCGCGAGCAACAGCTAGTTATAAACATACGTATCATATATTATAAAATTTTGTGAGAATGTACCTATGTTATGTTTGACGCTCTTTCACGTTAAAAATACAAAATGGATATGCTTGAAATTTGGCATACAGGTAGATCAGACTACATAATAACACATAGGATAATTTTATCCCGATACATTGAGAAGAAAACGATAGCGAGGCGTGTATATCCGCGAGGCGCGGCTGGTATTTTTGTCGGTTTATTTGAAAGTTTTAAATATTTAAGCATACATTGGGATAAAGGAAGAGAAAGTGACTTTGTTTCTACGTTATGAATTATGATGATAGGTAATATAGCTTATACCCTTTTTCTCGGCTATCTATACATACAATAAAAACGTAACGAGTCGCTGTCTGTACATGGAAGATATATGAGAAAAAACATTATAGGAGACCTTTATTAACGCAATAGAACCCAAAACAATGATTTTTGGAATTTTTGTCTGTTTGTCTGTTTGTTTGTGCACGCTAATCTCCGAAACGGCTTATCCTATCTATATGAGGTTTTCAATTATATATTGTGGTAAGCTTCCCTTAACATTTAGTGTTTAATTCATGTCAATCGGATAAATAAAAAAGTTATGGCAATTTAAAGAATCATTTTCAAAAATGCTGCCCAAAGTCGATTTTCTACGCGGACGAAGTCGCTGGCACAGCTAGTAAATAATAAACCTATACGTATAAAGAAAGCTTAAACCAACTCCCCTCCAATTTCTTAGCGCCGTTTCCTTTTAACGTCAAATCTTGGACGCCCGTGGCTGGAATGCTCGACCGACTTTAATTTAACTTGTTCCTGCTCTGACGTTATTTGGAAAACTAGTTTGAGCCCCCGGTCCGCTCGCGAGCTTAGATTAAACGGTTAACTTTGTGTGTTCTTTGTATGGTTAATAATCTGGTACGGTTATAGCGTGGTATAGTAGAATAGTATTTTACGAGTTTTCAATGGTTTTTCGCGTGGCTATGCACGATTTCTTAAAATATTTAAGTCTTTTTGGATGTTGATTTGGGAACCAAGTAGGGAGAATTGGGAGCTATGTAATGTACTAGGGAAGATACAAATAACGTACTAATTAAGGTAGGTGGCTACTATGACGTCATATTGGGATCTATAACGAAAGCTAAGTAAACAGTTCTTTGACAGTAATAAATAAATGATTAATAATTAAACTTCAAAATAATGTATAAATAAAATAAAATAAAAAATAAAATAAAATAGCCTTTATTACTTACTAATTACATAAATTAAATTTTACATTTCCTACAATTATAAAACACTGGTAGTAGTCGCCTCTGCGGCGTAGGCCTCTCCTAAACCTCTCCATAACTCTCTTTCTCGAGCTTTTTGCATCCACTGGTTACCACACCTGTGACTATATATGTCCCTCCATCTTTTTACGGGTCGCCCTCTACTCCTTTTCATGTCCCTTGGTATCCATTCGGTTAGGCGTTTTGTCCATCTATTATTCATCCTGCAAACATGTCCTGCCCATTGCCAACTCAGTAATCTAATTCTCTTTCTTACATCTATAAGTTTTGTCTTGCCTCTGATCTCACTGTTGCTAATTTTATCCGATAATTTTATTCCTAACATGCTTCTCTCCATCTTTCTTTGGCATATTGCTATTTTTTCTTCATCTTCTTTTTTCATAGACCATGTCTGACAGCCGTATGTTAGGGATGGTAATATTGTTGTTTCGTAAACTTTCTTCTTAATATTTATACTTACTGTGTTGTTTTTCATAATTTCTCTCAAGCTCCAATATTTTTTCCATGCTATAGTTACCCTACGTTCTATTTCTCTAGTGGTGTTATTGTTAAAAGATATGAGTTGCCCCAGATAAATGTATTCTGTTAAATATTCGATTTTTTCGTTTTCTATGGTAACGTCGCGCACTTCCCCATTTGTTAGGATCTTAGTTTTGCTAGTATTAAGCGTCAATCCTACTTTATGACTTTCCAGTGCCAGTTCCCTGACCATAGTCTCAAGCTCCATCGCGTTTTCAGCAAATATCACGATATCGTCCGCAAAACGTAGGTGGTTCAGTAGTTCTCCATCTACATTAATTCCTTTTGTTTCCCAGTCCATGCGTCTGAATACAGATTCGAGCACTGCTGAAAAGATTTTTGGCGAGAGCGGGTCTCCCTGTCTTACTCCTCTTTTTATGGTAAATTCTGGGCCTTCACATTCTAACCGTACTTTGGCAAAGCATTTTGAATATATATTATGTATTATATTTATATATGTTGGATGTACACCCTGTTGTGCTAAGGAAGTCCATATTGCATCGAAATTCAAAGAGTCGAAGGCTTTCGCGTAGTCTATAAAACACATATATAACGTTTTTCTGTACTCTTTAGCTCTTTCCACTAATTGTGTTATAACTTGTATATGGTCTAAGGTCGAGTATCCCTTGCGAAAGCCCGCTTGTTCTCTCGTTTGGTTTTCATCTAAAGTAGTTGTTATTCTGTTTAATATTATTTTCGAAAATACTTTGTATAAATTCGTCGTAAGACTTATCGGTCTGTAGTTACCGAGAACACTTCTATCCCCTTTTTTATGGAGCAATATAATTATGGACTTTGACCATTGTTCCGGAGTGGTTTCTGTTTTTAGAATATTGTTAAACAACATTTGTAGAGGCCTTTGAAGTGAATTAGATAGCGATTTCAACAGCTCATTGGTAATATTATCTTCTCCTGGAGTTTTGTCCTTTTTCTGGGTATTTATTGCGTGTTCAATTTCAGATATTAGAATGTTTGGTATCTGTGAGTCCTTATTCACCATGCTGAGATAGTTGAGTTTCGTAGGATGAAATGTATGTGTACATGCACTATATAGTTCTGCGTAGAAATTGGTTGCTTCCTTTATAATATCAGGGCGATTGTATTTCATAGTACCTATTTTATTTCTCATATTGACTGTCCATTTTGTTTTATCGTTCAACTCTTTGTAAGCTTTGCGAAGAGCTCCTGATTTTGTAATAAAATTTTCGAAAGTTTTTTGGCGTATTGATTTTTTTTCTTTCTTTATGTTTCTATTGATTTTTTTGCTTATTCGTGTTATTTCAGACTTGATTTCAGGTGTTCTTTTCTTCTTATATAGTTCTTTTCTTTTTTCGAATAGGTCTTTTGTTTCATCGTTAATATATTTATTTGTCTTTTTCTTTTTGTGTGGCATAAGCTTCAGCAATTCTTGTAATTCCATTTCTAGGTTGTTATATTGGTTTTGGACTTCAGTTGACATATTTACTGCTTTTATAAATTTACTCTCCCAGTAATTAGCATCTTCTTTTGACATCGTTGGAAGGTCATTAGTGTAGGCAACAGGTTTTATTTTTCTTCTCTTTTGTCTTATTTCTAAAGATAATACACAACGTATCATCCTGTGATCAGTTTTAAAGTTTAAGTTTTTTATTATATCAAATTTCTTTATATATTCTGGTCGGTTTGTGATTATGTAATCAATCTCGTTAAGGTGTTCTCCGTTCGGTGAACGCCATGTCCATTTCTTTCGTGGATGGCACTGGAACATGCTGTTTACGATGTAGTATCTATTCTCTAGTACGAATTCTACTAATTTACGGCCATGTGGACTCCTTTTACCGTAAGCATATTTGCCTATATTATTGCCTTCGTTATCCTGAGCTTTACCAATTCTTGCGTTGAAGTCGCCAAGCAATATAGTGTTTTTTGAATTTGAAGAGTCTATGGCCAATTGGACTGTGTGGTAGAAACAATCTATTTCGTCGTCTGGATACTCTTCCGTGGGGGCGTATGCTTGAACCAGCGACCAGGTAGAGTTGTCAATTAACCGTATTTCTAGCGACGCCACCCGATCCGAGAAGCTTCTGAAGCTCATTATATTGTTTTTCAGTTGTTTTTTTATTAAGTAGCCAACTCCGTTTCTTCCATTTGTTCCAGACGTGTGGTATAGTATAAATTCAGGATATTCTTCTATTTCTTCACTTCTTCTTCTGGTTTCGCATAGGCCAATTATGTCCCATTTTATGTCTTTAATAGCATATTTCAATTCTTCAATTCTGCTATCTGACAGTAGTGTATTTACATTGATACTTGCTATATGTAGATTTAGTGATTTTTGTTTTTTATTTATTTTTAAGCGTTTATTTTTGTTACTTGTAGATTGCTTTCGTTTGAGATTAAGGAGGTATTGGTCAGGCTCTTCCTCGGTGACCAACCGGCTTGGAAGAGGGAGAGGGGTAGTGGAGGTACTTATTAGTTTTTTGGGATACTTTCGTTTGAGGACATTTGATTGAGGTTTAGTTGCGACGGGCGTAAAAAACCTGTTATAGTTTGAGACTTGTTCTTTTTGGTGACACGTTTAATTTCTTCAATATGTGTTTGTTTAGTTGCTTTCTCTGCCTCTTCGGGAGATTTTGACATAAGTCGTTTGTTCCTTTCTGTGTGTGTATAGGGTTGCTGTTTGTTCGGTTTTAGTTCTATAATTTTGTCATAGCGCAAGACCACTCTCTTTCCCGCCAGGCGCTCCCGTTCGAGTTCTGCCTGCAACTCCTTACGTATCAAAATAATGTATACGTATGTATTAATATAATTTTTTTATAAATTATATCTAAATTAAGTACCTATATGTTGTGGACGCCTATAATCGTGGCGGCATTTTTTAATTTGTAAATCTTTTATTTTAAGTTACTTTATATTTAATGAACGCCACGTTGGCAACCCCTGTATGAATAAATAAATAAATAAATAAATTGGAATGGTTTTAGAATACAGTTTTACTTCATAGTGTTAAATTTTTACATATTTCTTATTGAAAAATATTACTTTGGGAGCCAAGTACAAACGGACTATGATAAAATTTGGGGTCTATTAGGTAGCTTTTAGCGGCATTATATGACTTATGTTTGTAGTATTTGTGTTTGTAGAATTGGGAACCAAGTATGGAGAATTTGGAGCTATGTAATGTACCTACTAGAGAAGGTTCAAATAAAGTAGGTACTAAGTAATGTAGTTGGTTAGTATGACATAATTTGTGGTAAATAGTTTACACATGTTATTATATGAGATTGCTCTGTGTAGATAGAATACATATTATATTTTGTTGAATTGAAAACCAAGTACGAAGAATTGGGAGCCAAGTACAAACGGACTATGATAAAACATGGGGTCTAATAGGTAGCTTTTAGATGCATTATATTTTTTACTTGTGGCTTATATTATAAGCCACAAGTAAAAAATATAATTGAGTAGGCAGTAGTCCATCAAATGAGTGATAATGAAACTGGGATATAATATCGTTGTCTCTTTCTATTCCTTTTTTTTTCATGCTCATTTTTTTTAGGTATACTTTTCTTTACTACAGAAATAAATATTTATAACAGCACACAAAGAGGCATTTTTTTTAAAGTCGGCAACGCAGTTGTGAGGCTTAGCTTTGCGACTGTACATGGTCGGTAACAGTCATTTATTATAAACTAAATTTCCTTCACAGTCAGAATGTAACATTTATATATCTGGGTGTCGATCAATCTTTTATATAAAAAAGAATGAGTTTTGAGTATATTTGTATATATATACATTAAGTATTAAATAATATTGATATCCTTCTAATTTAATAAACATGAAAATTTGTGAGAATGTGTGTTTATTATTCTTTCACGCAAAACCTATTGGATCGATTTAGTTGAAATTAGGTATGTAGATAGGTCATATCCTGGAATAATACATAGGATAATAGTGATGGGAACTGCACGAGTAAATCCACGGGGCGCAGCTAGTATTCACATAAATTCGTTAGTATGTACATAAAATACTATCTACCTACCCACCAAAGGGTGGTTCTTAATTACATATAATAATAAAGCCCCTCGAAATCCACGAACATATTCAAAGACGTTAAAACTTATCAATTTAATTAACTATTTTGCGTCAGGTGCCACCCCTAGCCTCCCGGAGGGTTGCGCGAATCTTTCGCGTTAGGGAGGTTCTATTGATTAGTTAATTTAAATGCTACGGTATCTTTAGTTTTAAGTACGTAGGTATCGCGTTTACATGTAACAGAACTTTGATATAAGAAGAAGAAATAGCTTTTAAGTTAAAGGTATTAAGGTAGCTTTTACGATCAATGATTTATTTTGTTTTTCAGGCTTTAGTCACAATTATAATATGAGATTTCTTAGTCTGTAAATGTTTTTTTTTTTTTATAATATGAAGAGGGGTTTCAGGTGTATTGGCTAAGTAGATAAAATAAGCTAAAACCGTACTAATATAATAAATGCGAAAGTAACTCTGTTTGTAGGTATTTCTGTCTATCCATCACGCTAAAACTACTTAAGCGATTAGAACGAAATTTGGCACACAGATGATCTAGAGCCTGAGATAAAACATAGGCTACTTTTTAACTGGACAAAAGGGTTATTAGGGTGAAAGGGGTGGGGGGGGGTCAAAGTTTATATGAAAGTCGACGCGGGTGGAGTTGCGGACAACAGCTAGTAGATAATAAAATAATAAAAAAGCATAGAAGATAAAAAACAATATTTGATCAATGAAATCGTTCTTTTACCAATACAAGCCTCGGCTTTCTTTTCGTAAATATCTATTTATAAATGTCATATAAATAACAAACTTAATATTAAATATATTAAATTTACGTAATACAGCTAGTTATTAACTAACTTTATGGAACACAGAACTGCATCAAGACGCAGAACTTAACGTACATCATTTTAAAAGCAATTAAACAGCTTCATAATACAATAACTAACAGTTTCTGGAAGGTAATTTCACGCCCCCTCCTCCTTAATAATACCCCCCTAGGATTAACAAGATCCCATTAAAATGACTTGCTGTAGGCTTTATTATAATTCAAGAAGGCTAACCAGACTACACACAGACAAGCAACCGTTTTTGTTTTTGTGTGTGTGTGTATGTTTAAAATAAATATTAACATGAGGGCTTGTTTTTTTAAGTAAATAGGTATCCTACGCATCTCTATTATATTTATAAATTCTTTATTATATATCGTAACATAACAAAATCATATACAAGTAGAGGAATACTAAAGAATAGGGACTCCACACCTTTTACAAAGAAAAAAAATGTCATTACAGAAACATAAAAAAGACAAGTAGGTAGGTAATACAAAAACAATTTCCTAAGTAGGTACCTAAGCGTAACGGAAATGGAGTTTTATGTAAATGTACAAGCATTACCAACTTCAATCGTCACCTTTTTCTGCTGACTGTACCTTGAAGCACCTTGCACGTACCATCATATAACTAAGGCACCATAACGCAGAACAAATCTATTTGTTTTGTCAACGGCTAATACGTAGTATGTGTACTAAACACATAAAATCTCGACTTACGTCGCCAATGAAAAAGCTATCAAGCAATGTGTGTTCAAAGCTCTGGAATTTTCATTAAGGCAATAATACCGCCCGCTCTTGAAGTACACTGGCTGTCAAAGTTTAGCCAGACACCTCCAGGATCTTGGAGAACTTTGCTTTGAACTTACATGTTTAGATTTCATAGTATATTTCTATTTAATTCATTTTATCTGAAAAGTATTGCAGAAAGTATTTTTGAAGGTTCTGGTTCGTATAGCTTAGTAAATTTTTACTAAATCGTGTCAATATAACATTACTATGGATAACGCATTTTTCATCGCAAGACATATATTAAAAACTACGAATAAATTCACTTTTAACTAGGAAACACGTTAGGTAGTTTTTGTTATAATAGTTTTTTTAATAACGTATTTATCTTTGATGTAGCTCTCTTAATAAAACGAATTATACTTACTAATATTATAATCGCGAAAGTTTTGCGAGATGAGAGATAAATGATTGTTTCTCTTTCATACAAAAACTAATGAATAGATTTTAGGCTGAAGCTTAGCATAGACTAATAAATAGGTATATCCTTTATCTGTTTATTAAATGGGAAAGTAAACAGAGCGGGTAAAACCGCGGTACTATTTGTTACTTGTATGTGTCTATGTATATATATGCATATATTTTACTCAAGCTAAACGCTGTGCTATAAAATACAATATATGATAGATAGATAACATATTCTACCTTCATTCACTACGTTATTAACTTCAATTGACCGTTGAATTGAAAAATCTAACTCGTATGGAAATTAATGAATTTTTTCGGGGGTTTCGTGGAGGTGTAGTGTTACAGTTTGAGATGCTCAGACTCAAGGAGTAGCTTGAAATGTGTTAAGACGCGAATGCTTGCCGAGAGTTACTTTCCATACATAAATTGTTTAATAGCTATTTTACGTGTATGTATGTAAGTAGCTTCAGAAATACACTATATTATGCATACTAATATTATTAAGAAGAATAGTTTTGAAGCTATAGATTATATAAGGGGACTATATTATTAAAATATTTTATATTATTATAATATACAAAGAAGATCTATATTTATTTATAATTCTTCTTCAGGATGCTACAAAAGGAGAAAAAAATATCTACCAACTCACGTTCACCGGTGAAACGTTTTTTTGTCATTGCATTTTAATTTTTCTTGAAATTTAAATCTACTTCTATCAGTTCATACCTATATGCTATGTTATTCTATTATATTCTATATTAATAATGTCTTAAAAAGAAACTCGTGGTTCGAAAAAGTTGAAGTACTAAAAATAAAGACAATTTATATTCTTAATAATTGTTATCTATAACATATTTCTAAAAAATAACATTCATCAATGAAAGTGCCTAATTCCTTCACCAAGCATACCTACAGCTTGAACGACCGAATGAACGAACGAACGACCGAGCGAACTACGCGAGCATTACATAACCTGTACATAAAGACATCGCCCCTAAATCACCTGAGTCATTAATTCATTTTAAGACGCCTAACACGCTCCCTTAGACGAGCATTTGCATATTACAAAGTATGAAGTTCGCTAACGAAGGGGCGCGGTGGGGTGGCCTACGGGTGGTCTGAGGGTGGTCTAAGGTTGGCAAGACGAGGATACGAGGCAGGTGTGGACTCGCCTTTATATTTTATAAGAAGCTGATCGAGATTTTTCTTATTTATTTTATTTATTTAACGAAAGAAAGGGTGCAAGTTTATCAGGCTGGTGTTATAAACTCATTTGAGTTTTACTGCACACCAAAGCCGTCGACATGATTAAACTAAAAATAAACAAGAAACAATACAACATACAACTTGGCCAGATAGGTACAATGTAAGCCCATCCCAAGGTCCATCACATTTTGAAAAATAATTATTAAGTATCTATTGATAAAAAAAATCGCATGTTACACAACGAGAACGGTTGTAAAACTCAATTTTATTTTACTTTACCTGTTTTTTTAATAACGCATCAACAAGTAAATTAAATTTAGTTGTAAGTGACATTATCACTTGAATTTTCTTTCGAAACATTTATTTATAAAAAAACATAAAAATGTCTGTCCAAACTAAAGATCCTGACACATACGTTGTCATACGAGTACGTCTTATTTTAGGCATACCTACCTAAAGATGTAGAGACTATACAAACTTACAAAAAAAAATCTTTCCTATTCAATGTTTTTAATATAAAATTCAAAATTTAAATTAACTAATAAATTAATATTATGTAGATTATTAAAGCGTTACACTACTCAAGAAAACAATATCAATTCCAAACAGAACTGCGGCCCTGTGCCGTCGAAAGCGGAGAAAGATGAAGGAAATGAAAATGTACACTGCAAAAAGGGGGACTCCCTCCGGGGGCCGAAAATTGTGTAAGGGGGCTTTGTGATAAGCTCCAAGCATTTGGTACCTACTTGCGTCTCAAATGTTTTCTTATCGAGACTGTAATGCGGGCGATTCTATCATTTCAATTCACCTTTAAGTTCTTTAGCTAACATTATTTATATACTAGCTGTTGCTCGCGACATCGTACGTGACGATTTATGTTTAATAAAACTAATATTAAGTTTAATAAGAAGAACTAAGTTTCTTTAAAGAACCTGATAGCAATAGTTTTAAAGTAGGTAGTAATTCGGTTTAAATGATTTTTAAACGGTTTTTTTAAGTTTAATTTCTTGTACGTACAAATTTGATTTCTGTGAAAAAGGCACAGCTAGTTCTTCCATATATTTTTGGAAATAGCTGAAACCGTTAAGCAACGCAACGGAGGCTCAAATTTAAATTATATATTAATTGTGTTCGTTTTCTTCTACTGAATCTTCGTTCGCTATTGGTCGGAGCGTGGTATTAAATAGCCTGAAACCTTCCTCAATAAATAAACTATCCAATGCAAAAATAAATAATTTTTCAAATCGAACTAGTAGTTACGCGAATAAGCGTCTTTTAACAAACAAATAAAAATCAGTTTTATAATAGATAATAATTAGAATATTATAAAATGTAAAACTGAAGAGAAAATTGTTATTGATTAAACCAGGGCAAAGGTTTTATTACTGTAAACTGCCACGGACATCTAAAAAAATAAAGATAAAAAAACAAAAAATCTAATTTGAATATTTTGCATCAAGAGTGTTTTGACAGATTTTTATTGCTATGGAACTCAGCTTATGGCCTTTGATTTAAATTATTCAACTTAAGAATTTGGGTTTATATTATTAAGAAATTCATAGGTATTTACATTCTCGGAATTTCATTGGCGTAACACTTAATCTTTAAAAAATATCATCGAATATAAAAGCTACATACATTTTCAATATATCTATACTTAAAAAGTATCGATTATTCAATTAAAATAAATAACTACTTTTAAGGTTATTATTATTAATTCCAGAAATACTGAATGTCTTTGATTTAAGTGATCGTTGATTGAACCTACGTGCAATCCAGCGTATAAAATAACTATTATAAACTGGATTAACACAGGATATTTTATATGCCGGAATAAAAAGTGGCAAAGAGGACCTAGTATACGGTGGTATAGGTTCGTGAATAGTGAATTACAATCCAGATCTATTTTGGGTTTTTAATAATAATAAATAATAATAAGCTACAGAAGTGTTGAAGTATGGTGGTACTTCAACACTTCTCTCTCTTCTTTTTATATAAGTTTTCATTCCATATCAGTATTATTAGACATATTTATATTAAAAAAAGACTCATTTCTATAACCACATATCAAATTCATGTGAAAATAAGATATACATGAGTGTCATATCAGCCCGAAAATATCGTCTCATAAAAACTCTTCTGGTACAAAAAAATACACAAATAGTAAAAAGAAAACAAAATAATATAACTAATCCAAATTTAAAATTTATTAGTAACACCATTAAAAAAAAATGGCTGATAGAAAAGAATGGCAGGCTGATATCCGAAAAAATATTCGAAAAAAATCCTACTGGTATAGAAAACCAAATTTATCACGCCAGTAGAAATTTTTTCTCGAAAGTACCTAATGGTAAACATAAACACATAGCTTTAAATTGGCAAAATAGAAAAGTTCCTTACAAGCATACACATAGTATTGTTAAGGCTACATATAATATTTAATCAGAAACAACGACCTCTGGCCCGGTCAGTCTATTAATAGCCGGCCTTGACCCAGCTAAATACTATTTGGAATTAATTACAGAGATTCTCCATTGCATAGGGACAATGCATTTGCTTGATTATATGGAGTAACGGTTTGTTGGTATATCCTTCTGAAGATTATTTTGTTATTGCTTAGAGATATTAAGAAATTTTTACGATATTTTATGTACGACTAGCTGTTGCTCGCGAATTCGTCCTCTCAAAGATGAAACCCTCAAAGATGAATAATTTTCCCCGTTTTTTCCACAATTTACATTATATCTTCGCTCTTATTAGCAGCGTGATGTTATGTAGCCTAAAACCTTGATCGATAAATGGTCTATTCAATAAAAAAAGAATTTTTCAATTCCTGAGATCCTGAGATTAGCGCTTTCAAACAAACAAACAAACTCTTCAGCTTTATATATTAGAACATAGATAATATGGTTTCGAAGATTTTTCCAGTATTGCAAGAAGTTTGGTAGTTTTTTTCGTCACCGCAAGCGTGTATTATTAATTTAAGAAAGATTTTACTTAAAATTCCGTTATAGGATCGTATGATAAATAATGTCTTCGTGTATATAAATATATTCTATGACATAGAACTGTTTTTATGCTTACCTGAATTACGGCGTTTTCGGGAACTATAGAATAAATTATATTTTAATGTGTTAGTAAAATATTCTGTTATTTTTGTAGCTATGTTGATGTAACACAATTGTTTATTTTTTTGAAAAGCTTATTGTTAGTTTGATAATCACGATAAAAAACAAACTCTATGTTAATAAATACATGTGTCTACATCAAAGTATCAGAAAAATAAGGCCATGTTATAGTACCTACCTCACTCTTTTTTCTTTAAAAATAATAATATATTAATTGTTTCTTCAAAATATACTAACTTTAAAAATTATCAATGTAAAATATTCGAAGTAACTACCTACGTGCTTACTTAACAATTATGTCTGTAAGTTAAGTATAAACTTAAAAATAAGTAATAAATAATACCCTGTTATCTCTTTCTCCCCCACCGTAAACTGAACGCTTAAAAAAGTATTAAATCTTAATAAAGTATATGAATGTATATAGGTAGTTATATTATATTATGTGTAGTTCGTATTACTTAATACCATATTAAATTATATTTCAATTATTATGTTTAAGTATTTTGTAATGTATCTATTATTGTTTAAAGTTGCACTACGCCACCTAATTGTTTATTATCTGTTTTGTTTTGACTTGGTTGCCTGGAAGAGATCACTCTTGAGTGATAAGGCCGCCAGTTATCACAAAGTTTTCTATTTTATAATGTTAAGATAAAATAAACAATCGCAAATTTCTCTTGCCGATTTCTAGAAGTTTCTAAGCCCCTTTTAATAGATCTACTATTCTATATCCAAATATTTTCTTTATCCCAACCCTTCTTTCTTAACCCTACATCTTAACCTGTCCAAAGCTACAGGTTCCGACACCTTACAGTTCCCACAATAACTTCTTATAACCAATCGAAACCGGTTTAAACCAGTTCGAACCAGTTGCAAGCAAATAAAGTAAGGCAAGGTCGAATGTCGTGAGAATGATGAGCCCAAGAACTAGATTGTAACAGGATTTTTCGTTGATTTCATACGATTTGATAACTGGTTGATATTGTGTGAAGCATGAGAACTATTTCGAATTAAATGTTTGATTACGAGTTTGTTAGAAAATGATTTAGTGTGTCGTGTGAATTTGGTATAAGTAGTTGGTTTTCTTTTTACAGAGTAAAATTTAGTATTAAAAACTACGTTATTTATTTCATTATTGTCGACGTAAGTACCTATTGACGTGATTATAGGTACCTTCATTGGAAAAATGGACTGAAATCCGCGCAAGACGGCTTGCATAGAAAAAATATAACGGGACAGATTTATCTATGCGTAGTTTTATACTATCTCCTTAAATATTGGGGTAAGTATGTAGATTTGGTTTTTAATAATATAACTCTGATAATATCTTCTCTTATAAAAAGAAACAATTAAAAAAAGGTCTACAACATTTTTCGTAGCTCTCTTAAATAAATCTAAGTACATACTACAGTAATCATTCATCAATGAATCCCGTCTCTCTGTTTCAAATATTAATATAAGGTTGTCTGGTAGAAGTCACTTTAGTGATAAGGCTGCCTATTACATTTCTTCTACTTTGTAATCAGTCAGTAAGATGAAATGTAAGTTTAATTAGAGGTAAAAAAAAATAAAATTTTCATTTTCCATAAAAAAGAACATCCAATAACAATTCTTATAAGATTCTCATTCCGATACAAATTCCGCCCCCGCGATCCCGCACCTACCCTCGACTAAAACAAACACCCCTTATTCCTTTGAGAAATTCAAATTTCGAACACCGCCGCCATCTTGCGCAAGACGTCGATACACCCGCGTATTTTTTCCGCAGAACGTCTTAAGTTGATCATTTTTAAGCCACTATCGCTCTTATGGCATCACCTTATGCTACTGAATCGCGCGCGTAAAAATATTCCTCTATTCCACGTTCTATTTGCCTACGAAATAACCTAAGTCGCAATTTAAAAACATTTAAATTTCAACTCTATTCCTCTAACACAAGTCTCAAATTCCAAAATCGAAACGCCCCTTGTTCCCCTTAGTTCTATTACCACGAAACTATAATGATAATGTGCGCGGTTAGGTGCAGCTATCTCAACCTATAGACGTATAACGCAATGAGTTAAAAAGAGATAGTTATATGCTTAAGTTGCGATGGGCGGGGCTTATAGTTTGATAGTGAATCAAGTTTACAAGAAGTTTGTAAGAGAAGCTTTTTATTGGATTTTAGAGGTGAAGGGGACTTCAAGATGTCTACGTTCCGATTTCATTTAGTAATTTAAGATTAGGTTGATTATAAATATAATATATCAAGCAAGGATATAGATCTAAAAAAAATAATAATGTTTATTTTTCTATAATAGTAAACATTGAACCGTTATTAATTAATGAAAGATTAGATTAATTATATAAGGCACGGATATATTTGTTTAATTAATAATAATAATTTTTATTTTTCCTACCATAGCAAAAAAATTAAAACATAATACTAATAATGATAATAATAACCCCGTGGTTTTACCCGCGTTGTTCCCTTTCTCGAAAGGTACCAGGATCTACATACCAAATTTCAACTAAGTCGGTTCAGCCGTTTTTTTCTTGAAACATACATACATACTCACAAACTTTCATATTTATAATATTATAGTAGGATTTTATCATTTTTTATTCCCACGTATCCCTTTTGGGCCCTGTTTCATTCAACATTTATAATAATGGCGTAGGTCTATATTTTGTCAATGCGGAATCATATTTTATGACACATGATTTAAAGATTAGATTAGATAGAAGAAGATTTATTAAAAATTAAGCTGATACATACTAATGTACATACAACAAATCAAAAGATAAGTGCCACTCAAACAAAAGCAACGCGTTACTTGAAATGAAATGACTTACTTACTTGTCTTAATATCCTATGTGCCCAAGATGGGACAGCGGTCGTCTGCTATGCATCGCCGTCCCATTCTGAAATTAAATAACAAAAGATTTATACTAAAGGTTTACTTAAAATGATAAAGACCAAACGTGAAACTTAAAGCTTTCTAGAAGTGTAAAGTTAAACTTTAAAATTCACTATAAGATACTTTAGGATTCTACAATACAATGTGTGGAATAAGGATGTGTTACATGTAAAATAATAAGAAAGTATTCAAGATAAGGAATAGGTATACTATGTGTATGATATACAAAACATAAAATGTTTAAAAAATCCTAAAGGCATTTTTAACCCTCTTAAATTCAATCACTATAGGTACCTACAGAGCTTTTAAATCACTTTAAAATTTCTAGTTGCAAGAACAAAGCTTTCTTTTAGGTGTGATAATCAAAAATACAAATATAATCAAAAATATATAAATATAGTTGGAATGAATATTTTCCCAGGTCTAGTGACCGGGTCTAGGTCACTAGAATTCAATTTAATGACACAAATATTTTCGTAATGTTTTTTCTCGCCCTATAGTTTAGGCACAGTACCTAAGCAATCTTTATGAGGTTCCCCAGATACAATAAAATCATTTTAAAAACAATGTTCTTTCTACACACAGTTTGTGTAAAGAGTGAAAGAGATGATGCTCTATAAAGCAGAAAATTAAGGGACCTTCTCTTTCTAGAGCTTAGGTATTTATTGCCAGGTATAGAACAACATTTTCCATTAGGGTAAATTCTAAGAAAATTCTCCGCCTCTTGAGTGTTAGAAATGTTACGTTATGTTAAAGAATTGAGAACGTCAATTAAAAAAAATCTTTGTTACTCTAACGTATCTTGTATATTTTATATAGCCTGTCAATATTTGCCTAGTAACCTGAGTGGTACGAATGAAAGAGATACATAGTATATGACCAAGTCTTTTGTAAGAACAAGTATTTACTTGGTCATAGGTTGTCTGGATGAGATAACTCTAGTCATAACATATTATATACTTTACAAGATACCTACTATGAGATAATGTAGCGTCCTTGCTTGACGACTACACACTTTGGGAGTTGTAATTAAACAACCTTTCTTGATATGATAAAATGATGTGTGTGAGCACGCGCGATCGCCTTGATACACCGACGCGAACGAACTGACTGATTTTAAAGTAATAAATTAATGCGTGCTAAATACGCTGACTAAGGCAAAAGAATCAAATGTACGATTTGGATCGTACATGCTCCCACACCGAGAAGTAAAGAAGTTAGTAATGATGAGATGATACAAGGTGATACCATTTGGTCGTTAACCTACACTTGTTAGTAAGTAAAGTACAAATTAATCTAAACAGAATTAAACTTAACACTATCGTCACCGATTACGTATACAGAGCGAAAGGTCGGCGACGTGCACTTGTTTTGCTTACACTGAACACTAGGATCGAGATTCACGTAGCTTTTATAGCGCGGAACCTTTTTGTCACACTTATCACTTGCACTACACACACACTGCACTTCACTATCACTAACCACCATGGAGGAGGAGGGCCGCTGCCGCCTTACCTCATCCTGGGAGGGTGGCGCCCGTTCCGCCGCCGCACGCGCAGACCGCCTGCGCCGAACCCTATGTGTTCCCCAAACAGCTGCCCCGACAATAGCCACGATAACGATAATGTACGTCGCAGTATAGTGATGAATGTCGTGGCTGCTTACGCTGTCGTACAGAGGCACAGTTTGTTTCATTTCCTCTATTTGCTCCTGCAGATGTGACAGCTGCCTTGAGTGCTCGCTAATGTCGTCCTCAGCCCCTGCACCAGTAGGGCCGTGGTTCGGTACTGATATATTATATATATAGTTGATGGGAGATAGTTTTGGAGCGATAACATCTGCTTTTATCCGCACATCACTCACCTCCTGATTGTGAGTGTACACAGTGAAGTCTTTGAATTTCACCAAGCAACCTTGATTTATTGCTAATAATCCAGCGTGCGTCAACTGAAGCGATGAAACTTGATTGTCGCACAGTATTTTAAAGTTCTGTTGCTTGCAGTAAAAGTAAAAGTATGTGTTAACTTGATTTAGCTCATGCCACTGTGATTGACATGGCTCCTGATAGATACTGCATCTCCCGGAGGATGCATCCTTTTCACAGAGACTCTCGTCGTCCTTTAAGGAATAAACTGGAGACCTAATTTGACATAAGAGAGTTCCCGACTCTTGTTGCAGACACGATTTTACGTCACTTTCAGTCATAGGCATCAGAGCGTCGTTTTTAAGGTTAATCGCTAGGTAACTTGATACGGGTTTTATACGGATCATAAGGTTGTTATTTATTGAACGTGGTACGGCAATGATTTTATAAATTTCAAAACTATCTCGGAGAACTAGAGGTATTTTAGTTTCGAACAATAAGTAGTTAGTAGACATTCTAGCTTTAACTTTTAACAAATGATAGATATTAGGTAAATTTACATTTTCAAAAGGTAAACATAACTCCCTTGATATTTTTCCTGATATGGAACTTAGCTCTTGTCGTAGCTGATCAGGGGTCAATAGATGCAAGCTGAGTTGGCCGCTGTAAATATTAGTCATAGTGTCTAATAGGGTATTCTGCATGTCCTTGAGATGAGCTAGTATATTGTTGGCGACTATTGTGGAGAGAATAAAATCAAAGTTTTCAAAACTTTCCTTATTTGTAGCGTTTAACTGCTGTTCTACTTGATTAAGTCGAAGGTTGATAATTTTATGCTGCTTGTTCATGATATTCTCCGTCCGTTTTAATAGATTAAATTCGGCTTCGACAACGGATGTCTGATTTTTCCAGAGTAACGCGAGATGATCTTGATTTTTCTTGATAAGTTGTATGTCTTGTTCATATTTCTCTGCGAAATCACTATCCAGAATTCCGAATAAAGAATTTGCTATGTTGCCAACTCCGTTTATCAGTCCTCGTCGCGTGCGCGAGGTTTGCTTATTCATCAAAACATTGTTGTAGTGACTCAATTGTTCGTAGCCGTGGTGTAATTGTAACATGATCGCTGCGCATTGTGAATGGTCTTGTTTACTATCACATATGTTTTGTAAATACTCTAAGTATTTCTTAAGTGTCAATGATCCCTCCCAGTAGGGACTCATATCATAATAGACGACCAGGCGCCACTCGTCCTTGATGAGAGCCATGTTTGTTACCTTATCGAAGTACAGACTTTGATTATTTTGTAGCGGGGTTAAATGAAACGCACCTTCTGAGCTTGATATAAGGGTCATTATAAAAAGTAAAATTGTGTATAATAATTTTGTAAAACTATGATTAATTGTCTTGCGAGGCTTTGATACGTGATATACTTGCTTTATATCGTCGCCTTTTACATCTGTTTTTTCTTGATTAACAGGCAATATGGACAACTTCACGACTGGGCGTTTCATGATACCGCTTTTAGTTTTTAGGGTAACAACCCTTACAAACCCATCGCTGCCCGGGTG
>JADANM010005856.1:2225097-2243038 GCA_026213755.1 Eurema hecabe | reverse complement strand
AATTCATTATAAACGCTGTACAAAATTCTAAGCGAAATTAAAATAACATTTTGTAAGCACTTTCATATTATCGTACAAAAACTATACCCTTTTAATTCTCACACACACATCCGCGGCGCGCCTTGGGGCAATTCTTCAGAGGGTGAAAAAACCCCACCCCCTCCCCACTCCGGGCCCGCCTTAGCGATTCTTAGGGAGAAAAAAGGGGTGGCATACTTAGCAACGAATGAGATTGGCGGGTTTTAAATTTGGAATATTCGAGGGATTCTTTTTTTTTAATTTTTTTTTACGCGGCTCGCATTCGGTGTTCGAATTTCGAAATGATTGAGGTTGGTTGTTTTTTAGCGGTTTGAATTTGGAATTGGGTTGTTAGATGATGAAATAGTTGGTGTATTTACAATATTGTTATTGTATTCTTTGTAGGTATATGTGTGTATGTGTGAGTTTTTATGTGTGTTAATTATCAATTAATATTTAATGCGCAATAGGTAAATGATATTTATTTTAATAAGTACATTTATAAGGTAATTATGATTTATAATCGCTTAGCGACTTTTACAGTACTGTAAAAAAAGTTCTTTTGCTTTTAAATTCGCATTATAATTAATTTAAGTTCCAAATTCGAATTAAAATATAACCTTACCGCGCTTATTATCTGCTGCATCTAATTTGTATGTAAAATTCGCGTTCTGTATTGTTATTGCGTTATATTCGTTCTCTGTACAACTTTAATAGTCGTTCGTTATTATAAGCTGGGGGCATGTTTAATATGAGCAAAAAGTTCACAGCACTAAAAACTCCCTCACACACACATATAAAAATCCCCACTACGTAAAAACGACTTCCCCCTCGGGGGTGTGAGGGGGGGGGGCGCTCATATCCTTGCAGAAATTTTGTTTACTTCTCTCGACAAGGAACTGGGAATCCGGGAAGCGAATAGGAACTGCGGGATTGCTTTGCGTTCCAAGTTTAAATTTAGTTTTAAATCTGTGCAGTTGCAGTTTTTAATGCGTTCTATAACTGGCCAGCTGGTTTTTGTTCTAAATTCGAATGTTGTGTATTCTTTCGCAACGTTCTATTTTTAAAATTGAGTACCGTTTTTGGCTTCACATTTTTGAAGCGTTGTTATTTCTATTAAAGCTGTAATAGGTTTTTAGCTATGAATGTTAAATATGGATAATTTGTTTTTGGCTCGATATTTATAGCTTTTGGTATGAAGGGGCTTGAGTATTACAATTTCTATTTACATCAGAATGCTAAAACATGGAAAATAAGAGTATTTGCGTTGTTCAATGAAGACTCTTTCGTTATGTGACTTATTGGCTTACAATGTTTTTTTAGTTAATTAGCTTAGGTGGAGTATAAATTAATAATAATAATATGTTGACCCTTTTCTCAATCGATGTACTTTTTTAATCTTGATAGCTAGGTCCATTATGAAGATGTTTTCCAATTCCTAATAATACTTTTTTAAATCAAACCGAAACCGTACATAGGCAAATTAGATTCTCAAAATACACGAAAATAATTTTTAGTTTTGTTACGGGATTCTGGTTTCTAAACTAGTCTTAATGCCCTTATTTGAGTAGGTATTTTGGTACACCAGATGTACCTACTGTTCTACTCTTGTAGACAGTTATTTATAATATTGGTAAGAAATACCTCTGTGCATGTGTGTGTGATATTTTTTTCAATTTGAATTTTAATCTATCTAAGAATAAGTACCTATGTTACTTAATAATCATATCGTATATCCAATACAATAAAAAACCTCATGCCCCAAATAGTCAAATAGATTTTAAATTTTTACTTAGAACTTACCATCTTAATACGTCGTAAATCGTGATTAGCCGTCAGTCATTATCATCAGTTTTTCCAATTTCAAAACTTACGATTGACTGTCAGTCGATTTATTATCAGCCAGCATAGACAAGCTAGTAATGACATCTGTCATCCGTGAAACAATAATTTCCAAACGTCAAGACTTTAAAATTCGAATAGCGAATATTATCGCTGATCGGATTTAAAAACAAACCTATCTTGCATAACGAATTGGGCGTACACACCTAGTTCCATTGATATTTAAATTTGGAATAAGTCTCAACGAACTACTAGAGGCGCAGAAACTCGTGCTCCGAATACACAGCTCTCAATTCCAACTTGAAAACGAACAGCGAAGTTTCGAAATTTGAAAATTGAACCGACTTGGCGCGAATTAAATACAATATGGCGGATGAAGACGCTGTGTTGCAATTTAAGTGCTATCGTGAGTTATGAGCTTATCCGCAATGACACTTATTTATTGGGTAACCTTTCTCGGCGAAATTGGGTAATAAATATTTTTAAGACATATTCGACCTCCTTTTAATTTTTTGTAGGAATACTTTTTTTTTAAACTGCTTAAAATGCACTATTTTGACATACTAGAAGCACAATTTTGACATTTGATATTCAGGATTTCAGATTAACATTGATTAATTATTATGTTGTTCGTACTTACGCTATTATTTTCATTATTTGTTAATGACGTGATCATTTTTTTTCAGATAATTTCAGGTAGTTGTTAAGTTTTTTGAATTAAACATTTTTTTGTAATATACATAAACATTATGTCGATGTCTTAAGCTTATATGCCAAGTGTCATGTTTCTAGGACGTAAAAGCAACTAAAAAGTTCCTGGAACCGTTTTTTTACGGGTGTTACCGGAGGGCAGAGCTAGTCGAGATTTTATTTTATGTAACAGAGGGCAAATGATTTGGCAAGTCATCTGAAGCTCTACTCCGAACGCAATCGTCGTCAATATCGATAAGTTATGGAGCTACTCTCATAAAGATCGAATCGAACGATTAAGTACATCGTATACGAACGTAACGTAAACAAAAACGTTTTCAAAACTGTAATGAAACTAGTTAAAATCGACCTCGATTCTATTTGGACTAGAGCTTCTGATGGTAAGTTATCATAAGAACTTGCGAACTCACGAGTGTGTTATCGGCCTTTTGGGGAAAAATACGTTCTTTTTAAGTCTTATAAAATTACATGTATTGTGCTTACCTATTTGGAGTAGCGCTTCTTATGCTAAATAAAAATCGCCGTGAGCACTTGCATTGTCATGAGTGTGTTGACATCCTTTAATACAAAAGTTGGCTCATTTTTAATGTATTATTTAATTATCAATTACGCACGTTGTCAAAAGTGTTGACATCCTTTAATACAAAGGTTCTTTTTTCAAAGTTTAATTAATTTATCAAGCTACAATTTCCAGCTAAATAAAACTAAACGAACATAAATTTAAATAACATTTCTTGCGCATACAAATTAGAGACGGAATGGCGCGCAGCTGCGCCCAAAATTTTCATCTTCAACTTTACCTGTAATTACAAAATATATTCACGAGTCGTAACTAGATTTCGATAGTGATGTGCCTTCGCGGTATTCTGTATCGATGTCGATAATTTTATATTTAAATTTAGGTACACATACATGTACATGTAAGTATATACAGATTGATAATTTATTGAATACCTAATTCAAATGTTTTAATCATTCTGTGTTTAGTTGTTTTACCTACCCAGTTATTGTTTTAGGAGCCCAAACCGAGGTAAAACGAGGTACGTAAACACTTTTGAGCCAACCCCATTAAGTCATTTTTGCGTAAAAGACTAACCTTATAGTTTAGTTAGTTTATAGTTTAAATTTTCGCATTTATAACATAACTAAGAATTTGTATGAAAATGGTTTGAATACTGAAACACAACACATGTAAGTACGACTCAATCGCTATAAAAATATTTCAAAATAACTATATGACGTTCTTACATTTAAGTGCGTTTCAGTACTATTTTGAGGTTTAAGGAATGTTCTTTGAGGTCAACTCACTATTAGGCAGTAATCTTGTTATCAGTAAATGGTATTTTAAAAGCAGACGGAAAACCGGTAAAAAAGGCCGGTTTTTCTCTATATATTACTTGTTTTCAACTCTTATCATGACCACTATTCATTAAGTTAGTATTATATTAGTAGTAGGTATTATATTTGATGGTTCAAAGATCAGCTTATATTAAAATTATGACAAGAGTATTTAGTGACTATTTGGCACTTACAAAAACGCGTGTATAATTTATTTTATTTTTTTATATTTTATATATTTTAATTTTAATGAGGCATAATCTATCGACACGCAGCATCACTACCGCGCACAAAGACACTAAGAAATTATGTATTCCCCTTACCGTAGTTTCAGCAACTTTATTGAATTTGTTGTAGGAGGCGTTGCAGTACTTTTGTCACGTGATTTGAATTCCAACAATTTTGTTGCTTGTTACTTCGTCGTCGTAACTTTGGCCGCCATCTTGCTTCTATGAGTTGAATTTTAATCTGTGACAACGCTGATTCGGTTTGAAATTCGAACGGCGGGCGCGGCGAGGCGCGGCAATTTGACGTAAGAAAAACTGACAGCTTAGAGTTAAGATGGCTGCCTAGCCTATTCGGTAATGACGGTAAGCGAACTATTTTATTTTTTAATTTAAAATTCAAAATTGTCTTCATAAAGCGTAGCCTAAAAATACACCCACAGAAAATTAATTTCTTAGCAACACAGATAATACAAAAATGTACGTCAAAAAGTTTCAAAGTATTTTTATGATATGTGACGTATAGTCTGTGCAAAAAAAACTATACGGTATAAACCACATAGTTCATAATAAAGCAATAACTTCAGGTAATTTTATCTCAATTCCGTTAATAAATGAAGAGAAAATTCAGTGACAAAGCAAATTGCGTTCCGTCGTGTTTCGCGAAATTTACTGCCTCCCTTAGAAACAAAGATACCGAACACAAATCTAACTAACATTTAATATTTCCTTCCTGATTCCTCATTCTAGTTCAATTCATTTATTTGTATATCGTAATTAATAGATAGGTTTATTTTTAATATCATAGATTAAAAATTTCATTAGATGTCAAAAAGACAAGGTTCTGAGACGGAAAAACTGGCGATTAAAAAAAAAGTTCGCGCCAATAGTGTGGATGTTGTTTGTTTTAAATAATGACGTATCTTTTATATTTTATACCGTATAAGTTCTTAGTAGTGTTTATTGACAAGAAAAAAATACGTGTCTCTTTCTTAACCAGGTAAGAGTTTATATTAATCATAATTCTAATTTTAACGCATTTCAAGATAAGATTTGTGACATTGCAATTATGTTTTGCAATGTTTGTCATAGCTATGTACCAACGTTACGATTTTCAGTTACTATCCCTACAAATATAAAGGCGAAAGTTTGTGGAGATGTTAGAATGTTTGTTAGTGTTTTATGCAAAAACTATTCGGTACCTTATTGCATTTGGCTCAAATTTGACATGCAGCTAGATATAACCCTAGATTATTTCATAGGATATTTTAACCCGATATTACAGTAACGAAATCATGAAAAAATAACAAAGCTTAAATCAAAGTGAAAAGTATTTTTATTCAATTAGGCTACATAATATAGTAACACTTTCGAATTTAAGGCAGTTTCTAGAGAGAAGAACCGGCAAAAAAACTCTGATAGTTGCTTTTTTTAAAATAAGTACATGCAATTGTAAATATAAACAAAAACTCGACTCGACTTAAAAAGTAAAAGCAAAGTCAAAGTCAATTAATTATTAATTATTAATTAGTATCTTTAACATTTAATACATAAAAGTATTACGATCATAATTATATGAAAGCCAAGTCTTTTAGTGCTAATAAAATTACGTGGGACGTATTCGCCGAAGAAATTTCCTTTGCCCCATCGTGAGACTTATCGTTCGGTTTACAGGTACGGACTTGGACTTTCACTTTGCTTTTACTTTTTCGGCACTTTTATTTATTTATTTATTTATTTATTATTGATAATGAGCACCAACGAGTAGGATAACAACTTATGATAGATTATTACAATTTCGCACCAGTAATTTAACAATTGCCCACTTAATTATAGGTGTCCTAAAAATTCGAAACAGTCAATAAACGTAATTAGTTAGAAAATTGAACATTATAAAAATCAATTAGTAAAATAAATAGTACAAATAACATTCTTATGATTAACTATTAACTTCATTTTTAGTATTTTATATTTAGAAGCTAGACTATTAGATTTAGAAGCTATAATTATTGTTTATTCTAGACATTATAGCCTAATAAAAGTTATAGGTATGTATTTAAGGTTAACTCTCCATATTACACATATGCTTGATAATTTAAGAAATGCTTGTCTTGAAAATACAACGAAATATCTTTTTTGATTAACTTGCTAAAGTTAGCTTTACAATTAATATTATATTATTTAATGATCAATACTGTTTCGTGCTATATTTTTCAAACGCAACGAAAGTCACGCTTACGCAAAAATATGTACCTAAATTTGATTTTTGAATGAAATATTTTACTGAAATCGGTTCAGCTGTTATTGAGTTATTCGCTTAGAAACACATTTGGAGATTTTTATATAATACATTATTGATACTTTTAAAGTACACTTAAAACTTATCAAAAATAATAATTTTAAAAACACTTTATACTACAAAGTAAAAGTAAAATTCTAAACTAAAAAACCTAGTCCATCCCTGCTCGCGTTGCAAAATATAAATTGAGATTCATATATTTAGTGGGAGGCAGGGGTGGGTCGGAAAAGTGTTTTGAAAAGTAGTTAGAAAGGGTTTAATTCCCTCAGTTTTAGTGCCTTTTTGGGGGGTTTTTAGTTCAGTTTCGCCCTTGTGTTTTATAAGGGTCCGTGTTTGGTTAGGCCGGGACCTTTTTTAGGCTTTCGCCCGATAGTTTTGGCCGGGATATTAAATTGCGTAAATTACGTTCGGAAGTTGGAATCTGTTTTTCCGATGGACGTTTTATTTCTGTTTTGTTTGACCTCGTTTTTGAACTGAAGTCACACTAGGCACTGTTACGGGGCTCAGATTGATATATAGTATATTTATTATAACTAGTAATATGTTTGTTTTATAATATATTATAATCTTCACCTCTTAACAGATAAAATCTTGAAAATGAGTCCCATGGTTTTTTATCAGTAGATATGTTATAAAAGTGGCTTCAGTGAATGCATACTTATACTTTTTTTCTTAAAACATAGGTAAATTATTTTAAAGATTAAATTAATTTAAAGAGGTAATTACAGGTTTATGATCTGGATACGTTGTTCAGGTAATATATCAATTTTGCTTAATTGATTTTAAATTATTAAGATCGATTAAGCTTAAATATTTTACCAATACATCGCTTATGTGAGTGTCAAAGGTCATTGACCTGAAGAATATAACATGGGTTCTGATTCCAAAAATACTTATTAATAATTGATCATTAATACATCTATTATAATCACAAAAACCCCTAACCAACTCAATACAAACTAACTAGTTAACATTCATTACAAATTCTAAACCGTCAAAATTAATTAAAGCAAAAATTTAGTTTAAAAATTGATTAACGCCGGCGACCGCACGCGAGCTAGTTCGCTACGGAAACGTCAAAGTTTCTCCGAGGGGGGTTGGCGGGAGATGGGGGGTTGGGGGTTGGGGGTTGTGAGGGGAAAAATGAGCGAAGACGGATCGGGGAAGTTTAAAATTAGAATCGCCGCGCTTGTTCTTTAAAGCGTGTAGCTACAGGGTACATTGTATAACGTGCAATGTTGTATGGAGGTCGTTATATGTGAAATTTCTAGGTGTATTCATTACGTAGTGTAAAACAAAGTCGTTTTCTACTGTCCCAATGTATTCTTAAATCTTTAAAACTATGCAACCGATTTTCATGCCGTTTTTAATAGAGTGATTTAATAGGAAGGCTTATGAGTTACACGCATAAATACATGTAGAACCGCGGGGAGCGGCTAGTATAATATAAAAGTGAGATTCAATCGTTTACGTAATAATTATAATTACGAAACTAGATTGTTAAGAATACGAAAATTTACTTTAGATCATCTCGAAATTATTTACATAATTGCATATTTTTTCATATATTTCGTTCGAGGAGTTTAAAAAAAACTTAACTACATACTTAAAGCTTAATTAAGGGTTTATTTTTAAGTTTATTTCTGCCGGAGATGCCTAAAATCTTCGAAAACTATTTAGGCCATTTCTTCAAATTTGTAAATCTGGTATATTATTTGGTTATCTTTTAAAGCCTTAGATACTAAATCTACTTAATCTAAGGCTTTAAAAATATAAGAAAACGCGGATGTAACCGTCCAACGCGTTAGTACATGAAATATTTTTTAACAAATTTGTAAATTAAATAGCGACAGACAATATACATTAAGACAAATCAGTACTTATACTGTAACATCAATAGAAACATTAGATACGTAAAAACCTCCCCCAGGAACAAAGACTTGGTCCCAGAAAGTTTTAATAGAATTTTCAATTACCCCCATCGCCAGACAAGTTCAACTTCACCCCCTTAAAGGATGTCTCAACAAAAATATCCGGCGCATTGATTCCTTTGTGGATTTAGTATGTATGTACCTATTGTTTGTATATTCATTTGTAATACTAGTGAGCAGCCCCGGCTTCCTTTGCATATAATATGCACGTATTATGCATATGAAGGCTTATATGAATTGAATCAATCTATCTATTAAAAAATATCCATGAACATTTTTGAAGATTTTAGTATACATAGGGATATAGTTCCCGAGAAAGTGACTTTGTTTTATACTATGTAGTGATAATGGCCTACTACAATGGTTAGACGACTTATAAAGACTACAGAAGCTCTTCAGTAAATTAATTTTCGTTGATATTGAAAAATTTTGATACTTTTACCTAGTTATAGAACTTAGCGACTCTAATATAGAATTTGAAGCTCAGCTCCGAACACAATCGATTGTGATTTTCATTATTTTCGGTACAGTTTTTGAGCAACTTCGAATGAACTTGAATTAATATAAAAACTTGTTTGTTTCTGTTTCGATAACATTCCGATAAACTGATGTGCGATCCGATTCTTTATTAGAGTATATTAAGTCTCATAGCTCGGTTAGCAGTAGCAAAAATTTTCGATATCGACGACGATTGCATTCGGAGTAGCTACTCAGATCAAGTATCAGTTCATCTTACTGTTGTTGAAATATACATGTTTTTATTAAGAAGTTAAGGAATTAATCAATATAGACGTCGATTGTGTTCGCAGTAGTCTTCTATTCTTTTCTTCTTTAACCTATCGTCCAGCAGTCTTACGCCTTTCGTCCATTACTTCTTATTTCTGAAACAAACGCGTTAAGCGACTATTTTGAAAGTTTATTTCCATATTTATTACATTACGAACTTCTGCGGGCGCTGGCTGATTTAAATTTCTATTTCAACTTTGATACGTAAAAGGTTTAAGCAACGCTTTGCGCTAAGGCGTCTTTTCCTTTTTTTCTTATTGGTTAGAAAAATAAAAACGTTGGTAGGTAACAAAAAATAAATAGGTAATAAAAGAAAAACTGAATCTTTCTTCCATACCGCAATGGCTTTTCAAAATATTGCAAGAAAACACAAAAAAATGTTCTTGTCTCGTTCTCGTTAGAAGCAGCTGATGCCGTTGGAGAACAGGCTATATTTTTTTTTAGTTTCTTGGCAATAATTTTTCTTAGCTTTGAAATGTTGGATAAGCGAGATATTCTAATCGAGTTTTTGTCTATTCGTGTACTTATACCTATAAGTAATTAATAAAAGTTTAGATAAAATTCGTAAAAACAATGCAATTGACCAATGCAATTGTCATAGTAATTTATCTCACTTATTTATTACTAGTCAGTTTTAAGTTTTAATTATAATATGAAAATGATGCTTCACATAGATACTGTCCATACATGCCAACTATGGAATTACAATAATAATTATAATCCATGTAAAACCATTAAAACGTAAAAACAGAGCGGTAAACTGAAAGTTTCGAACGCATAGTTAAATTGGGTCAAAAATCGTCCACTATCTAAATCCGGGCGGGTTGCCCCCTCCTCCCCGCACCGGGCTGGGCGGGGGAGGGGGTCGTTTTTCACATTTAATTTTAACATCGCAACTGGTTTTAATAAATGGCACCTACAGTCTTTCGTGTTCAGAATTTTATGCTCGACAGACAACTTTTCGGTTTTCATGCAGGGAGCCATGTAGGGTGACCACAATCTTTATTTATTACCTTTATTACTATCCGTGTAGTTTTCGTTACCGTATCGATAACAGGATAAAAAGTATCCTATATGTTATTTTTGCAGTGCCAGAAAATTAACAAATGATTTCCTTTAATTTGACTTTTCTCTGTCATTGGAAACGGTGTCTGTCAGTGGGCGAGTAATTCTCGCATTCATCTATTTATTTATATTCCTTCAGTTTTTTTCTTGTCCGTATTAATTTATTTGTTTAATTGTGAAGTGTATTGAGCATTCTTTTAATGTATATGTGATAAGTGATTCTTTCTGACTTTCTATTCGCCTATACCTAACCATTATAAGTTCTAGGTTAGTAAATTTTTGTCTTATACTTTTTTATTATTTAATTAAACGGACTCACCCACTGACGGTTCTTTATCTAAGTTCAAAATCTTGTACTATGCACATTAAACTCATTCATTTTTACTCAATTTGTGATATCAATTGGATTTGAAATGTATCTGTCACCGGAAAATAACAAGAACAGCAAATTTATAAATTTTCTAGGAAATTTATAAACCTTCTTAGAATTCTAAACGCGAGACAAATTGTATTATTTTACGACAACATTTTCGCAAATTTATAAACTTACCGAACCTACGCGTAAAATAATAAGTAAGCAATAAACAAACGCCATGTGCGCTCTGATTGGTTGAATAACTGTCAACATCAACCAATCAGAGAGCAGTGTGTTATTTTCCGTATTTTAAAAAAGCGAAAAATTAAAAGCTTTTCTGATTGGTCGAACCATTTAGAACCTTATGAATGGATATTCGTTAGTTGATTAATTTACCACGAGACGTCGCAAATTTATCAATTTGCGAAAATGTGGCCGTAAAATAATACAATTTGTCTCTCGTTTAGAATCCTACGAAGGTTTATAAATTTCCTAGGAAATTTATAAATTTGCTGTTCTTGTTATCTTCCGGTGACATATCCATTTAAGTCCCTTTAAGACTTAAATGGTCTCCCTACAAGTGTATGTCGCCTAGGAGACGAGCGTAGTTTGATCGAGTGTAATTAGCTCGCGTAATGAGTCTCAAAAATTCATGCTGTGATCTTTTGAGATAGCAATAACATGTTTTAAGTAACAAAATGGCTAAATAATACATTAATGTTAAAAATATTAAATTTTTAATTACTGAAAATCTCGCGTTTTTTTGCTACTTTATTTGCATACAGAATTGTATTTCTTTTTTAAGTATTAGTATTATCCTTTTAATAAACTTTATCAAAACCTGATTAGCTTAACTTTTAATTGTGGATAGACAGGTTCAATCGCATTTAATATTAGTAAAAATAGTTTCGTACAACAAATTTAGCTCTTGCTTTAAATTGATTTTTTACTTTATTACCACGGGACCAATAGTTAATCAGTGAGAAGTGTAGAACCATTGGAAAATGTGGAAAAAAAGGGGGAGTATTATACAGCTTTGAGAGCTTCCTTTAACTTAAAACAAGTATTGAAAAATTATACCTGTTTGAGCGATCTAAAAAAGCTCAGCATATGTCTACTATTTATTTTATTGTAAATTAATTTGCAAAAAAAATCTCTATTAAAGACTTCCTTATCACTATCTCAATCATAGAAACGAAGTCGCAGGTAACAGCTAGTAAATATATACATATATAAAAAGATATAAATGTCAGTTCGTGCCGTGAGCCTCCGAGCAAGGAGTTGAATATTAAAACGTTCGTTGTATGCCATTAAAATGCGTAATTGCTGGATTAGTTCGCGCAAGATTCCTGGGTTTGTCTCCTCGTCCCTATTTGACTACTGAATCGCTTATTTTACATTTATAAATAGAAATAAATAAATTATACTGAAGTCTTTAGTATTTTTGAAGTTTATAGTAGTTTAAAAAAGTATGTATTTGGGAGAATTGAAATTTATATTTTTAGCCGTAAGTTATTCTAATTATATTTAAAACGCGAAACTTTGTGACGATGTATGTATATTTGGTAACTCTGTCACGTAAAAGCTAAATTAATTTGGATGAAGTTTGGACGCTGACTTCATACATAAGATATTATTTATCACGATATTGACACGGAATCGAAAACTATACTTTCTACTAGATACCTAGGGCGCGTATAATATTCAATATTAATGCTTAGGCCATAAAAGAAATTATACAAGCATACACTTGGTCTTCAGCGAGAGGACCATGGGCTATTTGGGCATTGTACATTACGTTGTCATGGTCAGAATCTTTCTCCACGTAATTAGACCTTGCCTATTTTTTACTACAAAAAAAAAAACTTATTACTCCCCTTGTACTTTGTATGTATAACGAAAAATATAGTATATACTACTATCAATACATATTATTAAAGTATAGAATACAGGGTTTTAATATTAGTGGGGCTATCCCGTATCGCAATATGAACGTACAACGAGACGTGCCCTCCATACGTCATGAAGCGAGGTCTCAAGATTACGCGATTTACAACGGCTTTTTCGTATTTCGAACGGCTACGTTTTATGTTTAGAACAATTCCAAATTTAAATTGAGGTTAATTCCCTTGAAAGGAGACGATTTAGCTCAGATGTTGCCAGTTAAATTAAATATCTTAATTTTTATGGATTTGGAAATTGAATAAAATTATGATGTACATACCTATTTATTTATCGTTTCTATGGTGACGTTAATATTGCTTCATTGAAAATTTAAAATAACGGTTTGTATCTAGGGCAGTAGTAATGAAAATATAGATAAAACATTTATTAGATAGTATTAAAGGAAAATTATTATGAATTTGTTTGGCAAAGATAATTAGTTAATTATAGACTGTATAATTATATAATTTTATATAAACAATTACTTTATCTTACAGTTATAATTATTAGTTTATTAAATACTCCACATTTAAAGAGCCTTGTCTGTTTGCCAGTCCATAAACATAAAAAAAACTTGCTATCTTTATCGTTCATGTCATCTCATTTAAATTCATCTCAACAATAATAAAAACAAACTAACCATTTATAACCTTATTGAATTTATCGAAAGAAAAACCTAAAACATTCATATAGCGAACTTTTTGCCACCACGCGGGGGGAACCCCCTATACATAAATCTATACCAAGAAAGCGGAATATCTTAGGTACGTCCATCCTTGTCACTCCTACAGCCATCCAGCTTATAGACAAGGACGCACGATGGCGACGTCTTAGCGAAAAGAAAAGATACGACCCTCCCTTTCGCACCACAATGGAGAAAAGACGGTGGAAATTAAATAATACTTGTCGTTAAAATTGAGGGTGGGGGTAGTTTGGAAAATTTTCGGGGGTGGAAAAAGGTATTGATTTTAGTGAGATTAGGCGGTGGCTGTTTTTGCTTTATTTCGGGCCCTTTGTTAAGATTATAAAGTTTCGACGTACAGCTTTGTTAACTGTTCTGTAGTGAATTAACTATTTTGTTAATTCTTAACAGAATTAAGAACTGAGAAGTTTGTTTTATTCAGCTAAAGTTTACGGTTTTGTATACATTTATTTGTATTTGAGTAGTATATTTTTTTTTGCTTTAATAAATCAGTGGTAAAATAATTGTTCTGTAATACCATGACGATTCAAACGTGTTACTATATTATGTAGCCTAGTTGAATAAATATATGTTTAACTTTGAAAGTAGGCACTGTATATCTAACAAAATTAACTTTAATAACATATTACCTACTATGTTATTTGTATGTTACTGTCGTAGATGTTAAATTATATTTATTGTGAATTTTGAAATTTCAATTTTTGTGATTTGAAGCAATAGGTTAAAATTACAAATCGTCAATAGGTTTAAAAACTTATACCAATAAGAGTAGAGGATATAATTTTATTATTATTATTATTATATAGTATTTTTTTTATTATAGGCAACACTAATCAAAACAATAACATTTTAGTAGGTATATTTTATACGTAAAAATAGTTTGTTATATTGAATGACTTATCATCGTTTTGTAGCCAATTGATATCATTTTAAGAATTCCTTAGAAAATTAAATCGCGATCCGCCCTTTTAATAGCACGTAAAATTAAAAATACCTTTATAAAAACTGTCTTTTATTATTTACGTTAATAAATTTTATTACTAGGTAAACTTATAGGTAACTATTCTGTACAAAACCTTAATTTAACTGCACCTTAATTTAAACGCCTTTAAGAAAGCCTCGCAACACAAAACCTCAACCGTTATATCTTATCTGTATCAACTCCATTATTATTCTTCGAAATAAAATTGGCAATACAAAAGCGGGGGTTCCCCCCACAGGCCGGGCAAGCCATTAAAAGCGTAGCGACTGAGCTATAAAATCTCTGCTTCTTAACCCCACCATCCCCCACCCCCCGCGATAAACTGCTTTTATACCGTTCCATAATTAAAATGGTTTGACGTTAGATAAAAGACGTTCCAAATTCAATTTTGGAATTTTAATTAGTGCGTCTTGTCTATGCCTTAACGGCGGAAATTGAGTTTGTTAGTAATATAAAATTAAGTTACGCTCCAGTTTTAAAGGTATATAGTTACTTTGTTGTTTATGCTCGAGGAGGTACTTTAAAGTGAAGGCAAGTTAACTGAGAAAAGACGCAACTATCTACCAAGTAAGCTTTGTTAATGTTATACTATATAAAGGGCTTGCGTTACAGGCTCGAAAAATCATATTGAAGTCAAAGTCAAAGTCAAAAGTATCTTTATTCAATTAGGCTACATATAGTAACACTTGAATCGTCATGGTATTGGAAACATTTACCACCGGTTCGGCAGACAGCTTCTTCAGAGAAGTATCTGAAAGGAACTCTTATTAGTGCTATTTTTAAAATAAGAACAAACAATTGTAAATATAAACAAAAAACTCGACTCAAGTCGAATATTTGATAATAGAACTTTTTAAATTCAAACACAAAAACGCCGATAAATACTGCTTTTGTAGCTGGCATGAAATAATACAACACTTGGAATCGATTTGAAATTACAACAACAAAAAAACTAGAATTCTAAATTCAATTGAAACCGGTCTGAATTCGAAGATCGAACTAGTTTTACAGCGCGCTAGACACGTGTCTATCGGACTGGTTGTAATAAGGGTGAGAACGAGTTCTCATTTCAAATTTATAGAATTTCGTTGGAAAACTTGTCTCTGGCGGCGAATTACTTTTTGTTCGATTTTTAAACTCGTCTTTTTATTTGAACAATATTTTTTCCAGTTTTTATTGTTATTGTAGTTGTCCAGCCAGTATTGTCGTCCAAATCTTGTTTTATTATTTCATGTAACGTATAATAAATTTATTTTTATATTGTTAATAAGTGATTGGAAGTCAGCGATAATCTATTTATTAACATATAGAAAGAGAAACTTGTTACATCTCGCCATTTTGATAGCATCTCTATTACTTTCAATTATTTCACAGAATAGCTATGAAAATATGAAATATCACGAAAAATATCAACCAAGAAAAAAAAAACACTAGCGATATTAAGCAAAAAAGACCCTTTAATAAAAATGTTACTCTATCTAAAAAACTTTAAATTCATTACAAAAGACTCATCCTTAATTTTAAACTCTAATACCAATTTAAATGTAAACAGAACTCAAACCGTCGTCATAAACAAAACACAATTATAATTGTTCAAAGTAGGTAATTTAAATAAATTTCCTCCACCCACGCCGCCATCTTGAGAAACGCAAAGATGTTGAATGGCGAAATTTTGTGTAATTTTCGCGCCACCCTCACCCGTAGGTAACGGCCAGATTAACTTGACCTATCCGCTTGTGGTGTTCGTTGTTCTATTTTTAAATTTAGGTTTAGAATTAAAATAGTTCGAATATTAAATTTAAATAAATTCGAATGCAATAGAATGCTAATTTAAAAATCGAACTGTCATTTACAATTTTTATTTAAAAATTTGTTCTTGTAGCATACATTTTCATTTTTTATCGAGGATATGATGTTTTTGTTATGGCATTTAAAATATAAAATATAGAAAAGGTTCTATGTTCTTATGTCACTTTAATATATAAGTCTTCTAATTTTAACTAAACTGCTATTTTTATACATCAAGGTATCAAGGTACTTAAAAACAAAAACCTAATACAAATCTTAATATATCTACAAACCCTTCGATATTTAAATATACCTATACTATCTACTTAATTCAAAATATATTAACGCTGCGTAATATTTATAGTCAAATTAAATTCCTTTGACTTGAAAGAAAGGCTCTTTACGTAATTTTCCCGCCCACCGCATTCAAATAACCCGACCAGTGTAACTTGAGCCGCCAGTAATAAATTCTTAACGCGTGTTTATTGTATTAAGTATATAGATTTAAAGGAGAAGGAAGGGGTCCTTTATCTTATCCTTTTTGAATTTTTTGGGAAAATAGTTTTTTTACCGCTTTTTAAAGGTCGGCAACACATTCGTGAGGTCAGCTTTAGGACAGATTATATTATGGTGTGTCCCGTGCTAGAAAGATCCGGGACATTCCCCTCAGGGAAACGGCTGAAGGCAATCCGCAGTGTTTTTGGTGGGTATATCGGACGCAGGGATTCGTCGGCGACTAGCGTCGGCGTTGAGCGTTCGGGAGCCCCACATATCCCCGGGTGACCCCCCATCCCCGGGTCGAAGGCACTAATGCCTTTTCACTGCGAAAAAAAAAAAAAAAAAAAAAGATTATATTATGGTATCTCGTTAAGTTGTCTAAAAAATAATATTTTTTTTTTACCTATATCTCATATATTTTCCCGTGTAATTTTATTTATATTTTTAAACTATGTAGCTCTTTTGAATTGGTTTAACTTTTAATGAAAATCATCGCTTTTTATGTTAATTTTGTTAAAGATCATTTTTTTTCTTTCAGGAAACACTGTCAGGCAGAATATTCGTTTGTTTTTCATTTTTTGTGTGGTGGATGTGAAGACTAGGTGCTATATAATGACTTTTCCTGTGTGAATGGTCAACGTGAAAACTGTTTCGCGAACTAAATAGCAGACCTTATGGCAAATTTCTTACTATAACACCGTCCAGTATTTTAGACATAAAACATTACCAACAAACAGGCACTTGTAGTCGATTTCAAAAAAAAAAAATTAAAAAATAGTAACATTTCTTTCAAACCCTATATTGTGCTATAATAACTCGTATAAAATAACTCAACCCTTGCAATAAGTATAGCGGGTCGTATATACCCACCATAAAATATAATCAAGCAACTATAGGTATATAATGTTGTTTCAAATATGGCGGTGTGCCGCGGGCACGAGTCCTACAAGAAAATTAGTTATTAAAATTTCACTGACGCTCAAAAATTTATCTCAAGCGTGTGTAGTGCGACTTACGAGTCTTGATATTGTGAATTTATTTATTATGTTTCTAACTATGCTTAAATTTATATTACAGTGTCTGGATAACGTAGTGTAAAATATCTTATTGTAAAGGTAAGTATTTTCAGTGGAGTTGGGAAGAGAACAGGAATGAAGAAGCAAGAAAAAAGAGCGTTCAAAGTTTCTTTGTTATTTGATATTCAAACAAAAGCAAGTACTACATACCTTTTAATTTACTTGCTATGTCTGTTCTACATTTATTGATGCCTTTAAAACATAAGGTGAATTCTACTGGTCAAAAAACTATATTCAAAAATACAACCCTACAAAATCATTATCTTTTTAATAGATGAGTTAATAGTTAAGTATATCAGAAATATACTTTTTTGTTAAATAGACCATAATCATGAGAACCAAAACCAGTTAGGTCGGTTTGACCAGAATCAACTATAAATT
>JADANM010005856.1:2165297-2178351 GCA_026213755.1 Eurema hecabe | reverse complement strand
AAATCTCAAAATTATTCAAAAATGTGAACCAAAATACTTATATCAGATCCTTTTTTTTAAATACTTAACTTACAGAAGTATACTTTTTCAATTGTTTGAACGTCAAGGAAATCTTCAAGTTACGAGTGAACCAGTGTTATATAACTAGTTATAAATACTTAATGTATATACTTAAACATAAATATAACCAGAATCCGTCCCAGTGAATCGCTGTCCGCGCAGGGGGGGTGGGGGAGTCCAATAGCTCTCCTTTTTACGTTCCGAGCTGGCGCAGGTGTCGCTAACGTTTTCTTTAAGTAATTTATTTATTTTTTAATATTCTGATTTGTGTATGCTAAGTTTATTAACTAGAATATAAACAATAATATCCTAAACTATAATAATAAATTAATTATAATTGAAATAATTTAATTTAATTTTATCTATTGTGTGTGCACTGTGAATTTATGAATGAAATTGGAGTTAACTTATGTATGTATGTTTGTATTTTTTTATTTTTTTCGTCGTCGTTGTAATTAAAGGAACAAATCTATAACATTACGCGTAAAGTACGATAATAATTCACCAAATTAAAATACCCTGATTTGTGCATAGTATGTTTGTACTATACATTTTACCTTGAAGTTGAATACATGTTATAAATATATCTTAAGATATAAATTAATAAATATTAAATTATATTTTACAACATAAACCAAAGGTTGCCAACCCCTGCCCCAAGAAGGTGTGAGCCGGCGTTGCCTCAAGAATGCTACAATTTTCCCGAGTTTTCCATTTCTTCGGGGTTGCTGGGGGTAGGGGAGACCCAACCCCCCACCCCGGGAAAAAAGCCCCGGTCTTAACGACCCGGTCGATCTCCGGTTACCGCTTATAAAGTTTAAGTGTTGAGTTACAAAACCTTTGGTTTATACAGAACTAGTGATTTGTTTGTCATTTAATTAATGGCGGTATATTTAGATTTAATTAGTGATTGTTTTTTGTACCTGTAGCCTTAGCCGTGGTTTTTGTATTTATGCTTGGTAAAGGTCTCTTCGGTTCTACTTTAAGTATTTTGGTTTTTATTTTTATTATAATTTGTAGATTTGTTTATAACTTACAAATTATAATTATGTTATCAAAATATATTATAATTTTTTTTCATTAATTTCCATTTACATAATAGGATGCAGGATTTTGATCCTGTAAACATTATAAAAACAATTACTACCTTGTTGCCTTTTTAAAAACCTAAATTTCATACATAATTACATAGGTGGTTATTGAAAGTTTATACTCTACATTTTTTGAGACTAGTTATATATTCAGATAGGTATATAACATATTAAAATACCAAACTAAAAATACAACAGGAATATCATATTAAAATTTCTACCTACCTATTAATAAACAGCGTCCGCCATAGCCCCGTCTCCAATTTTCTCGCAAAACAAATCTCTTGTGCTAAGAAATATAAAAAATACATCCATAACAGCCTAACACCCACCCACACGATCCATACAAAATCACACCCTATCCCATACATTTACGACTCAATTTTCTTTAGCAAAAAACGTTCATTAAAGTTCCGTGTTAACTATCAAAAGATCGTATATCTCACAATTATACAAGCAACAGCTAACCCTATCACTGCGCTATGAAGTTCATTTTCGCCCGACAGACTTTTGTATATAAGTTTTTTCGAACTACCCTCAAAGGTAGGGTGTTCAAAGACACAGAGGGGGGGTCTCCCTAACTTCTTTGCGTCGTTAATTTACATTTTAAATTGCACTTACATAGCGAGTTTGTCCTGTAGACGGACTTGCTCGAGATTTGAGCTAAATTATTTTGTTGTACACAATTTAACTAAACAAACATTATTATTTGAATAACGGGAACTATGTTCTTGTGTAGATTCATAGAATAGAATGGGTCAGTGACTGGACAAATTTGATAGTGTAATTAGAGTAATATTAGAAGTTTATTCCTGGATCTACTGTTTCAATGTTAGTCATTATTTCACTTACAAGCCCAATTTATTTATAATAAGAACTAGCTGTTGCCCGCGATTCGTCCGCGTGGACTTTCATATAAACTTTAACTTCCCCTTTCTCCCCCTTATAACCGTTTTTTTAGTTAAAAAGTAGCCTATGTTTTATCTCAGGCTCTAGACCATCTGTGTACCAAATTTCATTACAATCGGTTCAGTAGTTTTGGCGTGAAAGCGTAACAGACAGACAGAGTTACTTACGCATTTATAATATTAGTATGGAGTATGGATTGTACTGATTATAAACGTGAGTCTGTAATAATAGGTATATAAGTGTTTCTTGTCCTTTCACGCAAAAACTATTGAATTTATTTGGTTGAAATTTCTCCTACATTAACCTGTGTTGTTGACGACCGCTTGGCGCAATAGTAACACATCTGCCTTATACGCCACGGGTTGTGTGTTCGATCCCTACACTGGAAAATTTGTTATTCACATTTTTAATTTTCTCTGGTCTAGCTGTGTCAGTGTATTAAATGTATGTATTAACAAAAGAAAAAATATATACTTATATGTATGTAATTTGTCCTTTATACATATAGTTGCCATAACACAACTTCAGCTTAACGTGAGATTAGATGAAGCTGTATACGTAGCATCCTGTGGTATTATGTTGTTTTTAATGTTCTGCGATAAATAATTATTTTGCCCTTAAATAGCAATATCTACATCATACAATAAATCAAACGAAATCGAAATAAAAATCAAAAAAATAAATCGAGTTAAGATATCACTTTCCTGTCCCAACACATGTTAAAGAAAGCGAATAATCGCAACACCATAAAATCGATTCTTAAAAATAACTTCCGATTCTCGTTTAAATTCCTTAACACCGTATCGATTCGAATCGATATTTATCGAAAGCGTAAATAATCGTTTCCTGCGAGCTATCTTTTAAAAATTAACCCTTTCACTGCTGTAGGTAAAAATGAACTTTAAAACAATGTAATAGGGATGGATTTTTGAGAAAGTGTTACTCGACATTTGGCGGTGGTTTTTGTTAAAATATGAAAGTATTAAAATTCAATAACATTGACTTTTTATCTTTTAGACAGATTTATAAAGGCAGCGATAAATAGATATTTTTTTAATATAAGTTTTAAACAGTAACGGTCTTTATATTTATCAATAAGTTACACTTTTGAAGTAAAAATCTGTGTGTATTTATTGAGGGTTAAAAAAGCTTTTGACATACTGTCTGTGTATGACCCGCGAACTCTTAACCGGGTTATTAAGCGTCATTTCAATAATATAATTATTCATGGATATAGATATCACGTAAAGCTGATTTTTTAAAATCCAACATCCCGTTTTTTTTTTTATTAATCTGCAATCGGTCTTCAGGAACCATGAGCAGATTGATTGTGCGAAAGGAGGACTTTTACGGAGATCAGTGCCAGCGCCCTGATTCCATTTATCGTAGCACAACGCCAGTTCTCTTCAACCGCCATGCTCTCTGTTGTAGTAATGCCTTCCAACTTTCCGTAGGTATTGGGAATGTATACGTTATAACGTTAAAAATATTAATGTGAAATATGTATTATATTTAATGTTAATAAAAGCCTTCCATTTATAACCGCAGTTGCAGTAGGTACTCAACATTATATTTTATTTGAAAAATTAATCAATTTAAACTATTTCAAGGTCCCGTTAACCAGCCTTCACTAATGACGGGTTAAAACTATACTGATTATATTCTTAATTGTGAATTAAATGCCACTTAATTTGTTCTGTATACTTAATCTTGCAATGAAAAATAGTATATCATGTATGTATGTATGTGTGCTCTGCGCGTGACTGTACGATATGGATCTTGGTGCGGAGTAGGAACGGAAGTAGCTCATACGTGCCGGTAAGAATTCGCGAAAACACGAATTATTGCCGCTTTCCGTTGCCAGTACAGTCACCGACAGAAGCAGATACTATTATATTATATTACCTTATTATTATCTGTTTATTTATTTAATCTAAGGTAGAACGAGAAAGTAAGTTTATACTATGTAATAATTTTATAGTGAAGAGATATGCTAAGTGGCGACTATTTTTATTCTATCATCTCATTTTTTACTTGCTAAATCGTAACATATCGGGAAGCAAAAAATGTTTTTTTCTTCCTTTTCTTATTTGAAATAGTATTGTCTTATTTCAATGTATGTGCGTTGTATTAAATATTTAAAAATGTCTTTCTTATACATAAAGCTAAATTTCAAACTGATAAATTATGAATATATTTTGATAAATTACATTTAACGTTTGCTCGCGAGTGTACCCGTATAAATGTAAGATATACACCGGTTATCCGGAATAGTTAGCTCTGTGACGGATATCCGAGTGACGTCACACTAAAAATTTCACCCGGATTGTTTGTACCGGGATTTTCTAACGTTTCGTGTTAGACGAATTTTACTTAGCTTTGATTTTCGCCCTTATATTTAAGGGGTAGATTTATTTACAACTACAATATGTACTATATTATGAATATTTACGTAATAATATCTACCAGAATATTAAAGACAGTTTTTTTTATTTATAAGGGATTTATACATTGAGTTAACATGTACCTAACATTAAAACACAATTAGGACTTTGTTTTTTGGCTTTTAAGTTTTGGTTCAAAACAAAAGAAAAAAATCTTTTCCAAATAAGACAAAGAGAGGCTAAAAAATGATAGGCTATTTTTAACAAGTGTCTTAAGAGACTCTTTGCTATTAATAGCTAAAAGTATCAATAATTGCAATAAGGTTAAATTCTACATACATATTTTAAACTTCCGCAAGTACCACCACATACCACCACTGCTAAATACCATTAAATTTGACAGCCGATGGTCGATCACCATTTGTTTTCCAACTTAGGTATATGAAAAGCCTGGTGGTGGATAAATTTAAGAGATTAAAAAATATTACACACACACACACACACACACATACACATACGCACGCACACAAAGCTAGATGTATATGTATGCAATTCTAAATTAAACGGTTTATCAGTTATTCAGCACGATCTCTTCCAGACAACCTTAGCTGTTAATAATTCCAATAAATATTAAATCTTCACATCCGTGACAACTAACCTACTACGAATCTATGAATATTGCAAATTGCGCAACACCTTTACCTTCAACCCCAAACGGCCGAGACAATAGAACAAGAAGGGGTCAAAGTGACCAACTGGCCGGTCTAGCCGCAGTTCCGGGTTAAACCGGTTGCATAGGGTGACCATTTGTAGTGTTTTGAGAATTAATTTAACAAGAAAATGAAATTGTTCAGTGAAAATTACGTCATAGCATTGTAATTTTTTTTTATGTGAAACATTAAAATAATTATTTATAGAGGTGTAAAGTTGTGAGCTATACTTTCTTATAATAAACTAATTAATGTTAAATCTTACAAATTAGGTTCCTATAATGATTACTGTAACAGTTCTTAATTGTTTATTAACATTAACTCAAGTAAAAAATAATTAAAATTATATCCCAACCAATAATTAACATTACAAAAAGCTTAGGAACTACACAACAAAAATTAAAGAAAAATCTACAAATATTTCAAAAAATTGTCACCCTACAACTGACCAAGTCCAGTCATTGAAGTGTGTCCACGCTATCGCATTAAAAAGCACAAAAGGACAGATGGACAATAACTATGATTATTTGTTATTTTTTGTTACCAGCATATGGCGAAGGGTTAACTTTAAAAAACTTAAGTTTATTGATTTTGGTAACTTGTCAAGGTTTTTTAAGTCGATAACTTAACGACAGATTTGTGATTTGTATAGTGAAAGTTAAGGGTTCAAATTGATTTTGTTATTTGAAATGTTAACTGATATTTGAACGATGAACGATGAACGAAAAGACTATTGTAGGTAACTGATTTTTTTGTTTGTTTGATACCGTGAAAGTCCGAAACCGCTAGACAGGTAAGAAAATATCTGTTTCTATATAATTATGTTTGTAATTGCTATATGCAACCATGGATCCAGGACTCCCTCTGAGCTAGTTCTAGGACCTAGGACTAATTAAACATAGTAATTTTGTTTATATATTTGTTTTTTACTTATAGTTCTTGACTTAACTACGACTTCGTGAATCCCTCATAGCGCCAAAACTGGACCCGCCCCCAAGGGCCTATATATCCAAATATAGGCCTACGAAACGTCAGTAGGATAAATGTTATTAGTATGTAACACGTGGAAAGTATAGTTACCTTTAGGGTTAAGATATCTGCGTCATAAAAAAATTCCGCAAAATATTATAAAAAGGGTTTAATACATTCTTCTTTCCTTGTCATGATTAATATAGGCAACATAATATCAACAAACATACGAAAATACTATATGTACGTGACGACCTCTTTTTATAGTCGGTTTAAAAATTATACACTAGAAAACGGTTCCTATAACTATAAAAAAATCGAAATTTAAAAAAGGAAGTTAATGTACTTATAATTAGAAAAAACCATTATAGTAGTCCGGTCAATTTAGACCAAACTATAAGGGTTCCGTTTTTGCCATTTTGGCTACGGAACCCTAAAAATGAGAATGAAGTTACATAAAGTCCCAACAGGCTGAATTTCTGTGAAATTGTTCAAAACATAATTATAATCAATGTCTAGAAGTTCCCCATCATTCCCCTGTAAGGAAAAATTTTTATTCAAGGTCAAAGGTCAAAAAAATGACATATTCGCGCTTTTCAGAAAAACGGTAAGCTTTATCATAAAAGCACCTTAGATAGAATTGTAGATCATAAGTTTTTCTATAAAAAATGTATCAATACTTTTTTTCTTACGAGCCACCGTTTCTGAGATATAACGATTCAAGAGGTTACAAAAGTTGTTATCGTCATAATATGCACACGTTTCCACGCCACCTATGAGGTGGGGGTACTTAGCGGGTCCACTACTCCACCGGTCAGTAAGCCTGTTGGGACTTTATGTAACTTCAAATGTCTAAATTGACCGGACTATAGTAACTTCGACTTGATTAAAAACAACGCCTTGATATAAAGTCGAACAGCGGTACATGGTACAAATAGAAACGAAATAAAATCGATAAAAATTACCGATTATTTGTCGTACAGTCGCGTGCTGCTGTGTGCAATAAATTTATTAATATTAACAGAGCTGTACTAGATTAAAAAATGGCAAATATTTTTTTTATTATTATATTGTTTTTAACTATAGAATATTTTTGGGCATTTAAAAATAGATATCCCAATGCTCTTAGATTTTAGGTAAAAGTATGTAGGTAAATAATTAAAAAATAAATAAATTAAAAGAATTGACTCATTATAAACTGTCAAAAATTCATTATTGATCATAATCATGGTATTTATTTATTTTATAATACTAAAAACTCGAGCGTCAAATATTTGTGCTTGTATAGTTTTGATTTACTTGACTGACTTTTAATATTCTATGTATGTATGTATGTATGTGTAATGCCTTCACTATAAGTCTTACCGATAGCCATCACTTTGTCAATGATAGTTCCACTCCAAGTCTATTCGTGACATCGTTTACGATTTCACAATCTATATACTTACTAATATATAAAGCTGAAGAGTTTGTTTGTTTGTTTGTTTGTTTGAACGCGTTAATCTCAGGAACGACTGGTTCGAATTGAAAAATTATTTTTTTATTCCATAGACAATTTATCGAGGAAGGCTTTAGGCTACATAACATCACGCTGCGGCTAATAGGAGCGAAGAAATAATGGAAAAACAAATCAACGGGGACGAAGCCGCGAGCAACAACTAATTTTATATAATAAACTAGCGACCCGAGTTATGTTTCGGCGTCGCGAGATTTAATTAAAAAAAATAATTTATTTTTATAATTTTTAATTCTAGGTCTCAACTGGTTAAAAGCTACTACAATACTAATGAAATACATTGTTAAAAACATTAAAACACTAAAAATACTTATTAGCTAATTCTTATAATACAATGGGACTTGCGTCAGTGAGAACCAAGGGCTGTGCCTTGGTAACTCCCGCTGCGGCTTCGTACATATAATGCATGTATTATACACATAAACCTTCTTCATGAATCACTCTTTCTATTAATAATCGCATGAGAATCAGTTGCGTTGCGCGTGAAGTTTTATAGATTTAAGTATACATAGGGATATATAGAGAGAAAGCGACTTAGTTTTATTTGTTATAGACTATTTAGTAATGAAATAATTTAACGAAAGCTTTACCATATAAAAGAACGTGTAGCAAAATAATGTTATAGTCGATTTTTCTAATTTCCAATACAAATCTGTACAAGAATAAGCAATATAATAACAGACTGCTAGCAAATAAATAGTCATTGTTAGTTATTATTCTGAAGCTCCGATACCAACTCATTCGCTATTCCAACAACACGCTTATTACGATTCTTATAATTATATCTAAATGTTAAGGTTGAAATTATGCCAGCAAATTTTTAGTTCACTGTCAGTAAGTTTCTTTAAGGATTTTTGTAAGAAGAGAAAAATAAGTGTTTTTTTTTGTATGTTAATATTACAAAAAAAGTATCAAGTTATGTAATAATTTATACAATTAAAATGACCAACGTAATCTGTGGATCTGATGAGTTAATTTTGAAAAAAAAAAACAAAAAAACAACATACCTATTATTCAAGTTATTCGACAATGTAGTTACAAGCACTGTCTAACCATTAGGCTCTATCGCTTTGCTGTTGAAGAGTCGTATATAATATTACATTAAACCTTGAAAAAATATCTCAAGCGTGATTCAGTAATCCTCGCATTAATACGTCATCGAGTTACCTACACATCAATTGCAGGATTACCTCCAAAAATTTGATAACAATCAAATTAACCGTCAAAATTTCATTCATAGTGTCTATTGTATCTATTTTCTATTCCAATATCTATTTTCTTTTCATAATGTCACGTACTGAAGCAGCTGCACGGTCAAACTGGACTGACCAGTTCGGGCAGCTGAAAGGGTCAGACTTGACTGACCAGTTCTGACCATTGTCGAACTGACCCTTGGCCGGTCAGACGAACCGGTTATTTTGAAGGGTTATATTATTACTTTCTAATGTTTTGGTCAGTTTGTTATTTGCATTAGTTAGTGATAGAAGTGACTTCGAAATTTAGTGAATTTTAAAAGTTGTTTTGGTAACTTTTGGAAATATGAAGGATTTGGTAATACCTACTGTGAAAATAGTCAGTTAAATAAATTTTGTAGGTAGTCGTTTAAAATAGCTCACAAGTATTAACTTAACTATTTATTTAACGTCTTAAACAGATAAAACAAATAGTTGTAATGTGTATAATATAGTTTAATGTCATGTCATTAATGAGTCGCACTATATTGAAATAATTTATTTTTAAATGTCTGGCAACCTTAACGCAAAAAGCTATATCAGTAAGGAACAAAACACACGTTAACCCTCCCCAAGGTAAGGTAAAGATATCCTAATTTCGTGAAAAAATACCCGACATTCACAAAAAAGTGTGCGCCATTATCACTTCCCCGTTTTGCTCGTCAAATAGAATTAGGTGCGATTAAATTAGCCCGGAATTAACATGGATAATACCGGGCTCTTCTTTTTCCCCGCCTTTTCCGTTTTTCCCGCCTCTTTAAACAGTTTTTTCAGCCCTGCGTAAAGGGGAAATTTACCCGCCAATTTTTATGACAAATGCTGTCAGTTTTTTTTTTAATTTGCTTTCTTTGCCCCGTGCAGCGTTCGAGAATTGTTTTTTTTGCAATGTTGATTTTATTATGTCAAGGTATTATTTCTAAGACAAAATAATTCTTACAGAAATATCTACATCATGAACATTTCATAAACCCGATTCATACTAAAAACGCATTGCCATAATAAAAAATACTGCATCATTAATTTCAGTACGGTGTATATAATCTGTAGCTATATTTATTATCTGTGACTCCCGTTTTGCAATTCAAAAATTTTCCCTCGCAAATTTGTTTACTTCGCATCAAGAAAAGGGGTTCTTAAAATGTCAAAACAAGGCGAATTTCCCCAAGGGTGGCCACCCTCTTAATTATATCTTTTAATGTAAGTCTCACTGCATTTTTAGACCCCTTATATAAAACTTGGGGGAAAGAGGGGTGATTGAACAAATTAATTATGCGCCAGCGTTTATATTTTGTTGAAGAAATTTAAATCTTAAAGACAGATTAAGGTATTTTAAAATAATCTGTACATGAAAAAATACTATCTTATAAGTTTAGTAAACTCAACTAAATGTATTATTTTAGACTGCTTTAAACTAAGTTAAAACGTACGAAAAATAAAAACAATCTCATATCGTATACTACCGGCTGCCCGCGACTCCGTCCGCATGGAATTTCGTATAATCTTTGACGCCCCGCCATTCCCCCCCTTTTAACCCTTTTTTCCAGTTAAAAAGTAGCTAATGTCTTTCCCTAGACTCTAGACCATCTGTGTACGAAATTTCGTTCTAATCGGTTCAGTAGTTTTAGCGTGATGGAAAGACAGACAGAGTTTTTTTCGCATTTTAAATAGTATTAGTATGGATTAACAGCAATGTGCAATCTGTTCAACTTTTATTAGCTTTTAGCTGCTCGCATTGAATCAGTTAAAGAAATGACGAAAATAAAACGTAGCCAATGTTCGAACGAACTTGCTTGGATGATAGATTGACCAGATATCTTTCCGATTCTAATACATATATACTAATTTAATATAAGAACATATTTCATATATTGAATATAAGAACGCGCTGTTATCACCTACATTATAATATAGATTTGGCTTCACTTACGATGGACCAATCATTAAGTTACTATATCTATGCGATACACCTCTATAATTTTTTCGCAGTATTATTTAAATAGTAAGAGTATAGTATAGAATCTGATTTTGACACAGATTAAAACTAAATACTTAAATTAATAAACTTTAAAAAATATTGGTATATTGAGATTTAACGTAGTATTTTTCAACTTATACGTAAGTAAACTTATCAAAAAATTCGTACCGAAATATTATTCTTAAATTAACTAAATATCATGTAAAAAATTATCTATAAAAATGGCGTCGCTTTTCTAATACAATTAGGTACTAAATTCAAAAATATTCAGCGAAGATTCTCCTCAACCGTATCGCATAGACAATAAATTGCCATCTCCCACTGGTAATAAAACGTAAAAGTAACGAAACAAAATTAAAGAGCAACAGACTACCTCGCGTCTTCGCAATTTTAAACAGCCTTTCATTTATTCCTTCTACACCCCTTCTCCCCACCAACGTAACTTGACCTCCTGCCAAGATGTTTTCTCGTGATAAGTGTATTTATAAGAGCGGTTTCCGCGGGTCTATGTAAATTGGTAGATGTCCGTTGGGGTGTGCATCCCCTAAAAAATAGCTTAGGGAGGATCGTCATGGTGGATAATTTCTTATTACGACGATTGATTTTGTAGATAGCGGTGTTTCAAGTTTTAGGTAGATAGGGATGAATTTAAATATCGCGTAGTAGTATAACATTCTTTATATTTTATTAATAATATGCTTATAATGCATTCACTTTGTATAGCCTTTAATATATTTCTTCACACAGTTTATTTGGAAAAAATGGTCTTTGATATTTTACTAATTAACAGCGTAAATTGTTTAGGTACTATTCAATATACACGTATATTCTATGCAATAAATTAAAATTTTTTATTAAACCTGTTTAAATTACCTAACTTAAGGGAGATTAGTAGTTACTTTAGCCACTTTAAATGAGCAATGGTAATCGTAATTGGTATGATATTTATTTACAACCAGACGTATTTTAATTAAAAACAAGTTTAAAATATTTTTTGTTTCTAGCAATGTCCAAAATAGAAAAAAAATACTATTCCACATTTAAAAATTGGCGCAATTGCGCTACGAAGGCGCGATTACAGTCGCCCGAGGAATTCGAATGACGAATTGCGGAGGCTTTTTCTTGTTCCGAGCGCAAATTCGAATTTACAATTCCGATCTCGAAATCGAACCAAAGAGAACTCTATATCTTCTATATAAGGCTTAGTCTATGGCTTCGGGCGGTTTTCTGTTTGAGAATCTCCCCGTTGTCTCTCTCAAGGATTTATCGTCTTGCAAGGGGTAAAAGGAAAAATAAGAAAGGGTTGTTTTTCCAGGGGGACCCTGGGTGGGCGGTAAGTGATTCAATTAAGACGGGCGGCGACAGCGCTTGAGCGATTAATTATGCTTTCAAAATTATGGCTGTATATAAAAAAAAAGGTTTTTAAACGCTGAGTGAAATGAGCTTTTAAAGTTATAAAAATCTTTGATAGTATTTTTCACATAATATGTAAATGTGTTTATTTACAATAAGTTCGAGAACGCTTTTAATAAACTAATTACTATCTATGTATAAATATTAAAAAAGATTGACTTGTATTTTACGTCATAAATTAACATTTTATATTTAACAATATTAACGTTTAGATACGCCATTTTGTCTTTTCATAGTTATTCGAAAAATAAGCGATTTAAAATGTTACGAACACTTCGAAATATATTTATATTCTACAAAGTAACACTATATATATTTTACGGCCACAATTATTAATAATTACTCAAATAAAATTACGAAAAACACATAAATTTAATCAAAAATATAAGCTTGTTAAATACATTAAGCACACTAAAAATAACAGCGCAATAATAGTAGTGTTACTGTTACAAAAAATTTAGCTTTTTTATAACTAGCAATATAATGTGGATGTATCAGAACATGTGTGGATATATCCACACGTCATGTGTCACACGTTGACCTAGTCACGTGTGCGAAGGTCAGGGACCTTTAGAGGTTTTGACATACGATTGAACATTCTATATACATTAGAACTTTTAAAGCTTTTCGTATGAAATAACTTGTTAATTTTAAAAGTATTTATTTAAGAAATAGGAGAAAATAGTATTATATGTAAATGCATACGTGACCTATTTATATACGTGCTGCTTTTCAAAAAATAGTTTAAACTTAAAGTAACTATTTTTATTCAAATTTATTTAAAAATAAAATATT
>JADANM010005856.1:2137746-2165197 GCA_026213755.1 Eurema hecabe | reverse complement strand
TAGGCGGTTACAGAAACTTGGTTAAATTTCGACTACGTCGCGACTTATATTTGCTATGTTAATCATTACATAGTATAAACATATATATAACAAATTTGCTTTCTTCTGTCTGTCCGTAAATATGCTTAAATCTTAAAAGCAACTCTACCAATATTCATGCGGTTTGTTTTGTAGATAGACTAATTCAAAGGGAAGATTTATGTGAAGATTTATATTATTAAATTTATATAGACGAGTACATGCATAAATGCGGGCAAAACCGTTGGGCGCGGCTAGTAACCGATAAATGACGATTTAAAATGACTAAAATTGATAGTTAACCTTCTACTTTAAAAAAAATCAGTTCATGTTATTTATATTTCTATAATCTCTTTCTGTTTTTTTTCTTAAACACTTTATATAATAATGCTACTTTTCATTTAGTTGTACAAGGACAGAGCTATACGATAATCGGAAAGAACATAACGAACAATCGTTAGTTTTTTGTTACGTTTGCTTTATTAAAAATATGTTTATAAATGTCTCCTACAATCATAGTATATAACTACGAATAACCATAATACCTATACAATGGCTCTCTATAAAATTAATACATAAAATACTTATTTAATATATTCCTCGTCTAACAAAAAATCTCATTAAAAGCAAGAACGTCATTATACCCATTGAATTTCTAACAAAGAAACCCCCCCACTTCTGACGCTAAGGTGCGACACAGTTTTATTCTAAGGGGCCTTGCCGGCCACCCTATTTTAAAAGAAGCCATCTTTGAGGGGTCGCCCCCACCCCCGGGGGTGCAGAGGGAGGTACTGTTGTTTTAATTCCTACCAAATATCTTTTGCGAATACCTTAAGAACTTTTGATATAATTTCCTTTTGTATTTATAAGGTGCGACTGTTTCTTGTTGCTGTCATTTTATGTTTTTTAATTAAAAATTTTGTAGAGATATGTTTTTTGTTTTTAAAAGTAGGTATAATTAATTATTAAGGCTATTGTTGTACTGTTGATATTGAAACATGACTTTAGAGTAACTTAAATAGGCATTTGTTATACGCAAATTTAATCTCACGTTAACATATTTACAGATGGCAGATATTTTTAATAGATTAAGATCTATTAGTTAAACATTAAAATTTTAGGTTTATATAGAGTAGATATTACTATCATTAAATTGTATACTTTACAAAGAACCTGAATATATAGATACCTTTATTACCTAATAGGTTTTCAAGCTTTGTACGTATGTTTATAAATATTTTAAATATCTACAAAATTGTCATAGCTAAAGCATATGTTGAATACTATATGTATTTTTAATTAAATACATATAAAACCTAGTTTTAAACCCAGTTAGACTAAGTTAAAATCTTAAACGAATTCAAATAAAATCGCATTTAGTGCGTCAAAGCAAAAGTATACTCGGGTCCAGCAGTAGTCAGGTAAATTTTAATTTCTATGCAAATGTGAGCTTTCAGGGTTTAATCTATGCCGACGGTGGCGTTAGGAAAACTTAATGAGAATCACTATTCTTTGAAGTTTTAGTTTTGGATAGCGTTACAGTATTGGGGCCTTTTAGACCGGGATATCGTTGAATTGATCTTAATATAGGTGCTTTTTTTGGTTGGTTATGTAATATGTTGTAGATATAAATAATTAAAGGGTGTTAGTTATACGTAAATTTCTATGAGAAAATACATGCACCTATCAGCGACATAAGATGTTAAAAAGTATTTTGACTTTTTAGATAGAAGAAAAAAAATAGAAAGTGTTACGAAATCGAAATGTAATTGGTGACAAAAGTTCTCAACCTCAAAATTTATCTAAAATTTGAAGTTTAAACAACACACTAGATTTCTAAAAGAGTACTGGTTCTCGCTCGTTTTCACAAAGGTTGAAATAGACACTAATAGAACAAACTCAAATAGGCTAAAAAGAATCTATGACGATAGCATAATATGGCGTTCCTATATTTTCCCATCACATAGATCATACTGCATTTATTATACATTTAAAAAACATTCATCTTGAATCACTATCTTTTGAACAAAATGAAAATCAGTTGCGTAGTTAGGTAGTTGGGACGGTCAGAAGAAAGACGTCCTTGTTTTATACTACACAATACTATCAATGTTTATTTATATTTTAACTTCACTATTTGAATCTAAATAAACACACTTTAATAGTTTTAAAACTAAAGGTTACAAGGCACACACATGTCTGTGTTAATAAAAATCGATCGTTCCAGGTACTAGAAGTTAATCTTTAGACAATTAAGCTTTTTGTTCGAAAAACCTTCGCTGAGCAGACGAGATCACGTATGCGATAAAATAACGAAGTTTCCACATTATCTCGGCTTTTATTACACTTATCTGGGGAGGCAGGTATGGCCAGAAATACCTCAGAAGCAAACGACACAAGTTTTATTTGGATACGTTTTTAGAACGATTTTAATCTCTGTGTAAGACTGTTTTATGCGTTAACTAGAAGAGCCCCGTGGTTTTGTATGTTATAGGTCGCGTCACGAATGTTTAGCGCTGGACGAGAATAGCTGCGCATCGGTAGAATCGCGATTGTAATTGACGTATTGGTGCGAGCAGGGTAACACGACTGGGACAACCAATCAACGCTCGCGCCTCGCGCACCCGACGATCACGCGCCCCGCGCGCAGTGCCGTCCCCTCGATACCTTACTTTTGCTTCTACGCAGGTTTCGTTCAGCGCTAAAGTTTCGTGACGCTACTTATACAGACATACATGAAAAAAAAAATAAAAACACTTTATTGACAAATACAAAGTAGTATACATACAAGGAATAGAATAGCCAATAACCGGCTTTATCGGTACGGATCGATATCTTCCAGTAGTAGGCGATAAGAAAAAGTTATTTTTTTTAAATAGCTAATAATATAATAAAGTGCTTAAATAGAAGAAAATATAAACGCGACAGATAAACATACAATATACATATCATAATTTAAACATGAATTCTTGTAAAAGAAAGATTGTAATTGACTGATCTCTACAAAACAAATTTCATTATAAATTAAAAGAAAAGGTTTGTATCTACGGTTTTTTAAGCATTGCAATTATTTATAAAAACAATTCTAGTTTCGTACTAAATTCTAAGTTACTTTGTTAAAGTAGTCTATCAAGGTCAAAGGTTTCGAATTTTACGTGATGTTTAACGCCTATGTAATATAATTGTAAAGAAACAAATACAGGTAAATATCCTTGTATATAACTGTATCTATTAATATGGTCCAGTAGGTAGGTAGGTTAGGTAACATGGTCTATAAAAAACGAGTGAGTGTGAGTTAAATGAAGTCAAATAAAGTTAATTCATAAACACTTTAGAATGACGTCACTTGAAATTCTATATGACGTTTACGTCACTAGGAATTATTTTTCCCACGCAGAGTATAGAACAGAGAATAATGAAATACAATCCCAAAGTAGGTCAGCATGGTTATTGATTCTGAAAAAGTGCTGTAAATAATATTAGGTATTTATATCGCTTTTGCTATTTATGCGCTAAAATTTTATTTTCAAAAGAATCGCTTATTATTTTTAAAATGGTAGTCTCGAAAAAACAGTCAGAATAGAATAAGAAGAGTGTGGATAATTACTTTTTTATTGTTAATTGAAAATTTTGATATTACTTAATTCATGTTTTTTTCACTGTTATATTTCTTTCTTTCTCATCTCTATTTTTCACAGCTGACAAAATGGTTAATTTAAACAAACAAACAAAACAACTTTTTTATAAGATGAGTAGGTATACTGTTATTGGTAACTGCGTAAGAGTACCAGGGGTCCATAATCACGGGGCTGGTACAAAACAAATGACCGAAGCTAAGCAAGGCGAGTTTACGACAATGCCTACAAGAAACGCGCTGTGTTATAAAATTTGCATTTACTGGGAGTTGCAGGCGGGGCGGCGGTGCTCCGTGGATGAGGCTTTTTTTATATACCCAAGTAGGTATAGTACGCGAATCTTTAGCGCTGAACTTTCGTTCTGCGCGGAAGTCTAAAATAAGGTATCGAGGTAGCGGCGCGGCGCGCGGGGTGCGTGATCGTTGATTGGTTGTCCCAGTCGTGTTGTCTTTCTCGCACCAATACGTCAATTACGAGCGCGATTCTACTGATGCGCAGCTATTCTCGTCAATCGCTAAACATAAATGACGCGTACTATACTTACTAGTGGATTTGTGGTTTTGTCCGTTCTGTTAACGTTCGGGTAGTATTGGGGTAAATATGTCGAATCCTTTAAATAATAACACTTAGAACGGAAGTATGAGCACGAAATATGAAGCTATTTCAATGTAGATAATATTGTCTACTAATGATAGATCGTCGCTACACGGTGGCTGACTATTAAGTGATTACCAGTCTATGCGTTATACGTCTATGATCCTATGTTAAAAAATTGGGTCGAATCTTGTAGCGTAACAAATTTCAGTTAAATCCATTACGTCATTTTTGTGTGAAAGGATGACAAACATTCATACAATTAATCTTTTACGTTTATGTATAATAATAGTACGATGAAAACATGTATATAAAAATATAGCTCCGATATAAAAATATCACTGTATTAAACATTTCACAAAAAATTTCATGTTTTATAGTTTTGTTCTAAATATGACTGTCGTATATCAGAAATTATAGTAATTAGAATAGAGAATATAAAAAACAGCTATATATAATTATGGTATATGCCTTGGTATATGACGGTCTCGGCCTCACATATGATAGCTATAACGTGTGTAGTCATTTTAAAGGTACTATTGATATACAATGACATACAAACACACTTGGTAGCCTTTCCTTATAACATAGTCATGTGGTAATGATAAAATGTCAAATGTTTTGTGCTCCTTATCAATTTACAGATATCTTTTATACATAAATTTACTGAAAAATCGATGATCTATTTAAATACATCTTAATGTAAAAAATTTGAAAAAGAAATAAAGAAGCAAACAAAAAATTGTATTTTCTTTCAACTCCTGTATACAACAAATTCATCTGACTTCTTTTTATTTAATTATTTATTTATCATTACGTATAATTTTCTTATCCAGTAACAGTAGTTTAGAGAGCGCAGGTTTGTATCTTTAAAAAAAATAACAAAAAATTACAACAATTTTAAAGAAATAAAAAAATAGCATCCACATTAAGCTACCCTCAGCGTGGGGTTGGCCGTCCTCCCGGAGACGAGCGGGTGGTTTTAACAGGAAAAAGGAGGGTAGGAAAATTTCCATTTTCTTAAGTCTTTCCAACGCTCTGCAGCAGTTTTTGATTAACGGACGGCAGGGCGAACCTCATTATGTATTCATCCCCCTCGCTATTTACCCCCGTATTGTTCAGTATTCTTACGGCTCATCGATCGGGGGTAGCTATTTTTATTGTGCCGTTATGTAAGACTCGGTTAGCGGTGGCAAAAATTGTTATCATATTTTAGTTTGCAATTTTTTCAGTTATGTTATTGTCACGAAACTATTACAGGGTCGGTATGTGAATGGTTAATGTTAAATCGCCTGAGATTTTGTTAGCTGGTAGATTAATCCTTGATTAACACATAAGATAGTTTTTATATCAGTATTACGAGTGGAAAGGAAAGATAAGTACAAGGTTTTTAAAACGTTTACGTTATTAAATATACGTTTTATATATTTCCAGATTGAAGCTCATTCAAGTATATTATGATAAAAATAATATAGGTAAATAAATATTTGTAATATTTTTTTTATATTTCGTATGTATGTATACGAGAAACATTGATAGTTAAATACTTTAACGGGGTCGCATATAGGTACTAGGTTAATTTTGAATCGACGGAGTATTACAAAACAATTATATAGGTACCACGTATGCAAAGCAGTTTCAACAGAAAAATAGCTTTTTTTAGTCTTAGATGTTTAATGAAATATTTATCATAAAACTATAATAAAAAATAAAAATTGTACCATGCGTTTTATTATAATTTCTTTATTTTTATCGCATAGTTTTATAAACTGTATAAAACGTTTTAAAACCTTAGAAACATAATATTTTATGCCACCAAGGCAGTCTGAATCACACGAAAATAACATTGCTATAATAACAGAAAAAAAGAACTGTATATATACGTAGTTCAAGAACTAGAATATGGAATAGAAATATGTTTTGGTTCTTACGATTTTACGAAGTGAGAATGAAGTTGGTAAAATACATCTGTAAGCTTCTATGAAACAGACATGAACTTTTTGGATAAAATAAAATCTTACATTTGTCTTTATTATTGCTAATAACACAAATATTTATTAATCATACTACACAATATAGTTAACACTTTCATTAAAATGTTTTTTGAGTTTTTAAGCGTCGGTTATGCTATTCCACAATAGATGGTGCTGCTTTACAACTAGTAGTTTGTTCGACATGCATTTATTTTTCGTACGCGTAGATATCTAAGAAAACAATTAACATGTACTTTTTCATTTTATTCAGATATTAATTTAATGTATATCTTTTATATTATTTAAAATATATCTTACTTAATGTTTTATTATACGTTACAACATACATAACAAGATGGCGCTGTAATCAAATTATAGAAAAAGTTCTCATCAACAAACATAGATGTCACTATCTTAAACTATTTGTATTTGTAAATTTAAAAACAAAAATAAATTGCGTTTTTCCTGATTCTACTTCAATAATCAAAAATACACATACATAAAAATGTAAAATAAAAAATCGTTATAACTAAACACTTAAAAATTACCAGGTAAAATTCCATAGAATGTGAACGCATATAACTTAGTCAAGAACAAAAGGCACAATTCTGATGCAATCTATGGAATCGTGTTGGTTTTTCTTAACAAATTACTAATTTCACGGTGAATTAAAACCAACGGCAATAAAAAGAATAAAGATTATAAGTCTTTTGCGATGTTGAAAGCCAAGTGCAACTTGTGAAATATAATGCTTAGATATTTTGTGTTTTTGTTTGCTTTAGGACCCGTGCAATTGGAACGTAATGTATTTATTTATATAGTTACTTATTACTAACTTATTACTCACTTATTCCTGTGACTTTGTCTGATTACTTTAAGCACTTTTAGAAAAATATGTTAAGCTTATTTAACAAAGATCAATGTTTTTTTGTTCCCATACCATTTATATAGTTTTAGGTTAGGTTAACTTTTCTATATACAATATTATGAAGCAGTGTCTTATAAATAACGATGATACCTTTATTGCATTTTATTAATCAACATTTTTGTATTTTAGTTAGCGTTATTAGTTAAGTTATTTTCATTAAGTACTTACAGTACTTAATTATGTAAAAATATATGTCTATATATTTATCTATTTATTATTATATCTATTAAACTGTATTTTTAAAATCACATAGTTTAAAGCAGTTCTATTGCAACAAGATTTCTTAGCACATAATATGAAGTATGGCAATTACCACACACGTGATTGCAATGACGTCACGCCTAAGCACTGAACAGGCTAAATTGAAACTTTAACGTAACCAATCACATTGATTAATAATTAGTTGAGTCAAAATTACACGTGTTCTGTGTTGCCTCGGTCCAAGTCTGTAGGCTGAAACGTTTTCATCGAGACATGGACTTCATTCTCTAGAGATGCCTCCCAAATTTATTATACAGAGCCAATATTATAAATACTATCGTGTACCTTTTAGTTTTTGAGACTCTTTACTAAGTTTTGTTTTATATTAGGTATATCTCTTTGTTCATTTTTAAAGAATCTTTCGTTTTATATTTTCTTATCTTCCATTGATGATTTTACTATGGAAGTTTCGACTTGATTAGGATACTGGCTTACTTAATGAGATTTACTGCTGCAGTTTCAATTAGAACCATAAGATATTTTTTCTAGATCAATCCTCAAAACAATCCCTTGGAATTCTTGAATATAACTTCTTTAAACTGATTATTGTTCCAGATTACGACCTTCTTGTTATACCGATACCAAAAGTTAAAACCATACGGAAAGAAGCAGAGGTATATAGAATACCACTTTTCCCCAACAAGAGGGTAGCCAGAAAGGACAATTTGTATAAAATTGACCTTGAACAGTACGATGAACCCACTGAGTTACCAGATATTGATAATTTCGACTACAACAAGGACAGGGTTGGTAGAAATGACATCTCTGATGATCTGAGTAATTTGTACGGTGAAGATAAAATTGTTGGTGGATTTGAAGTTGATATAAGTTTGTATCCTTACCACGTTGCTTATGGCACCAATTGCGGTGGTGCGATTATTGATAAACGATGGGTCATTACTGCAGGACATTGCGGGTAAGTTGCGAAAAAGAAACTGATTCAAGACTGATAGGTAGACTGAGGTACACGCTGTCAACGCCGAGGAGAAAGTTAATTTAAAATATTTGATAAATGTTGTGTTCTAATAGAAATAAAACAGTTACTAATTCTATGACTACATCTTAACAAAATTAATCTTATTCTTGATTTGAATGTGTGAATTGTTTAAAGATCTGTATTGTATAAATCAGACATTACAGTTCATTTTATCTACAATTTCATTTATCAACACTTTTAGCAAGAAACCATATATAAGAGTTGGATCAAAGTATCTGAATCAAGGCAGGAAGATATCGGTAAAGAAGAACTATATCCACCCAATGTGGGCTGCTAAGGCCAAGGATCATCCATTCGACTTTGACTTCCAACTCTTGGAGCTATCGGAGCCTTTGAAATTCGATGATAATGTCCAGCCGATTAAACTAGCTCATATTGAAGATATGGTCATCGGCAAAGTGATCACTGTCACTGGTTGGGGTAATACTGAGGAGAATGTGAGTAGTTTCTTTTGTAATGTTAAGTAGAATGTGACATGACAATAGCTTACTAGAGCTTTAAGTCCTGAGATAGACCATAAAAAGTGTCTAAGCTTCTTTCTGTCCTTTTATTCACGCCTGGTAGGAATCAAATTTAAGCCTTGTTGTAATAAAAATTTAAATACATTTTAAAAAATCTATATTAATTATCGTTCAAAATAAATAGTAGCCATGTCTTTGAGAAGTATAGTTAAGAAGTATTATTACAGATTATTGGGATTTTAGGTTTTCGTCCATAATACTAAAACTTGGAAATCTCTCATAATGATGTTAAATTTTAACATTTATATCTCAACCTTATTTCCACATTATAGGGTCCATATTCCAATGTACTCCGCGCAGTTCGGGTTCCGATAATTTCCAAAGACAACTGCCAGCACGTACCCTTTCCTTACTTCCGAGGATCCCTCACAGCCAGGATGTTCTGCGCAGGCTTCTCTGAAGGAAAGAAGGATGCTTGTCAGGTAATTCTGATTCTAATTCTGCGTATTCCAAGGTACCTTTTGGTGTAAACCAGACATTGATGGACATAGTTATTTATGGTTGTAAAACAAGTAAATACCAAATATACAATCCGTCTTCTGGTATACAAAAATAATATAATTATGGCTAGAGGAGCTGATGCTTAGGGTTTTATAGGTTTATATTTTTATAAATAACCTTTATTGTATTTTACTTTGAAACCAATAAATGTATAAAAAAAGTTAACTACGAAAAACATATATATGAAAATATATAATGAAACTTTGGAATTCAAAAGTATAGTTCTTTAACGAGAAAAATAAAAAAAATCAGTCTGACAACTTTGGTTCATTGACCCTGTCGTAAAGATATCCACTATATAAGTTAGTAACGATATCAAGGCAATTTCCAGGGTGACTCCGGGGGACCAGCAGTTCATCAAGATCGTCTTCTGGGGATGGTTTCCTTCGGGTACGGCTGCGCTACTCCTGGTTCCTTTGGCGTCTATAGCAAGGTGGCCAAAATCAGACCCTGGATAACTGAAATCACTGGCATTAACTTCGAATAAATAATGTTTTGTAGCGTTGTTTTATTATTTGTATTATCTTTTTGGTTAACCATAGTCTAATGAAATAATAGACGTTTAACACATAGACTGATAGTCCCTTAATAGACGGTCCGCCGTAGTTAAAGCTAAAACCGATGACACGCAGTCTTTGAGGATACACACATGTATTGGATTGTACAAGGAAAATAAATATAACTAGGTATTTCTATTAATTTTAGATCTGTTTTAAAAATACGTTTGTATGGTTATAGATATGAACATGCAAAACCGTGGTATATATTTACTATATTTAAGTAAACCGATAGAAATCTTGTTGTACATAATACAAAATGTTATTAAGATTTTATGTGTAATCGAAAATGCATATAAAAGTTTATGTTTGTATACTGTTTTATGTTGTGAGTGTTGAGTGGTTAGTTTTTTCTTATAAATCCTATTAATATTATAAATGTAAGTTTGTGAATGTATGTTTGTTACTCTTTCGCGCAAAAACGGCTGAACGGATTTAGATAAAATTTGGTATGTATATAGGATACCCTTAACACAAATGACACTTTATTCCCCCGTATTGTCCCGGGAACAGGAACTATAGTACGCGTCACGAATCTTTAGCGCTGAACGAAACCTGCGCAGAAGTCAAAAATAAGGTATCGAGGTAGCGGCGCGACGCGCGGGGCGCGTGATCGTCGGGTGCGCGAGCGTTGATTGGTTGTCCCAGTCGTGTTGTCTTTCTCGCACCAACGAGCGCGTTTCTACTGATGCGCAGCTATTCTCGTCAATCGCTAAACATAAATGACGTGTACTATACGTGGCCGTTGGTAACGGCTAGTATTAGCATATAAAAATAAATAAATCATTTTTATGTTACAGTACAAAATGGTGTTTTTGAAATAATTATTAAACTCTTGATCTAGCCAAAAGCTGTGTAACTTTCTTGTCAAGATTTCTAGTATTTCTAGATTATAATCAGAAAAGAATAGTTTATTAATTCAATTTACGAGTAGAATATAAATATACTAGTTGTTACCCACGGCTTCGTCCTTATAAATTTATATTATTATGATCAAGAAGTTACTAAAATGATATGAAGATGAAATTTCTATATAAAAAATAATTTTCTATTTTCGAGTATACCTATCTTAGAAGATTGTACATATGTCAATAATTTTTTTTATGAATTAAAATTATTTTACCATATAGGTAAGTATTTTATAAGTTGGCTGGTGACAAATGCCTTTCGAAAATAAATCGATGATAGTATTTTAGGGGGACATAATATAACTATAGATAAGGCGCCTTTCCAAGCCAACTATGGAGACTTTTGCGGAGCGGTCATCATACATAGGAAATGGTCACTGACCAGCGCGCATTGTGGGTAAAATATCTATACTAATATATAAAGCTGAAGAGTTTGTTTGTTTGTTTGAACGCGCTAATCTTTTGTTATTGAATAGACAATTTATCGAGGAAGGCTTTAAGTTACATAACATCACGCTGCGACTAATAGGAGCGAAGAAATAATGGAAAAAGAAATCGACGGGGACGAAGTCGCAAGCAACAGCTAGTAAAATAATAAAATCCATACTAATATTATAAATGCGAAAGTAACTCTGTCTTTCCGTCTGTCTATCTGTTTGTCTGTCTGTCTTTCCATCACGCTAAAACTACAGAACCGATTAGAACGAAATTTGGTACATAGATGCTCTAGAGCCTGGGGAAGGACATAGGCTACTTTTTTTTTAAATCAACCCCCAAAAGGTTGCGCGAGGGGTTGAAACTTTTTATAATTTTACGCTTTTACGGCCAAACAGCTGAAGCGATTGTAATGAAATTTGGAACATAGATGGTCTAGAGCCTGAGATAAAACATAGGCCACTCTTTAACTGGGAAAAACGGTAATAAGGAGGGAAGTCTTTCCATCACGCTAAAACTACTGAACCGATTAGAACGAAATTTGGTACACAGATGGTCTAGATAAATAGATTAAATAACTGTGTCTTCTAATATTGTAAATATTTCAGAACAGAAAAGAGTTTCATAAGAGTAGGCAGTCGGTTTCGTTTGAAAGGTCCGAAGATATCTATTAAATCTCACTTCGTGCACCCAGCGTACGGTCTGCAACACAAGTTTGACTATGACGTGCAGTTGTTGGAACTGAACAGGGGTCTGAGATTTGGGAGGACTGTACAAGCGATCAGGATTAGTGAAGGATCCTGTGGAGATGATGTTTATGTGTATGGATGGGGGTATTCTAAAGAAAAGGTAATGATTTTTATAATAGACTAGCTGTGCCAGCGACTTTGCCGCGAAAAGTGACTTTGGGCAGCATGTTTTAGTATGCCTAACCCGCGCCAACAAACGTTCAGCAAGTTCAACGTGATTCTTTAAATTGCCATAACTTTTTTATTTATTAACCGATTGACTTGAATTAAACACTTAATGTTAAGTAAAGCTTGCCACAATATATCATTGAAAACCCCATCTAGATAGGATAAGCCGTTTCTGAGATAAGCGTGCACAAACAAACAGACAAACAGACAAAAATTCCAAAAATCATTGTTTTGGGTTCTATTACGTTAATAAAGGTCTACCATAATATTTTTTCTCATATATCTTTCATGTACAGACAGCGACTAGTTACGTTTTTATTATATGTACTGAAGATGTCCTGACGGGACTTTACGCTGTACCTACCTATCATACCTAAAACGTTTTTCCATAGGTAGGTATTGACCTACCCTTTTTTCTGCTTAAGAACCTTCATCGTATTTCAAGGAATTAAAAAAAAACAAATAAAGCATCCTATGTATTAATCCAGTTAATCCATCATCGATCTAAATACCAATTTTCAACTAAATCGGTTAAGCCGTCTTTGCGTGAAAGAAAATCAAACACATACATTCTCACAAACTATTTTATGTATAATATATTATATATGAGATTAGTTATATCACCTGTTTAGAACTTGAGTTTATATTATTTCCTTATCTTTAAAAATATTACCCACATAATGGTCACACAGCAACACACATACATACAATAATATTGGGACTTATCTATTATTATTGTTATTATTTCAATCATCGAAAATGTTTTAGCGTAAAGCCAGCTCATCCCTAACACACACACACAAACACACACAACTCACTTACACTCCACACACATAACCACACATAAATTCCGCGGACATTCAATATTTATCTAACCCATATCATAGCTATAACACCATGTTTATGTAAAAATTGGTTAATAACAGACAATGTTAACGGAGCCAGTCTTCCACAACACAGGGAAACCTTCTGTGGAAGCTGTGCAAATTCAAATTTTGTTAAATTTCGTTAAATAAATGTTTTTTATTATTTATTATTATTTATTTATTTCAGGGTAACTATCAAAATGTTCTCCAGCAAGTCAACATAGAAGTAGTTTCTTTGTCTGAATGTCAGAAGGTTCAGAACTCCTGGTACAATCATACCCTAACTGACAGGATGTTCTGCGCCGGTGACGAACAGGGTGATGCCTGTCAGGTAAAAATGGGTGATTTACGAACATAAAAATATTAACTGCACTGCAAGTGGTAATCTATATCTATATTTATATACATATAATAAAAACGTTACGTCGCTGTCTGTACATGGAAGATATATGAGAAAATATATTATAGGAGACCTTTATTAACGCAATAGAACCCAAAACAACGATTCTTGGAATTTTTGTCTATTTGTTTGTGCACGCTAATCTCAGAAACGCCTTATCCTATCTATATAAAGTTTCCAATTATATATTGTGGTAAGCTTCACTTAATATTTAGTGTTTAATTCATGTCAATCGGTTGATAAACAAAAAAGTTATGGCAATTTAAAGAATCACGTTGAACTTGCTGAACGTTTGTTTATATGAAAGTCCACACGGACGGAATCGTGGGCATCACCTAGTCTAAATTATAATTATTATTCTGCTATAAAGTCATAGATTATAAGTCTAGAAACCAAATAAAGTATGCAGTTAAAGTTCAAAGCGGTTTGATATAACCGTCTCTTTCTCCCGCGTGGATGCGCTATCCTTAAAAAATATTTATCATTCATAAATAAGAAAAAGGTATATAATAAAATAGTTTACCTAACATGTAACAATGGTAACAGGTACACAATATTGAAAACTGAGTATAAGAAAACTGTGTACCACTTTGAAGACCTTGGTACCTTTTGGTTACAGGGTGATAGTGGGGGTGGAGTGGTCTCCTACGGTCGGCTGGTAGGGATATCTTCCTTCGGGTACGGATGTGGCAGGAAACTACCAGGAGTCTACACCAATATATCAGATCCCGATATACGAGTGTGGATACGAAGATTTACAAGAGTTTAATCTATATATCTATACATATAATAAAAACGTAACGAGTCGCTGTCTGTACGTGGAAAAAAATTTATAGGACCTTTATTAACGCAATAGAACTCAAAACAATGATTTACGTTAAAGTCACTTTTCTACGCGGGCGAAGTCGCGGCATTTCGCTTTGGGCAGCATTTTTGAAAATGCCTAACCCGCGCCAACAAACGTACAGCAAGTTCAACGTGATTCTTTAAATTGCCATAACTTTTTTATTTATCAACCGATTGACATGAATTAAACACTTAATGTTAAGTGAAGCTTGCCACAATATATCATTGAAAACCCCATCTAGATAGGATAAGCCGTTTCTGAGATTAGCGTGCACAAACAAACAGACAAAAATTCCAAAAATCATGGTTTTGGGTTCTATTGCGTTAATAAAGGTCTCCTATAATATTTTTTCTCATATATCTTCCATGTACAGACAGCGACTCGTTACGTTTTTATTATATGTATAGATAGATGAAGATTATGCGAAGAGAACAGGCGCCAAGAATGTTTATAAAGATTTAAGAACATTCAATTTGTTGTTTATTTTAAATGTACAAATGGTTAAAACACGCCCCTAACAAAATTATGTAATGAAATATTCGATTATAGCATTTACTTTACGAAACATATTAAAATATATTGTAATACCCATTATACGTAGATTTTCAGGAGCATTGTATCTTAAAAATTTGATATTGTATTACACCATTGTACTAACTGAGTATTACATCTCCAAACAAATTTCTACAACTCTTAAAACAGTTATATATAGTACTATAACCCTTAACACATTTTAAGTTGTAGCCAGCCTGTCAGCAAAATTACTGGGCTAATGATTCTTAACATCTGATGACTCAAAGTGGGGAGCGTCGGTGTAGTGCACCCCTGCCCGGATCTGGGCTTTATAACAATGTTCCGGGTAGTACTGCATTGGCCATGGGCTGGCGTTACTCTTACCATCAGGAGTGCATCCAGCTCGTCTCCCCTCTTCATATTATATAAAAAAAAAGTTGATACTAGATAAGTCACCCTTCTCTTAAACACGAAACTCAACTATTCAGACAGTATTGCGTTGCTATTCATGCAAGGCGTTTGTGTGGCTATTGAACATTTGAATCTTTAACATAAAACAACGTATCTTTTATTTAATACTATCTGTTTCTTTCGTCTTTGATCCCTTCAATTGCTATATAGTATGATTAATGTGTTTCTAAATGAATATAATACTTTATATAAATTTATCGTAAATTATATTTTGTCTTCTTTTGCTTGTGCAAACAAATTTGATTTCCATAAAAAAGCTATAGAGAGTTTAAAGAGGAATGAAAATTCTCGTAAACATATTTTTGGGGCTGAAAAGAAGTGTCGGTTTCAAAGGAGGTCCACAAACATAAATAATTTTCCACGTTTTCGCAACATTTTTCACTAATGCTTCTCTCCTATTGGTCGTAACGGGATGATACATATGACTCGATAAATGGCCTATCCAAAAAATATATTTAAAACATTAGCTTCTTCAAACAAACAAACTTTTAGTAAAAAGTTCTAGGCGATGGTTCAAATCAGCGGGTTACAGATAGGATAGGTACAACCATTTTGTATACAGGCTTAAGTTCGTTGACCTCGAGCCAGCTTGCTTGTCAGAAATCGCTACTAAGTGTAAAGTATTTTTTTAAATTGTTTATATGTTAATGGCTTATGAATATATTCCTTTTTATAATAATAAATAAAGAAGAAATACTCGATTGTTTTTTTTTCATGGAATAATATACGAAACTATTGGACAGTTTTTAATGAGATTTAGAACAATGATGATCTAGACCTTTTTGGTAGGAAAAGGTAGATAGATTCGTAGATTTTCGTAATTGAAATAGAGGTTGAAATTGTATGGGTGTATAAATATAATGTAAAACTTTTTTAGCATGTTTCGTAGACTTTTACCCGAAAATTATTGAAGAGACTTATATGAAACTTTACCTCAGTACAAAAGCTTTAATATATCTACCGAATAAAATATAACAGACCACGGGTTGTTTGGAAGAGATCATTTCTAATGATGAGACAGTCTTTTGTACAGAATTCTTCCTTTTTTGTTGTTTTTTCGCTGTTTTGGTGTAGAATACACTGCTTAATATTATTATTATTGAAATAAGAGTAGGTTTAAGAACCATGGTTAAAACCGCGAGGCGCTACTAACAATAAAGAATAATACCTACAACAAAACCCGCTACTCTCGAGCTGTTTCGTAAAAATCTGTCTACCACCGCGCCGTTTAAATTGGAAATCACCTCAATATATCACCTACCATACCTCCCACATACCTATACAAATAACCTTTCATACCCGAACACGCTTCACTGTACCGTCAACAAAAGCAATTCCATCGGCAAGCCTGATTGGACACGTAGACGTAAAAATATCACTGAAAAATACTCCGTCCTCCCTCGCTGCGTTAATGTAATTATCGGCGTTCAATTTTGTATAAAATACTATGTATACCTACCGTTTTATAGTGTGGGGGCCCCCCTAACACCTTCGCCCCCCTAGGGGGTCATGATGACGATGACTGCGCAGCGCTAGAGCAGGACAGACATACAAAAATCTATCTAGGCTATAGTCCTATAGTTTCACCCTAGCAGTTAATATTGGTAATTTTTACAGCGCTGTACGCGAAGCCTCGCCAATATAATGTGGAATAAAATGGAGGACATTAATATTGGCGCAGAGTATATTAAACATATTATGTACTTGCGAAGTTTTCGATTCATCATATATTGTTATTTAGATACAATTATTATGTAGGTATATAAGCTACAAATGTATTAACACATACAACGTTAGATAAATCTGGTTTCAATATATTTAATTAGTGGAATTGGGGATCGTTGTATTATATTTTAATTAGTCCTTCTGTCACGAGACTTTTTCATACATAAGTATCTATAATAGTTTTTGAAATGAATTGAACTTTGAGCCTATGCAAACAAAATAAAAAATAAATTTATAAGAATAAAATTTCAATATCGAAACTTCTCATTGTAAATACTGCAATGTTTTAAAAAGTTTAAGAAAGGCTACTTGGCTTTCAGTGTTTCCCCTACGATATTATCATTCAATAGAACAACAACAATTTAATAATGCCTCTCTTTACTAAGAATAAAATATTTAAAATTAGTAAGTTTAGAGAATCTGCAAATATTACGGTACAATAAAACTTATAAAAGCATCTAAATAAAAAAAACTTACTTGATTAAGGCCAATTTCTATTTCTATACGAATTTTCATATCTTGTTATAATTCTAGTCGATTTTGTATTGCCTAGATATAATCCCACTATGTTACTTATTAACTACAAAAACATGTCATCATGACACTTTCTGGCATTTTATACCCTCATATGTTTTAAGCATAGAACCTTAACTTATATCAAACTTAAAATGAATTATGATACCTATATTAGGTACAGAAAATTTTTCAAAATACATTAATTTATAAGGTTTAAGAGATTTCAAGCAGTTCGTTCGTTCGTACGTTCGTATATTGCAAAAGCTTCTTTTAACTCTATTAATAATAGTCAAGTGTAGACCAATCTATTATATAATTTAGAACCAAAGAACTTCACTCTCTCCAGAATTCTTCTTTATTATATCAAAATCAATTATTAGAATGATGATTTAAAAACGTATGAAATGTCTTGTTTCTTAAACAGCAAGAAAAAAGCTTATTAGGTATATACGGTCGACTTGAGAAACTTCCTTCTTATTTTAAGTCGGTTAGAAATGCAGTTTAATCAAGGTAAAACACTACAACATACATACAAATAGTTATGTCATATTAGGTTAAAGAAGAGTCTATTAACGTACTTGATTGGAACGCGAGCAAAGCCGCGGCGTTGAGCTAGTATTTATAATAATGAATAGTGCGAGGCGATCTCTTTAAAAACTAGCATGAATATATGGAATATTGCAATGGCGACATAAATCGTTGGATCTCTGTGAAATCTGCGCGAGGGAAAACGTTAATGTATTATATATTAATGCCCAAAATGGCCGCTTTTAAACAAACACACTACAGCGCGCCGCGGCGTCGCGTGGTTTTTTTCAAAGAGTTTGAAATTGGAACTATAAAGTCTTTTAAATTGGAATTATACTATGAATTATGTTTAAATAATGCATAACATGAGTATAATTATTTTTTAAATTAATTCGTTTTTTATATTAAGTAGGTATGTGTTTATATATGAAGCTAACTGCACCCTGGGGATTTACACGCTATTTTTTTTTTTTTAATATAGACTTCGTAAATATCATGTTTAAGAAAGCAAACCTATATTCTCATGACAAACACTTTTTTAGAAAACAGACGTTTAAACAAATAATAGTTTTATTACTTTATGAAAAAAAAATTGTTCAATTTTTAAATAGAACAAAACTCTTCATCAAGGAGGAACTTGGTTAATAGAAACATACTAGAGCCTTAAATATTTTTTAACTGGGAATAGAATCCACAACATTGCGTTCATGTGATTTGAACCCTTATAAAGAGACCCCTATTCCACCCGCTATGTATTGAGATGGGTCAGTATAGGTGACTTGCACATTTATTGAATGTTTAATGTAAAATTTTAATCGTACGAAAGTTTTTTTTATATAGTAAGGTTTAATAGGTAGAGGTTTTAAGAAAATGACGAAATACAATATTAGTAAAGTAATAAAATTTACAGATAAATACATTATTTTATGATGTCTAGATTCTTTTTGTTTTTTAAATATATAACTACCTTCATAAACAAATACAATACAGCAAAGAGGTTGTATTTTTCATGTACCTAAACGCTTAATGTATATACGAACAAGAATTATAATCATCATCTATAATAAGTAGTCTATTTAGTGCAGAGCTATAATCATTTGAAGATTAAAGCGAGTCAAATGGTCTTCCACAAGGTGCGATGTGTGTTTTCAGAAAAAGGAATCTATACTAAATAGTGTTAGAAGATGCTTTTTAAATATTATCAGGCCATAACCCACGGGAATATAATTAAATTACGCAAACACTATTCGACTTATTAAATCCCTAATAATTTGAATGGGATAACAAAATTCCAATAGATCTATGCTTAGCTAAAATTAATAACAAATAGTTGAAACGCACACAAGCATACGCATAATTTGTAAATTGAATTCCTTCCGCTGTATATATGTAGAGTTTTATAATACACAAAATCATTATTTGATGATTCCGAGGTGTACGCGAGGCTGGTGTGGGGTCGGGGGCGCCTCATCCCACTCCATCGGGCACCATTGCAGCAGCGATGCAACTCTCCGACAGTGTGCCTGGCGTGGCTGATGACAACGCGTGTATAACACCTACGCAACGCGCAAAAAACCTCACCGCGCAAAAAATACCCCAAAAAAAACCTCACAAAAAAACAAAAATTAAAAAAAATTCAAAACGGCCTAAAAATATATCGAAAATTTCATATACCAATCTTTTGGTTTTCAAAATTTTTCGAAAAATCGCGCGCATGCGTCCGAGTCACCGCCCGCTGACACATTCAAGAGGATAGTTTTACGCAATAGACTTTATTCAGTTTTTTCACATAATCATCATAGTTTTTAAGTGATTCCATTTATCAATAGTAATCAGCAACACTTGAACGCAATAGAACTGAACACCGGTTTCATTTTGTAAACTATAAAATAGTGTTAAGGCAACTGAAGGCAGCTCGGCTTGGATCTGTTGTACCAGGGCTAACTAACATCCACGACCATCCGAGAGGAGCCGCCGACCCGCAAGAGGAAACGAGTGATTCATGGACCTAGCACGGCGAAGACCTTCACGCTACAGGCTGACGCTGGTCACATGCAGATCACACTAAGTTAAATGCGCAAGAAGCTGAAACCCTCCAAGATTTTATAGCGAAGGGGAAATTAGCAACAAACAAATAACAGCAACAGCCATTTGACGATAAAGAAACACGTTTTTTCGCAATAGAACAAGTTTTACGTTTATATCAACCGTTATTACAAGGAAACAATAGAAAAGAGAATTTAAACATTTCAGTTCTTTAAGTACATTTAAACAACCTGGTTAATTTTGGAACTTTACGATTAAGTTACGTTGAGTTTTATATACAGACTCTCCATATATATAGTGAAAAGTAATTTAGTAAAAGACTTGGACTACTGTTAGGGCTAAGTAATACTGAGACTTTTGGCAAATAAGTTTTGGAACATTTTCAAGCAGTTTCATCCACCGATCCAGATTCTACGGATGATCGAAACAAATTAAACAAAAAATTCTCGTGCCTTAAATTGGCCTTAAATTAATAGTAAAAAGGGTAAGATAAAAATCCAAAAAATCTACAAAAAATATCTAAATTAAACTGTTTAAATACCTACCTGTTGAATCGATTCTAGATTTCTTTAATAGTACAAAATTAAAAGTAAATTAATGTTAAGACTTAGTTAAATGTTTTCGTTATTTCTATACCTGTAATGTTTTATATATTATATAAAATTGTACGGGATAAAAATAAAAATAAACTGATATATACAATAAATGAAGACAATACAAAGAAAAACGAATACTGAAAAACGGAAGATACCTTAAAAACTACGAACGGTACTCTTCAAGAGAGAAAAATATCGGACAAAGCCTTCTTTCAATAGAAGAAACAGTTTTGAGGTAAGTGTCTAGTTTAAGTTTAATTTTCTATGTATTTTGATATATGTCTTTTTATATAAGGTCTGAAATTTTCATAAAGTTGGCTTTGGATTTATAATTAGCGTCCATATCGAGGCGACTCAAATTAAGTGGTACATCTCTCTCGCTTGCACACGCCCGGCATCCGAAGCGTCGCTGCCATTAACTTCATTAGCACTCAATTGCTCTACCTGCTTAATTTTATCATTTTCATTTTTATCATATTTTGACTCAACAATGTCTTTTAAATCTAAATTATCATTTTTATCATCGTCAACCGCTATTTCATCATCATCACCGTCTACTTTGTTCTGACTGACCAAAAAAAATCGTCCTTGAAATTGTGTGTCAAAGTTGAATTTCTTGAAGCGTAAACGACACCCCGTGTGTAGGATCCAATGCCAAGAATGGCATAGAAACATTCGCCTAACTTTCGTTTTCGTCAAGTCAAGTTCAGGTTTTGCGATGACTCCGGGAGGGCGGAGGGCGCATGCGCGAGTCATCGCAGTCATTGCCCAGCCAAATTATTGATTGCGGGTAGTCGCAAAACTACGGGAGGAAGGGGGACCGTCATTTACCAATGTGATAGTTTTCACAACGCTCAATTATGTAGGGAGGCTGGGGTCGGGTGGAAAAAATGTATATATCAATATGGCGGATTTCGGCGGATTTTGTATTAAATTCTATCAGCATCGCTTGCGTCGGGAATTTATGATGGCGCACGATGATGGCGTTTTATTATGGCGCGTTTTAAATTAAATTTCCATACGTCCGCCATTATTAAAGGTCTACCTTATATAAAAGGTTTACCTTGGAACACTTGCTTTTTATTTCGAAAGTTTTTATTATAGTAGGTGAGCTATTAGCTCTTATAGAGACACGACTGATGACGAATATCATTACAATTTTAGGTGAATTGATTTATCAGATAACAAAAAGAAAAACAATTATTTTAGAATTGTTAACAATATATTCAAAAATGAGGAAAATTTTCCATCTATGGAATTATAATAATAGACTTTCGTGTAGATTTTCTTTGTCTAATATTTTTTTAAGGAAGAAACCTACCGATATAAAAAATACATATCTCATGAAAGCTCTAAAAGTAACATATTTTATTTTTTGAAGTCGAGAAAATTTCGAGTCGAAAAAACCAGCCAGTTTTCAATTATTTGAATTTATTAGTATATATCTATCTAGTCTATTTAGGAACCTTTAAGCTGCGAATAGATTTAATATAAATATAAGAATAAGAAGCAAATTGATCAAAAGTACGCGTCAACATTCTTGTTTTGCTCTTTGGAATGTGACGTCTGCGCCGTAAGAATCTTCAGTAAAAACCGCCGATGTTTAGTTATGTGTTGCAGTATGCTCTACTTACAAAAAACATAATATTTCACAAAATTTGTAATAATATTAAATAATATTATAATGCGATTATCTGCAGTTGAGATCAGTGAGGGAGGTAACCCCTGTTACCTGTTATTCATTCGAGCATCGTACTTATCATTTTAAGTAAATAATAACTTTTAAAATAATGTGAAAAATTTTACGGGATTTAAAAACACCCTCAAAGCGCGATCATAAAAATGTAGGTTTATCATTACTTACTATGAAACGAAGTCGCTCTTTTTGCTCTATTTATGCTTAAAACTACTTAACCGACTTTTATGCAGTTATATCAGATAGAGTGATTCAAGACGAAGTCCTATGCGTATACCTACGCGGGGAGCGACTAGTTAAAAATAAATGGTTACAGTTGAAAAGTTGTAATCACAACTAAATACTAAGTAGTTTTCTAATTACCGCGTGACAAATGAAAACTGAAATATATATACTAATATATAAAGGTGAAGAGTTTGTTTGTTTGTTAGTTTGAACGCGCTAAACTTCGGAAGTAGTTAGAAGAATAGACAATTTATAATAAAATAAATACGAATAGGCAAAGAAATAATGGAAAAACAAATCAACGGGGACGAAGTCGCGAGCAACAACGAGAATTATTATATTTTTAAAATCATAGTAGAGTGCCTTCTTCGAGATGTGGCGGCATCAATTTTCTAACACCATTAAGCACATATACATGTTTTTGTCAAAGAAAAATCTGTTTTATTACATTACCTGCGTTCCTGGGTTTTGCATATACAGTTAGACAATGAATGCTTAACAATTTTATGGTGGACAATTCCGGGTGCTCGATTTGTATCGTGCTTTCTTGCGAGTAAATCGTTTCATTTGTATCATTTGGACTGTAACAAGAAGTTATGGATTCCTCATATATATATATACTAGCTGTTGCTCGCGACTTCGTCCCCGTCGGATCTATTCCTATTGTTATGTTATAGTGAGTCAATCTTAGAAGATAGACACATGCTGTCGCGAACTTTTTTTAGATCATTTAAAGAGGAATAATTCTTTCATTCATATTTTTTGGTATCTTGAACCGTTTTCGCAGCGCACGCAAAGGAAGCCCTCTAAGATGAATATATTTCCCCGTTTTTTCCACATTTTCCATTATATCTTCGCTCCTATTAGTCGCAGCGTGATGTTATGTGGCCTAAAGCCTTCCTCGATAAATTGTCTATTCAATAAAAAAAGAATTTTCCAATTCGAACCAGTAGTTTCTGAGATTAGCGCGTCCAAACAAACAAACAAACAAACAAACAAACAAACAAACAAACTCTTCAGCTTTATATATTAGTAAGTATATAGATATAGTATTAGTGTTAATGCTAGAAGCTCATTTCATCGTCTTCATAATATGTATTTGTTACTTATAGATAGTATTGTTTTGTAACTGGCGGCTTTGTCACTAAAAAGTTTTTCGAAACATGTCTTCCAGGCAACCACTAAAAACTTTGTATGATAACTACCTACTTACATAATTTAAACGGGAGGCGAAGTCCAAGTTTGGGAATATCAAGATATAATATAATATATAATTACATAGACCATACACGCAGATATATAAATACATATTAAGACTAGAATGCTGAATTTAAAGCAATAGAAAGATCTCGTTTTTGAACAAGGTTTTTGAAAGAGTTAAATGCCTTTTTTATAATTAATAGGCACAATATTTCAGACGGGATCTCTCGGAAGAATATAATTATAAAATAGTTTTCAGATTCTAATAATGAGGTAGGTATATGAAGATATTTATTTATGTTATAGCCAGAATTCAACCACTTTTGTTCATGTTACACATATATTAACCTTAATATATCTTTAGATATATTAAGAATTATTATTATTATTATTTATTTATATGTCATTTATTATATGTAGGATGGAAGAATTCGTTTACTATTTGTTATCATGTTAACTCGAAGTATGTTATGTTGAGCTTAAGTATTTGAAGTTGAACCTTAAAAAAAAGATTTTGGAGTTTTATCTATAGGTATGTAATTACAAATAATAAAAGTTCACCCTATTCAATTTTTTGGAAAACGCAGACGTTTATGACGGACAGACATATATGTTAGTAATTTGGATGTAAATAATATTATTACCGGTTTAACTACAATTAAACTGAACGATAACTGAACGATTCGTTAGAATTTTGTCAAGATAACTAATAAATTCTATAAATACAAAGAATCTCAAGTAACACGTTAATGTGATTTTGAAAGGTTTTTAAAAAACATATGTACTTGTATATCGAATAATAATACTAAAGTAAACGAATTGTTATAAAATAAAAATAAAATAAAACAATAGCCACATTGCAAAAACAAAAGTAGGTACCTCTCTAGGCATTGTATAAGTACATATTTATTATTTAACATTTATTTAAAAAAATAAAGTACCAGCAAAGTGAAATCTATAAAAAACATTTATTAAGATATCCGGCTCTGCCTTAGATAAGGATTTGGTCTTATTTAGAAATTCAGCTAAAAATAAAGGAGCGTATACACTGCTTTTGAAAACACGTTAATTATTGAAAGTGTTCATATAATAATATAATTTTTATTATTATAATAATATGACTTTATTTATTTAACAATACATGATTGTTGGAAAATAATCAAAACAATTTTTCAATTACATTTGTACTATGGGAGACTTAAGAACTTATTTTAACCGACTGCGAAGATGAACAAAGCGTAATGGCTTTACATAAGTAAGTGGTGTGTATGTGCTACTATAGGTCGTAGGGTGTAGTTGCATACCCAAAAGCCTTCCGATAAAAGGAATTCATCATATCCAACGCAAAAGAACTTTTAAACTCGAACCAGTTGTTCCTGAGATTACCACGTTCAAACCAACAAACTCTTTACCTTTATAATAAACTAGCCGCGCCCGATGGTTTTACACGCGTTTGTAGATGAGGTTTATGTGTATAATATAATGAGAATCGGTCGTGTAGTTTAAGGATTTAAGCATACATAGGGACAGACAGAAGAAAGAAACTTTGTTTTATATCTGTACATATAATAAAAATGTAACGAGTCGCTGTCTGTACATGGAAGATATATGAGAAAAAATATTATAGGAGACCTTTATTAATGCAATAGAACCCAAAACAATGATTTTTGAAAATTTTGTCTGTTTGTTTGTGCACGCTAATCTCAGAAACGGCTTATCCTATTTAGATGGAGTTTTCAATTATATATTGTGGTAAGCTTCACTTAACATTTAGTGTTTAATTCATGTCAATCGAGTGATAAATAAAAAAAGTTATCGCAATTTAAAAAATCACGTTGAACTCGCTGAACGTTGGTTGGCGCGGGTAAGGCATTTTCAAAAATGCTGCCCAAAGTCACTTTTCTACGTGGGCGAAGTACTGGCACAGCTAGTAATGTAATAATATTGAAGTACCTATTTAATTTAAATTTTCAAACAATGTATCAGTCTCTTAAAACCGCTAGCATTCTTACAATTCCTGTATAAATTAATTGGAATTCAGATACATTTCTTATCTAACTTAAGGCTCTGTTCTTCGAAAGCTATTGGTCCTTATCTAATTGTTTACGAGTAAACGAGATAGCTATATTGCAAGTCTTTACACGGAAACGGTATATTTAATAGTTTTAATATAATTAATATTGTGAGAAATAAAAATAGTTTTTATAGTTAGATTTAATACAATTTTAAAGCTTTTTAGAATGTATAATAAAGTCCACAGAATAACAAGTAATGCGGACATTTTCATCAAAAATACACTATTTTTTAAATTATGAGTATAAATAAAAGGATGAAACAACTTAAAAATATCTATATGAAATATTGAACTTTCCTGCAAACCAAAGATTAATAGATTTTTTATTATTTTAATCCATCCATTCTTAATAAGATTATTTCTCTGTTAATAATTAATTATTTAGTATCAATAGTAAATTAAAAATTAAGATTTATTTGATCCATAAAAATAATTAAACTACCCAGTTTGGTAAAGTAAAAATACACCAAAAACTTGAACCAGTCATTACATATTATTAATATAAAATCTCTGTAATAGGTGTTTATTCGTTTATAAAAATATAACAATATTACAAAACAAAATACATATTTTTATAATAATTTTGAAGTAAAATGATTTATCCTGGTAATTCCCAAAAATAGTTGGTTGTTGAAATAAGAATATACTAAGGTGTTACTTTGAAAAAAAAGTCAAAAATCCAAATGTATCTATTCCTTAAAAATAAAATATGACTACATACCTATTCATCAATTTAATTAATATGCAGTTAAAAGAAAATAAGTACTAGAACTAGTATAAGAATTTATCAATTAATTTCTCCAACTCATAAAATTACAAAGACATTTCATTATCATCAATACAAAAACGCAATAGATTAATCCCTATTAAAGTTAATTTCCAATAACAGTAATTACAAAACTGAAGATTTGCTCGCGTCCTAGAAACGAACGCCCACGGCCTAGCATTTCTTTCTATACCTAATACATACATACATACTAAAATTCATACTGAATAAGTATAAGAACTAGCTTCTAAAAAAGAATTCGAAGCCACAAGAACTTAACTACCATTTTTCTTTTAAACGAAAATGAGACTTATTCTTAAGAAATAAGGTTTGCTTTTAATTGTTTGAAGCATGTAGTTAAGATGTTTTGTAATTGCATAGTGCATTGCAGGCCAATGCACGATGCATACAACTAATAGTGTTGTGCTTGCGTTCAATAACGATAGGGCTGGGTGTTGGGAAGATAAATATCGGTAACGTATCAGATACGTATTAAAAGATATTAAAGTTATAATAATAGGTACTATTATAATACGGATGAAGTGAACAGCGTTAATAAGATATAGTTGGGCATTATAAATAAAATAATATTTAATCAAAGAAGTTTAAATTAATATGATATTTGTAGCCAAAATTACAATGTAGCATAATTTTTGTATTTAAACCTAAGAATTTACATATTTACTTGATACATCAACATATTTAAATACAACATATATTTTAGTATTTTAATGGTA
>JADANM010005856.1:2091221-2126783 GCA_026213755.1 Eurema hecabe | reverse complement strand
CATTCGTAAATTAAGAGTTTTTCAAGGCAAAGTTCCTATATGCGCCTGCGCAAGCGGTAACAAAGTAGGTATAGGTATTAGCATTGAAGAATAGTACAAACAAACAAACAAAAGATGTGTAGTTTGTTTATTGCACTAGCTCGGGCGTTTTTCGTTGCAACTTGCACGTAACTCGCGTTTTGCCGCCGTGCCAAAAAACACACAGGAGTATAGCGCGATTCAATCGTTTTGGTACTAGATGAATAAATATAATTCGGGATTTTTCGCGGGTGAAATTGAACCTCCCTTCGAAGTAATGAGAGGATCTGCGACCAGTCGAACTAACTGACGAAGAGACTGGTCATTAGCCTCTAATGGTTCTCTTTGCTTATGCTAAGTCTTCAATAAATATTTTAAGTTCGATTCAGAACTCGGTACGTTACTACTTGAGTAGTGGTTATTACTAAACCATGATAACAGCGTTTCGGATAGCACTACATTGGCTATGGGCTGGTTACTCTTACCATCAGGAGTGCGTCCAGCTCGTCTCTTTATATTATAAAAAATATACAATGTCATAATTCAGAAATTACATAATTTTATTATTATGTATTTAGTTTATTTTATCAAAATTACAATTGCACGGCTCTATTCTTAGCTGCTTGGGTTGTAAACGTCTTTTCTTTCTAATACCTTGTCGTCTTTCTCGCTCTTTAATGTAGTGATGATGAGCCCTTCCATACAGTCATTTGGCTAGTAAACAGTTCTCATATAATATAACCTACTAGCTGTTGCTCGCGACTTCGTCCCCGTCGGATCTATTTCTATTATTATGTTATAGTGAGTCAATCTTAGAAGATAGACATATACTGTCCGGGACTTTTTTTTAGATCATTTAAAGAGGAATAATTCTTTCATAGGTACATATTATTTTTGTATCTTGAACCGTTTTCGCAGCGCACGCAAAGGAAGCCCTCAAAGATGAAGAATTTTCCCCGTTTTTTCCATATTTTCCATTATATCTTCGCTCCTTTTAGTCGCAACGTGATGTTATGTAGCCTAAAGCCTTCCTCGATAAATTATCAATTCAATAAAAAAAAAATTTTTCAATTCGAATCAGTAGATCCTGAGATTAGCGCGTTCAAACAAACAAACAAACAAACAAACAAACTCTTCAGCTTTATGTATTAGTATAGATTATTGGTGGTATATTAGTATCTATGAGCTCCTTGATTGGGTCTTTCCCAATAGTATCAATCTTGGTTATTTAAGTCATGGGTATAGGTATATTATACCTGATCTTATCTCATCATTGATAAAATTGCTTAAAGCAAACAACCAGTGGTCAAGCTTAGGACGAGAAGATATTAAATTTTAAAAAAGGATCAAAGTGAATAATCCTTGTTTCGTTATTATACTACAAAATCGATTGATTGATTTCATATTTTTTTCTAAGGAAGGTTTAATTTTCAAAGTATATATTAACTAATCAATAATCATTACATAGAATAAAACAAAATCGGTTTCTCCGAACCCATTTTATTTATCCTTAAATATTTAAAAACAGGTAACCGATTCTCATGCGGTTTTTAATAGATAGAGTGATTCAAGATGCGAACGATGCCGGATCGTTAATTTCATCAGCAAAATATTTTTATCGCTAAATCTCAAAGTATCAAGAACATTAAAGCCATCTATAAAAGGGATAAAAACCGAGTAATGCAAAAATAGATTGAAGAAAAATGAACATAACCGTATATTTGTAGATCTGTGCCAATCCGAGGCCCGCTGCATTTGTGTGTATGTGTGTGTCTGTGAATGCAATTTTTGTGTGCGTTTTGGCGGTAGTTCAAAAATATTAATAAAGATTTTATAATCATCGGTGGCATGTCAAAGAATTCTATTTTCAAATTTGTACGTATCGGCCAGTAATGTCGGTTTCAAGTTCTTTATTCGAATTTAAATTGAATCGGTATTTTGTTCTATATTTAAATTTAAAATTGACATGACTGAGGGATGAGGGAGGGTAGGGATATATGTAGGAAGAAATTCTTTAGATGATTCTAGAAAGTTCCTGAATTTTAGAACTTGATCTAGTTTCTCAATTTCTAGATAAAAATGAAACGCATTTTGATGTTGTTTTGGATGTTTGATATAAATTTGTTTAATAACGTTCTTTGTAGATTATAATAAATTTAAACCTTTTTCTTTCTTTCTTTGCTTCCGGGTTAGCAGTAGGTTTAGATAATGATGTCTATTATCTAATAATTCCTAATAAAAAACATTTCTTCTAATAGATATATAATCTCGTACTACTATAAGGTTGTATATAGAAGATATATTTTAAATGTAATATATAACATATAAGGTTGGATCGTAAAATTGTATTTAAAACTCGCTATAAAAACGTGGTACGATTCAATAATTACAAATATATACATTTAATATGTTTTAAATAATTATGTGAATAAATTACTCGCGTGGCCGTCGGCTTAGAGAACTTGTTTTTAAACCAGTTATTAACTTTATTTTATTATAAAATTTTCTTTTAAATTACGATTTTTTTTTAATTGCAACTAGGCAGAAAGTTCCTTTGATGATAAGTGAGTACCTCACCCACTATAGGATAAAATAAAGATAGCGCGAACGCACTATTATTTTCCCAATAATTTTATTGTATACTAGCTGTTGCCCGCGACTCCGTCCGCGTGTACTTTCATATAAACTTTACCCTTTTCCCATTATAACCCTTTTTTCCAATTTAAAATATAGACATATAGACCATCTGAGTACCAAATTTCGTTTTAATCGGTTCAGTAGTTTTAGCGTGATGGCAAGACTGACGGACAGACAGAGTTACTTTCGCATTTATAATATTAGTATGGATAATAATTAATAAGTTTGGTAAAAAGTGGGGAGGGGGGAAAATTTTCAAACACAAGCGGTATAAAATCCAGATCGCTCTGCTGTTAAATTGTTTGTGTTATTTTTAAGGCAACCTTGAATTTTGAAGATATTTTTGCGAGCGCCCACTGCACTTGGCTGCAATCTGAGATCACCGGCTTTGATTATAAAAAGAATAACATTGAAATTTCGCGAGATTTTCTTTACGAAAAATACTTATATCTAATATAAAAAAAAATATCGTCAATTGTTGCTATGAACATAACTCTATAAAGAAAGAATCTTTTAGCATATTCCTTGAAATACGTGAATGGTTCTTAATTAAAGAAAAAGTGGTAGCAGTAGGTTAAACCCTACCACTATTTCTGACCTTATGTAACCTTATGGTTACAGGTTAGAACTATAAGTAAGTCAAGATAATTATTATTATTATTATTCACCGAAATAATATTTAAAAATGATATTTTATATGTCAGTTCTATAACTTAATTTTATTTAAGTATATTAAAGAAACAAAACACTTCTCTACTTTCACAATTGTTGCTAAATGTTACTATTTTCAATTTTTATTTTAAATATACGAGTGGTTTTCAATACATTATCATAAAATATTTTTTTATATAATACATACGTACATACATAGGTATAGTAGCCGTCAATTACCTTTAGCGGTGAACGAAACCTGCGCAAAAGTCAAAAATAAGTTATCGAGGTAGCGGTGCGGCGCGCGGGGCGCGTGATCGTCGGGTGCGCGAGCGTTGATTGGTTGTCCCAGTCGTGTTGTCTTTGAGCACCCACGAGCACGATTCTACCGATGCGCAGCTATTCTCGTCAATCGCTAAACATTTTTGACGGTTACTATACTAATGTTATTAATTAGAACGTCATGATGGAGTAAGGGACTATATTTTCAAATATTTAAATAATGTTTATATCTAGGTATAAAATTTTAGTATGTATTTTATTTTAACATTGAAGTAAATTTATTACAAAAACTTACTAAACCTAAAGATGATGATCTTATTGTTAGAAGATTCCATTACAAACCTAACTAACGGATTTTAGTATGATTTTATGTTGACAGATGGATTGAAAATGTTATGTGAACTTATGTTTAATTTACTTTTGATAGTCTGCAGAAAAAAGGTATAAGTTAAATTAAAAAAAAAACAAGCTTTACAAACAAACAAACAGACCTCGGACACGAGCACTCGTTAAGACAAATCAAACGAGCTCAAACACGAAAGGTTTGTGTCTATTAATTACTGAGTTCCTATGGCCACCTTCAGGCTTCATCATCAGATCAGCTCCGTGTCATAATAATTTTGCATTGTCATACGATTTACGCATGCAAAATTTCAACTCAATCGGTAACCGGGAAGTGGGTCAAATTTTACTTTTTGTTTTTTTATAGGGATTTGTAGGGAGACGAGCTGGACGTACTCCTGATGCTAAAAGAAACGCCAGCACATAACCAGTGCAGTGCTACCCGGAACTTAGCTAAAGCTACTCCGGACAAAGGTGCACTACACCGACGCTCCCCACTTTGAGTCACAAGATGTTAAGACTCATTAGCCCAGTAGTCACGCTGGCTACAGTGCCCTTCAGACCGGAGCACAGTGACATTTGCATATCACTGCTCAGGCGGTAGAATGTCTGGCACTGTGGGGGCACCCACCCAGTCGGTCTCCTGCGAAAGAGACCTACCCCTGATAGAACTAGAATAGATTACTTGCAAGATTTTATTACAAAAAAACAAGCAACAGACCCCGGACCGGTGAAAATAAAAGCTTGTAATAATAAAGTAGCTATTCTAACTGAAGCACAAAAAAGATCGCCATTTTATAAGCAAGCTTTAAAACACGAAATTATAATAATCTTTTGAAAACTAAAACCCGTATAAAATATTTATTCGCTATGAAAATATTACGAGTGGGGTACTTTTACCCGATTAATGCTTTTGGCTCAGCGCCAGACTGATATAAAAGCAACATACATACATACATACATACAACTTTATGTTATATATGTTTAAGTAATATTTATATATGTATTATATTTTTGCTATATTGCTTTATCGTTCATTTAATCTATACTAATATTATAAAGCAGTAGTTTGTGTGTTTGTTAACTTGTAAGGGGTCGGGATCTACTGAACCGATTTTAAAGATTCTTTCACCAATAGAAAGCCACATTATTGCAGTGTCATAGGCTATATTAAAGGATTGTTAGCATTATGCCCAACGAAGTGGGCACTTTGTTTGTTATAATTTCTTGTAAGAAAGTTTTTAGGATTGATTCATAAGTCGTTTTATTGGTTAACAAAAAATTGCAATAAGGTACTTTTACTTCAGCGCAATTTATTTATAAGAGTATTTGTAGTAGTTCCTCCTAATCCTCAAAAAAGAAAGCACTCTTTTAAACCTATTCGGAAACAATATTTCTATTCTATAAACAAAATTTCAAGCTCCATTTAAAACGTTTTCGTTTATATGTAAAATAAACGCTTTATATACGCTAACCAATACATACAGCATCCATAGATCATCCAAATAGATTCGCTGTCATTCGCGCGTTACAAATTAAAACCAGATGTACACACACACGCTAGAAATAACGGTTTTTTATTCGACACTAGGAGTGGCCAAACCACGCCTAGAATAAATTCGAAAATAGAACGGTTTCCTGCGTTCGAATTCTAAATTTAAAATGTAAAAATGGCGCACCATCCGGCTAGTGAATTTGTGCATAAAATTGCAACCGGCGCATTACTCGATCTAAACATCAGAAATAGAATGCTGTAAAGCGAACTCTACACTGACCGTTTTGTTTTTGTTGCTGTTTTCAGTTTGTTTTTTTGTTGCTACGTGCACTTTGTTTCTTTCACAGACTTCATACTATATTTCCTTGGGTTTTATGAGTTTGAATAAGATAAAGAATTTGAATAATATTATCTGTTTCGTGCGATTTTTTTGAGATATAATTTTTTAGGTAAATTTATTTTTTTGCACATTGTTTCATTAATCATTCACTAAGCTTCTCTAGCATATATTAATTAAAATTTAAATATCATATGCTTTACATAGTACACCCGAATTCGTATTTTCACTCTTCTTATAGCCTTAATATGAGATTATAGGACACTAAGGCATCAGATATAAGGTATAGCTCGCCTTATGGTTAGCGAACATCTCCGCCAATAAGCTGGCGTAAAGCTAAGCCTTCCAACCGCTTTGCCAACCCTTTATAAAGGAAAAAAGGAAAGGATTTGTTACAAAAGGAATAAAGGATATTCTAACTGCTATTTACAGTTAAAGTAACGATCAACACAATAATTATCCGCTCAACAATAGAATTGTATTAACGTCTTCGCGATCAAATAATAATTCAAGTGTTAGAAACATTTGGAAAACCGTTTCGCAATGCGATCTATCTTGAATGCGAGTTGATGAATAGGCTGGATTTTGATGGATGATCGTCAATACAGGATAAACTGGTTCGAGGTGGTGTCTGTAACCATTTATTTAAGAGTGTACCCGCTGCTTAACGAAGAAAAATAGTTGGGTTTTTCGCGGTGTTGGCTCTACGTCACAGTGATCGTCAAAAGATTTTAAAGATTGCTTTGGACAGTAAGATTCAACTTCAAAGACAAAGTTGGAAGAAAAGTAACTAGCTGTCATATTTTTCGATATGAAGTCAAAGTGAAAATAAATAGTAGCAAACTTTTAGTTATATAAAACATTTAAATATAAAACAAGGGTTAATCAAATTTTTTAGTTCACTTTGTAAGCAACCATCTCCGTCTAAGAACTCCCGTACTTCACGACTGCGATTCCAAACTTTTAAATAAGGAAAAAAGCAAGGATTTATGTCAAAAGGGAATAAAGAACATGATAACAGAGGGAAAAAGGGGGCTCCATTATAATATAAGTATCTAACAAGTAATTATTATTAAAAAAACAAAATACCCGACTGCCCTTATGTATGCTTAAATCTGCGGTTTACCGATTGTCATGTGATTTTTTTAGTGAACAAAGTTATTCAATAGGAAGGTTTATATGCATAATATATGCGATCGAAGCCGGGTCGCGTTGCTAGTTAATGATAATATATAATATACTTGAAACGCTTACGTAAGTCCAGCGCAGTATGCGTTCGGCCTAACGAAGAACAGATTGCCTTCTTTCAGTCAGTTAAAATAAACAATCTAGATAAAAGCCAGCATATGCATTTTGCGTGCAAGGATTAGCAATTAATGGTTATATAACGTCCGGGTTCATAGCGGGTTCGACTTCGTTTCTAAACCCACTCGTCTATGGTACGGTGGTCGTTACATAACTGTTTTATTTTTTATTATAAATTTTAAAATTTTATGAAAAAAAGGTTGATGATCCCTGACAAATTATATAATAAGTAGTATAATTAAATAATAGGTACGTTCGTGAATTTATGTAGGTATGTTTCCTAATTTGGTTATGTAAAAATTTGTGATTGAACTTTTTAAAAATAAGTTAAATTTTGTTTAACTTATATTTCTGAACAACACACGTACGAACTATATAGCTTATTATATAAGGTTATTGTCATTCTCAGGTTAATATAAAAAATCTCAAACAATAATAGTTAGGTATTATAATAATTTGCTAAGTGGCCGTATCTTAAAGATTATTCTCCATTAATTTAATCTCACAAGCTTTTCACCAATCAAGCTATATCATGCAAATATAATATAATAAATCCTATCCCTCGCTCAAAACAAGATGGCGTCTACTAATAATGCCATTGTCTCAAAACTAGTAGAATTTCGGTTGCAAAATCGCGCCCGCGCACGTTGACTCACGCAGTGTGAGGGGGGACAGCACTTTACCACTTTACGACTTTACACTTTACGACTTCGGCGTAAGGTTCACTTTACAACGATAAACGCTTTGAAGGCTCTATTACGGGTTACTTTTACGAAATCTCTAACATGAGATTTCGTTTTAAAAGCGCTGTTCAATTGTAAAGGATTTTGAAGTATTCAGGCTAGGCTTTACATAATAAAACCGTGTGATTAGAGTGCTCTTTACTTAGTTTATAGCTTTAAATTTATATTTTATTATATTATTTAAATACCTATATTAAGATAGGCGAAAACATTATACCTACTACTTTAAATGTATTATGTCTTTATATCTATACTAATATTCTTCTTCTTCGGCGTGTCACTCTTGACAGAGTGGTCGTGGTCATCCTGCCACCTGTCTCGTGGCATCCTTAACAATTCGCCGCCATTCCTCTCTTACTGCTGTCCTTTTGGAGCATTCATTAATGGGACCACCCACTGCTCTTTTTATCTGGTCCGTCCATCGCATAGGTGATCTTCCCCGTGGTCTGACTCCTTCAACCCTACCCTGCACAACTAAGCGTTCTATGGAGATATCACCACGACGCGACACGTGACCGAAGAATGTCTGAACGAATACTAATATTATAAAGGAGTAATTTGGGTGTTTGTTAAATTGTAAGGGGTAATTTTGGGATCTACTGAATCGATGACACCAATAGAAAGTCACATTATTGCTGAGTGTCTAGGCTATATAAAAAAAAGGATTGATAACATTAAGCCCAACGAAGTGGGCACGGGTCAGCTAGTAATATTTAGATCGAAATCACACAAAGAAATTGCGTAAATCTATCTTCACAAAGTATTCTAAAGTAGTTCAATTCATTCCTGGAATGGAAGTTCCTGGAAAATCTTCACAACATGCTTAGAAATTAATAATTCTTATCCAGTACAAAATTACGAAAAAAATGGAGTAGATAGGTAGGTTTAATATCAATTGTTCTCAAATGTCAAATATTCTCGTTCCTGGATTTTAAAATCATTTGTTATAAGTTATAAATTATGTAGTTACATATGATTATAAGCACTATATTCCAGAAGTACCTAACTAAACATAAAAATACCAGTAGTTATATCTAATTGACCGCACAGAGTCAGCAAATTACAATAACAAAATTACTCTCACAATTCATTACCACACCTAAAAAATCCATCTACGTTAATGTGTTGCGTAATAGAAAAATAATAAAAAGATAATAATATGAAGGTAGGTAGGTAACGGGTTTTTGTCATAGAATATTACAGTAATACGATATAGAGAAAAAACAGGTTGCACCAGACACCTCGGTCCTACAATGTAATCATATACCCACTTGAATATATTTTTAAAGACTTACGTATGACGAGACTGTCACACTAATGTCCTAAATGTTCAGATCTAGATTCTAGTACTATACTTATTTTTTTACTATTGCAGTCTTTAAGTGAATATTTATACAAGGATGCCTCGAAGAAATCACTTTTTAGTGAAACGGCCGCCTATTACGCCTAATTTAGCAATTTGTATTAGTTTGGAATTAGTTATTTTCTTATTATGGTGTAATAAAGTGCATAATAGTTTTAGTGAACTCGTCTGAACTTTAAAAGGTATGAGTCTAGTTTTTATTTGTTTCTAGACAATGTAATAGATGAAATAGATAACTCCCGAAGAGAAAAATTTGGTACAAAGACGGTGTAGCGAAAGATATTGGTAGACTATTTTTTTATAAAAAAGCGGACCCAACAGACTTCGTTCCTTCAAAAATTTTCCGCTAATTATATTAATTTTTTCCCTCCGTAAAAACTGTCCTTAGACTTCAACTAAAATTTATAAAAATAATTTTCCAAATTGATCCAGGAATCATCGGCAATTTTTATATAATAAGAAATATTTTTACTGCATTATTTGTTGCTTTGCTTTAATATTTTTTTTAATTAATGAGGAAATAGAAACGTCTAGAATCGTCCTACCTTTAGGTAGAGATTTATCTGGTATAGTACTATTGTCTAAACATATTTTGTCAAAGGCATGTCCTATGTAATATAACAAAATTAATATCAAACTTACATATTATAATGTCCGTTTGTCCGTATCAAAACCAAAACATTATTTACATATACATAGAAATTATTCGTCATAGAATTTTCGATATCAAGCGATATATAATTGATGCAAAAGTTTTATAGAAACGAATAAATTCATGTTATGCCTATATTATGATAGATATAATAAAATCTAGTTAATTATATATCTTAGTGATACTGTTACTGGTTATGTGAGCAATCAAGCAAGGAAGAGAGAGTGACAGTAAAAATTCGCTTAGAGCTAACATTTATTGGGATTTGCTTAACGAGAAATCTAGAACGCCTCTTAGTTATGATCTCCTGGTACTTTGAATCGGTTGCTTAGAGTAAAATGGTACCAAAAATTATCATTATTTAATTAATTTTACTTTCTTGACGTTATTTTTTGACATTGTTCTCTAATTCTTTAGAATTTATTTTTTTGTTGTTTAGATTAAAAATGTCTTAAAGCCAGCAAAGTTAACATTGTATTGTTTTAGGTACAAAATAATTACCTTGTACATCTTTATTTATTTTTGCCTTTTATAATATATAAATTATGTTATAAAAATGAGTCTCAAATTTTAATTAAATCATAAAAGTACATTCATATAAAAATAAGGACAATTTGATAGGATAGCTTATTTTAAAAATATGTTTACACGTGTGTTCAAACATTATTATGTGTCTTGTATAAAACGGCTAACTCAGATCTAAACATCAAATGAAACCGCTAACAGAAAACAAATCAAAGCGCTAGTTATTTTCGCGAAGTATAATGGTCTAACAAAAATGGAAACGCATAAAGTCAAAACAGGAAGAACATTTTCAATGCGCCAGCGCTGCGCGGCGGTTTGCGGAACTAATCCTCTGTCCTGCTCACACTTACACCGGCTTGTAGAGTGGGAGAGAGACGGCAACACAAGATGGCCGCCGCACATGTGCGCGGGAACTTATTCGTCTTATTTTTCGCAGGTCGTTCGCCCCTCGCTCTTAAGATTTTTTCTTGTTAAAGCTCGCCTTCCACTTCGCGAATAGCGAACTTTTTAATTTCGAATCTTTGAAATTTTAAACATAGGTATAACAGTTATCTGCTAGACTAGAGATAAGAATATATCTTATATCTTATATCTTAATATAATTAATTCATTTGAATAATTCTTAAACCTTTTTACACCTTTTAAATCATTTAATTATATCCAAAGGCCCATTTTATATGTAGTGTTAAAACCGTCATAGGAAACCTATAGGCCACGGGGAAAGTACTATAACCTTTTTAGGAATTCTCCCGACCAAAAATCCCCCTTTTACTATAGTGGTCACAGTCACCTTTTCAGACTCTTCCTTGAAAAGATTACCTAGAGACTTTACCTCCTTAAAATAAAAGTAGGTACTTATAATAAGTTAACACCAAAGCCACAGATAATATTATATATCAATGGTGGACGCCCGGCATAATTTCTTTCTCTTTTTCTAACAAAGTCGCGTGGGCCCTGATTTATTTTTCTCGGCTAAAGCTTTTCTATTGCGTCGTTGTTTTATAGGTACTTAGGTCCTGCGGTGATCTGTAATGAGATAAAGGATTTTTTAATAGTCTCTAAGAATATCGTGAATTTTTTTCTTTTTTTTTACTAACCTGCCAAGAGTGAGGTTATTTAACTATTAAACTAGTCAAATATTATATTAGTAGTATAAATAGCAATACTTATTCGAAAAAGCTATTAAATGTGACATTTTTGAATGACGATTACACGATTAGCGCTGGACGAGAATAACTGCGCATCGGTAGAATCGCGCTCGTAATTGACGTATTGGTGCTAGAAAGACAACACGACTGGGGAACCAATCAACGCTCGCGCACCCGACGATCACGCGTCCCGCGAGCCGCGCCGTTCCCTCGATACCTTACTTTTGACTTCTGCGCAGGTTTCGTTCAGCGCTTAAGATTCGTGACACTACTTATACTGTGTTTGAAAACAATTAAATATCACCCTTCACGCTCAAGGAACAATCGGTTGGAAACGTTTGCTTTTGTGTAACAGCCATATTCGATAATTTATATGACATTAAATTATTCATTTATCACAGTAGCAAAAAATCTTTAAAAATCCAATAATGTAATTACACATTTAATCTAATAAGTATTCTACACTACACATTCCAAATTGGCATTCTTATTAGAATAAATGTCTTATTTCAAAACAATCTATTAGGTAGCTTTACATTCTTCGTTTTCGGGTAAAATTTTTTTCTGGTCACTTAAGAACAACCTTCATACTTCAAGGAATATTCTTAGAAAAGATGTAAATCATGGAATTATGGACCTAGATCCACATTCACACCTAAAACTCGCCTAGTTATAATAAAATAACCAATATCTGTAACTAGGTCTTATACGTTAGGTCACTAACGGCTCACGAGAAGATAAATCGTTTATATTACTTCGACGGTACCTACTTACCTTTATATTTAAATTATTTTATTTTATTTGGATAGCTAACAGCGTATAAAAACAACGAAGGTAAAAAACAGGAAATTAATGCCAAATAAAAGCTATCAAATAAAATAAAATAGGAAGCTCGATTTCATAAATATGCATAACCTAATATAGTTTTTATATAATTTTACTAGCTGTTGCTCGCGACTTCGTCCCCATTGATTTGTTTTTCCATTATTTCTTCGCTCCTATTAGTCGCAGCGTGATGTTATGTAGCCTAAAGCCTTCCTCGATAAATTGTCTATTCAATAAAAAATAATTTTTCAATTGGAACCAGTAGTTCTTGAGATAAGCGCATTCAAACAGACAAATTCTTCAGCTTTATGTATTAGTATAGATATAGATATTAATTTTTGATACAACACTTTCAACTTACCGTATTGTCAAAGTCGCATAACATATCGCCATCTAGTAGCCAGCCTCAGATCTATAACAAAGTTTCAATGAACATACCTAGTATCATATCTAATACAATATAAAATAAGTAACAAAAAATAATTATTAATATGAATAGACCTTACTCAACTAAACTATCTAGGAAACTCAAATTTTTTACTCTGATAGTTGATTCTCCACAATTTTTCTGTAAAGTAAAATTCTACCAAAACAGCCCTTGGAACTTATTTTCAACAAAAAAATGTTTCTCGTACATAAAAAATACCACGAAATTCAATTGTACATAAATGAAATACCTAATGTAGCTAAACTTCCAACATTTTCAAAATTCCATCCCTCCTTACCATAATTTACGTTTCTACGAACACATTAACTGTTAAAACAAACCTTTTCAAATTAAATAAAAACGTATATACATCTAAACATATAAAGCACCTGATAACTGCGCAAATTCACTATAAAATAGTTCATAATAGACATATTTATCTACACTCACAAAGAACTCTATTGCACGTACTCTGATAAGGATTGCAAATAAACTCCTCAGTCATGCTGTTTATTTATAAGATGTGCTGCATTTATAGTATGTGTCTCGATTCATTTAATTTCACTAGTGATGTGTCCTGGACCCGCGTGAGCGTATAGTAAAAAAAAAGTTCCAAATTTTTTTTACATGCTATGTGAATGAGCATATCTTAATAATATCTCAAAATAAGCTCAAGAAAAAAAAACAGCAAATAAAAAAGAAAACAGCGCTAAAGGCGGTCTTATTACTAGGAATCGTTAGATACCTAGTCTAGACAGTTTTAGCCGATATACATACATACATGTAGGTATACATTACTTAATACAAATTTATGGATTTTTCAAAACACGTTGATGTACCAATTTTGGCAATTTAATCATTCTTACGTGTACAATATTAGTTAATAAAGTCTTAACTCAATAATTGCTATGCCCATTTTCCATCTAATACTCCATTTATTTATAAGAAAACAAAATTCATACAGTTACTTTATATAAGTTCACGAATATACAAACATTATTTGTATAATGTTAATATTGCAAAAAAAAATCGAAGTTATGACCTAGACTATAGATTGAACCCTAAGCTTTTTTTCCACTACTCCGGACGGGGTTATCACGGAAAAGTTGAGGATTTTTCAAAATTTTATCTATATACGTAGAACGCAAGATAACGCACACACATGCAACTAGTGATGTGCCGCTGTAGACGACATGCGCGCTAGACTATCGACTGCAGGCCGTGCGTAGTCGAGAAATTAATTTAAAATTAATTTGATACAAGGTTTCGTATATCTTGCACTTCCAATAAGTTCTTTTATTTTTTTATTATGTTAAATTAAAATTTATGTATGTGGGACAGTAATATAAAAACTGTTTTAGCAGCCTCAGCCAACTATTACTTACACAAAGCAAAATTATTTAAATCATCATTTTAAAGCAAAAACTCATTACCAATGAAAAATATATTTTTTATTTCTTCCATAATTGTGAAGGAAAATTGACTATCTCTCGTATAATATTGTATAATAGATATAAATGACGATAACCAATACTTACACCAAGAAACGGGATTCTAAAGTATTTTGCTTAGCTTTCACGTCGTTTATTTCGTTGTGATAACAAATCAAAGGTTATTCTGAAGTCATCTATTAGACAACTAACTTTACTTCGCCATTCCTATGAGAATACTTTTCCAATAAGATATTTTAATTAATACATAATTATATAGACACAAATTATATGCCTTAGATTTCATTGTTGATTTATTGTTTTTGTACAGCTTTGTCTTGCCCTTTTTAAATACATTTTAAAATTAAGTTTCTAGCTGCTCTCTGTCTGTCTGTCTCTGAAACTACGGTTTAACACGTGTTTAATTCAATGACGGTTCTGTATCATGTAGGCTGTAGTCTTACTTAAAGAAGATTTTTGACTTTTTCTTTAATCTAAATATAATAAAAACGGGTCATCTTTATTGAGATAACCCATAAAATTTTTACACAAATTATAATGCCTCAATATGTTATATAATAATTGAATACACACAACATAGGTTATGTTATAATCGACTTTCGACTACACAGACGACATTCAGTACATCCCTAGCGACCAATAAAGTAGACCAGCTCCTTGAACGGTGCATTAAAGTCTTAAACTGTGCTTTACGCAAATTAAATTCGATTTTATATCTATTTAATTAAAGGTATAAATCCCATGTGCAATGCATGACGTAAGGACGTTACGTGATTGGTTAAAATGCATTTTTTCGTTAGAAAAATGATAATGAACGCCGTTTTAAATGGAAATTTTATAAGGAGGCGCTGCGCGGGGTGGTTGTTCTTTGATACTTATAAGGTAAAAAATTCCACTATTACGTAATAGATTTTTTTTAATTTAAATTTTTAATTTTATTTTAGCGTATTGGAGACTTATATTGTTGCCCATATGTAAGAATAGACATTAGATAACCTACCGATAACAATTTCTTTTTCTTTTCTTAATAGTAATGATTACTTTTTCTAGTTTTAAGGGCTTGGATTTTTAGTAATATTTTAGTTTTTTATAAATTAGAAGATTTTATATTATTTTCTTATTAGAAATATAATTTTTACGTTGTACACTAGATGTCGCTACGAAATATTTTACCTAAGTTTATATTTTGATTTTTGCTAATAAATTATTTTTTCTTGTACTTTCAAACGATTTACTAGTAATATTGGATCTAAGCAAGTTATAAAGGATATTTAATAATAATTATTAGTCGTAATAATAGTGCTGTTACAACTCTACACCGTATTAAAAAACTAAAGGTTTTTTGTCGTCTTTTAACGATTTGGAAGTACGTAGTTAAAGAAAAAAACATGAGTCGCCAGCACAAAAAAGCGAACATAAATAACCGACCCATAAAATTATACAGCGTTAACAACTTTAAATGTTATAATCTACAATTTGTCGGCTGAATGGCGCTACGCCTTTCTAATTGTTACAAAAAATCCACCCCACGGCACGTCAAAAAACGCGGGACCACGCGCCAATTACATAAGTTCTTTTTTTTAATCGACACGTTTTTTTTTCTATTGGCGGATAAACACAGGGGCGGTTTTTTGCGTTCCTTTTTTGAAATGTGTCAAGATTAACATGTTTTTTTAAACGGACCCCGGTTTGACACGCAATGTTTAGACGCTTTTTTTTTCTTTTTTTGTGAGCTTTTATTGCTACTGTTTAACGGTTGGTTTGGTGGGGGAGTTTTTTTGGTCATTTTAGTTCTTTTTTTTAAGTGGCTCGTGGATGATGAAATTTAAATATTGGTTTTTATGGTGTTAGAACGTTTTTGACTATTACCTTTTTTTGTATGAGGGGAAGTGACGCTCCAAAGCATTGGCGTTATCGAGTGTGTTACCGGCTTATAAGGCATATGATATGTTTTATTATATAAATTTAATAAAGCTTTTGATTGAATAAAGCGCAAATATCGAAGATTGCTCACATTATGTGTTTGTGGTTTTTATAAATTTGCGGTCACGCGTAAAATGCTTAGACCACACAAATAGTTTTTAAAGTGCTATTGAGGCATCGGTTATTGTACTTCAAATAGAAATAAGATTCGGTTAAGTATTTTTACCCAATTACTTATTTTTTAGCTTATTAATATCTCTGGGGCTGCCTTAAATTTTAATATTTCGGTACTTATTATTTAATTAATATGAGGAAGACGAGTGGGATTAAGGGAACATTAAAAATTATTTCTTACAGCAATTGTAATTTAATTAATTCACGATAAATAAAGATATAAATTATAAATAATATTTCTTTTGAATAGTGTCATTATTATTATGGTAACACTAAAATATTTCAATTAGTAAATTGGTGTTCCCTTTATTTTCTAATTACAAAGGATATTTTTATTTTGTCCTCTTTTTACGATACTTATTTAAAGAAATTATTTGTGATACCTACGATGATTAATAATTTTAAATATGTTGATATAGTTTTGTGGTCGACTGTACACAAAATAGATTGAAAAATAAAGTTTATTCGTCTGTATAATATATCGGAAGCTCAATTCAGTCGTCAGCAGTCACGGAATAGTACCATCAATAATTTTCAATACGGACAGGCTGGGCTAGTGTGGAAGAAGCCTTTTTAAAAGCCTTATGGAGACAAGAAATTATTTTTTTCTATACTGAACATCATTAGGCTTAGATTTAGAGCATAGTATAATGATAAGAACTATCATAATAATTATACAAACTATTATTATACCATAATTAATATTAATAATAATAATAAAAATACTTTATTGTCAATTTAAGTACTATACAATAGGTACAGAAATACGCTTTAAACTAGACATAAAAATAATTACCTATCATCATTAAAAATATACAAAATAACTATCCCAGATTAATATAAGAATTAAAGCGTCATTTAAAATATTTGTTTTCAAATCTAAATGGCTAATTGGGCCAGTGGTCAAATATTTTGTCTCACTAAGAATACACCAAAAACTAAAGCTACTTCCATTACCTACTTAGGTGTAATACATTGGTTCTCGTAGTTAAGAAGAAAATACTGTTACTACTAATATCAAACTAACTTTCAAATTTACTAAATAACTTTAATAACTGTTAAGATTTTCAATTTATCCTTCTCACTGGTTGTCTGGAAGATATCGCTTCCTAACGATTGATTTCCCGTGTATTGCAACGCCTTATTTTTTATTTGTTTTTTTATTACATACGTCAAGTGATTTTTTATGTTTTATTCACCCACGTTTACATATTATAAATAAATAAACGTTAAATCAACTAAGCTAATTAATATGTTATGTAAGAGAAAAAAAGTCTACCAACAATATATCCATATAGCGAGCTAACCCTTCCAGTAACCGAAAAATGATTAAAAATAGGTCGCGGTGCGTGTCCGGGGTCATTACGGCCCTTGCCGAAGCGAGTTATCTAACCCTTTCCACGCAACCAATAACGGTGGAAAAACTATGGCTAAAGTTAGGTTGGTTAATTTTTTTGCTATTTCGTCGTAGTATAAGGAATATCGATGTCTTGATTGGTTTCTTTAAATACTCTCCAGGTAATTTCGTTGCTAATGGGGACTTAATTGTACAATCATGGGTTGGAAAGCAGGTTATGTCAGGCTCAAAGTCAAGGTTTTGTTATTGCGTCATAATATATTGCTTAGATATCAATCAGTCTCTTTTAAGACCAGGGGATTTTGACGCTGTTTCACAGGGACTAACAATCCCAGGGTAGGGTAGCAGGCTACGTCAAAATCAAAGTCAATGTTAAACATGAAGTGGGCTACATATAGTAACACTTTGGAAGCATCATAGTATTCAAAAACAATGTACTGTGCAGTTTCTACAGAGACAAATCGACAAAACAGTCTGATAGTCTTCATTAAGGAGGTTCATAGTAATTAATATATGTATATGACAATAGACACACTTCTCTCGTAGTTTTGAAATTTCCATTTAATAACTTAAGACTTAACTACTTAGCATATTCCATACGAAAAATCAAGTCAACGTCGCAGTAAATGATTAAAAATATTAATAATAAAGAATTAAGAGTTTATAACTAACAGCAAAGAACTCGTTATAAGAACCAAGTACCAACGGTCTGATAAACAATAGGTACTACTGCTACTGGATTAAATCAACAATCAAAACAATAGTAACAGGGCGATTCTCACGACGTTTCGACCAAAAAAATCTCCAAACCCAACCCTTTATCTTCATATCGAAATTCTCATACAACTACAACCGGTTGGCAAAAAATGACCCTTGCAAAGGTGCAATATGACGCAATTTGCATAAAAGGGTCACTCGAGTACCGGAACTGATTTCGCGATAGACAGGGTTAGGTTACGTTTCATGTTACTAGGTTTGGACAAAAAATTAATAAATTCTAAAGGTTAGTTAGACATTGAATCTTCAGACAAGGAAGGACCAAGGTGCCGTTCGCTCGACCTTGTGTGAAACTGAGTCTTAAAATTTTTAAAAACGTCCTTATTGAATAATATTTAATAGTATTTGCATAATAAGATGGGCATCTAGCCCACTTAAAGTTTTTGTTAAAATTTTATTTCTCGATTTAATACCACGATTAAACAATTTAACGTATTTCAGTAAAATAGTATCACAAAAATAATATAAGCTTCGGACTAATCCGTCTATATCCGTAACTGTTTCTTAAAAAATCAATTTTCAGCTTAATTTTTAAGCATTGTGGACATGAGAACGGCGAACATTTTTGTTACTTACAATGCTATACAAAATTAATATTGAAATAAATAAAATAATTTTTACCAAAAAATAAACCGACTTCAAACTAAAAAGCAAAAAATAAATTTGCTTCCCACATAGTAATTCGCATTTTCATTTAGTATATAGTAACGATTTAATAGTTATTTTATAATTTAGAAGTCGGTACCAAGTAAATGCTACACCAATCTATACAATATCGACTTAACCAAACAATCACTTATTGTTTTACTTGCCACCGATTATAAAATAACTATTAAATCGTTACTATATATACTAAATGAAAATGCGTATTACTTTGTGGGAAGCAAATTTATTTTTTGCTTTTTAGTATGAAGTCGGTTTATTTTTTGGTAAAAATTATTTTATTTTACAATTTTAAGTGGTGGATCGATCAATGATGCTTCTAGAATCAAGAAACGCAGGTCACTTGAGTCGGAAAGTGGTTGACCTTTGTTAAATTTGTTGAGGAATTCCCTCAACTGTCTCTAGTCATCATCATCAGATTTACTGCAAACCTTCATTTTAACTCATACGGGTGCAAAGCTTTCGTTGATACCAATGAATTGAGTCCAAATACAATATAGCTTCTGTATACCGTTGAGGAGGTCTTTACGCTATCACACATCTTCAGCATCAGACCACTTATGGTAGTCACAACCCATCTAGATGTAAAGTCCTTATCAATACAAAATAATCAAGCCCAAACACAAGGTAGCTACTGTAAATCGTTGAGGATTTCCCTCGACTGTACCTTGGCTCCATCATCAGACCTACTCCAGACTATTAAAATTAAAGTGTTTACATAAGATAATTATTGAAAAACTTATAAACGCACTAGTTGCCCATACAATTTTTGAAAGTTCCCCTAGATTTCTCTGGTTTCCCATCATCAGATCCTGACTTCCTTAAAATGGGACCACCTCGGAAACATCATAAACGACGAAGTTATCGGTGAACATACATAAAAAAAAAAATATTATACATACAGACGAATTGAGAGCCTCCTCCTTTTTTGAAGTCGGTTAATAAACAGCGCAGAACGAAATTTTATCATTATGTACCTAGATGATATCTGATGGTGGGTAGCGACGTCTTTCAAAAAATACCTAAAATAAAGAATAACCCGCATAAAAGACCTTGTTTAAATTTTAAACCTTGTTTAAATAATAATAAAGTTTTTAAATAATATGATTTTTTTGATACAATCTTGCTATACACCGCATCAATCGGACGACGCGTGCGGGGACCCCTTTATAACATACCTTTTCATTTTGAGACTCAAAGTATTTCGATAAGAACGATTTGTGATCTGTCGTCCTTTGTAAGACTGACCTTGAATGAGTAGAATTTCTCTATACATGTAGTTTTTTTAGTGGACAAGCTGTATAAGATCACCTATACTTATGGATATTGAACATACTCTTGTATACCTAGTACAAAAATAAGCATATTTACTACTAAGTATTTAGTACTGATATAAAAGCTTGAGAGTTTGTTTGTTAGAACATGCTTAGCTCTAGAACTAGTCGGGTTTAATAAAAGTCAGACAGAACCGCATGGTGTGGCTAGTCTAAAATTAAAAAAAAAATTAAAAATATGTTAACATGTTGATTAAATTAAATATTAAACTAATTAATAAAAAATATCTTTTCTCAAGAATATTATAATTTATAATCATTAGGTACCTAATACCTATACATTTTCGTAGCCACTTCATAGATAAATTGAAAGATAAAAATAAACGAAATACGCTTAGATATAATTTTAAAGTACCGTTATTAATATATCTAAGTCTTTATTAATAAAATATATTAACCTTAAATTGTAATAAATTTTCCATTTTCTACAAAACCTGTCCATTTTTGAGGTCGTTATGTAAGAGTATTGACGTTGCTTTCCGATCCTAACGGAAATATGAAATTGACACAGTGACAGCTTTTTTTATTAAAAACTCAATTTAACATCTAAATGAACCCTATGGTTGTTGTAAAGGTTTATGAGTACTTTTAAATTGTCATTGTTATGAAATAATGATAGGCCGAAAATTTGTTAATTATTAAGAATTACTTTTTTATTTATTTTATTTAACTAAGTGTTTTAAGAAAGCAAACAATATACGTGAATAGAGTAAGCTTATTCAATGAAAACGAGCTTCGAAACGAACCTCTCGCTACGGAGGGTTGCGAAAAAAGTTAATTTTGCGTGGGTGCTCGCTTAAGAACTAGGGTTGGTATTTCAGTAGGGTTGCGTTATTGGTTCTTACGAAGATATGAACCTTTGAATCAAGATACTGAGAGTCTATACAATGAGCTACTAAGACATCGATGAAATTAGATTATAACGAAGATTGAAATTCATTTCAATGCTAAATACTGTTTCTTCATAGTATATGTCTTGAGTAATTTTTTTTAATACCTATAATGTTTTCCATAATAGTAAAAATATGCGTTCAATTATAGATTATTGCCATAACAAAAATGTCTAGGTACACACAATTACACTGATAGTTGTTAGTGACGAACCGATTTGCATACAAGCACCGCCCACGACTCGAACCTGTGTACCGTGACAAAAAACTCCCATTCCCCGCCCAAGTCATTGTTTTAATGACTCATTAATTGTGGAAAAATATTCTATGTTTGTATATGTTTACCATGATATAGTTAAATATATAGACGTAGCTTCTATGGAAAATAGGTATGTGTGGGAAAAATATTAACTGCCTATTTGATAGTTGTTTTTTAAGTTGTAGGTGGGTATAGCTAGTATATATAGATCTTAGCTTCAATCGTCTTAGTTTTTTTCATTGTATTTTTCATGGTTTTGAATCACGCTTCGTAAATTAGGGACCTTTTTCAGAATATTACCAACAATTTCAAGTGATCAGAGTAGGTACGTGTTTTTATACGATACTAACCATTAGAAATTTTAACACACTATTTATAATTCATTAAGGACAATCCAGTTATTAGTTAATCATTGAACAATAAATGATTCAACAATGACTCAATTCAATTACGATTGCAATAAATTCTTCGATAAAGATTAATGCATTTTTATGTAAAGCATGTATTAAGTTTATCATAATATTGACTTACTTAATAATAACATTATTACTATGCTTTGTTATTTACGTAATTCTACGCAAGCTACGCCATCTGTCGAGGGGTAGCGCCACGAAAACTCCGGGAAAACTCGTTGAAAAGGGTTTAGAAATAAAGCGAGACTTTGACATCAACCTTCCATTTATTCTTTAGAACAGTTTTCTTCAAACTTCGAAGATGACTCGGGTCGCGTTTCGTATCTGTAAAAAAGTTAGTTCTCTTTAGACTGCTTTTTCTATATCTCAATTGAAATATTACTTAGGGCGGCAATTTTAGAGTCTGAAATGTCTGGCTTAGGTATAAGGCTAGAGGGTGTGATAATTTTTTCCGTCATTAGGTAAAAAAAGTTCGCCGCATTTAAAAGGCCGTTGGCTAAAACCCCATAATCTAAGCCACGCCTGAGCGAAAAAAAAATTCAATAATAGAAGAGGCGGAACGGAAAGAAATACTTAAAAACGCGAGACAGAGTTAGAATAACGAGCGAGTGCAAGCGAGACGGCGTAAGAAAAAAATCACAAAGAAATGCGTTCTTTATTTCCTCCCTTGCTTAGAAAAAATGTTGCCCCGTCTCGCTCTCGCGAAGGGTGGGGTATAGGGGTCGTGCGAGCGAGAGCGGCGAGGCAGCCCTCGGGCGCGCGGCGCGGCACTCGGCCGGGCGCCGCGTCCGCTCGCGCGTCTTTTCCTTGAGCAGTTTTCCGCGGAAAAATAGCGGGCGCAGGCGCCTCGCGCGCCTCCTCAGTGGGGATGTTCTTGGCGGCGCGTAAGGCGGGGGCGGCGCGTCTTGCTAGTTCGCGCGGCGTCTTCGGCCGACGCGCGCGTCCGCCCCTCCCCGCAAGACGACGCTCCAAGTTTCCCACCAAGAAGTTAGTCGGAGCCCGCCCGCGCCTCGAGGAGGTCACTATCCCCCGCGCACTGATCCCTCTCTTCCGCAGACACCCGGCCGGCAAACTGGAATTCATGTTGAAGTACTTCAACGAGAACATATCCCTCGCGCTGCAGGAGAGATACAGGGACCTCCATGAGTACCGGAAGGAGGTAGAGGACTCACCGAGGGAGGCGAAAGTTCCGAAAATTGCTGAGGAGGGCGAGAGCGTCGGCGGCGAGGGCGCGTTCGAGGCCGGCGCCGCGCCGCCGTTCCCGCGGCTGGAGCAGCCCAAGGAGGAGGACAGCTTCGTGGCGAGCTGGCTGCAGAACTCGTTCAAGATGACGGCGGGCGAGGGCGGCGAGGCGGCGCCCGGCGGCAGCGCGCTGGACCTGCGGGCCGCGCCGCTGTCGCTGCACATTCCACCCGTGCCGCACGCCGAGCGCTTCAAGCTGCAGCAGGACTTCTGGGCGCGCAGCCGCCCGCCCTCGCCGGCGCCCGACGACCAGCCGCCCGCCGCGCCGCCCACGCCGCAGCCGCCGACACCCGACCACAAGATCATCACCGACAAGCTCGTCTCTGAAATACAGGTCAGTGCAGTTCTTGTTACTCATGCAGTGCTCTACAGTTCTACCTAGGAAAGTGATTAACATATGTTTAAGGAACGTTCGCTAAAGTTAGACTTTTCAAAATAAAAACAGTGTATGGTAATTTTCAAAACAAAATCTAATTTGAAATTTAAAGTAACTAATGCTAGTTAAATTAATTTAGTGATAAACAATTTAAATTCGACACTAAAAAAAGTTTTAGTTTTCCAAAATATTTCGGGACATTAACTTATAAACGATGCACAAGTTAGCTCCCCGCCGGCAAAGTTCGCGACCTAATCTTTAATTCATAATTCACTTGAAGTAAAAATAGGCACGAAATAAATTAAAAAAAAAACATTAAACAAAATTAAAAGAAAAAGTGTTACCTTCTCAATGTCTTCCATATTCAAAATAAGAAACTACATTTTAAAAACTGAATTACGCAACGTCTCAATCTTGCAAGGAATATTCAAATATCGAACGTCTATCGTCTTCAAGATGTGTTTCCGAACTGACCCTGGGGTCCCATAAAACTTGTTCCAAATTTGAACGATGCTTCCTTAAAAAAAGAAGACATATTGTAAAGCTTTTGTTCCGAAGAAAGGGTTAAAGGGCCGGGCGTCAAACTTATTATTAAATCGTTTTTGTCCTTATGTCGCATCCGGTATTACAAAGGATATGTAAATTACGATAATCAGTGATAATTCTATTATTTCTGTATTAGTATGTGATCAACATGTCAACGTTCCGGTTCGGTTTCTGATATTACCTATACAAATGTTTATTTTGGACACATGGCTAATGATACGTTGTTGACCGTTCTTGCTTCCATATTTCTTGTGTTCTTTCTAAATGCAATTTTAAAATCATTTTTTAAACTTCTGTTGTATTACTATAATGATATACTAATCAAATATAATATTTCCTAATGTTAAGACTAGTATTTTTTTAATATTTCTGAATTACATTTGAAATTGTTAATAAACTAAACAACAAATTAGTGTTCAAATTTCGAACGTAGGTAGATTTTTATAATAGTTTCAAAACTAAATTTTAAAACGTAGAACGCCAAGCAATGCATGTTAAATTAAAATTTGAAAATGGAAGACAAAAGAATATTACTTTTTAAATTAGTTTCGGATTCGCTCACCTTGCATTTGTCTGTTCCCACGGCACGCCGGATTAGGGGCTCATTGTGATTTTATTTTTTTTAATTTTTACACCGCGCATTGTTTCACGGAAGGGGTGTTGACAGTTATTTGTTGCGAATCTGTCCTCGTTCTGTTTTCAAAATTTTTTTTTGTTTTATAAATTCGTTTGAATGAAGAACCGGTTCTCGATATCCAGTTTCTATTTCCTATTCATCGAGTTTTTTTTTTCGAAATATGAATTTAACGGCTCGACGCGGTTCGCGCTTTGTGGTTGTTTTTTTCGAACGACGGTTAATTAAAATTTGATTTATTTAATTTTGTAAATGGAACGCTTGTCGTGTGAAGAGTTTGTTCTCAAAACATGTCATTTTTTGTTGATTTTGAACTGGAGTACCAAAAAAATTATGTACAATTTAATTTGTGGGATTTTAGTGTTTAATTTATGCTCGTAAACTAGGTAAGTTCAAACCCATAAATAAATCTAATTAAATACAATTGATAATTATAAGATAATTGTGTAAAATATGGTTTGACAGATACCACGCTTTGTAAAATATTCGATAACATTACGTATTTTATGTTAAAGTCCTTTTGATTTTTTATTGTAATCTCTCAACTATTGGGACAATTTAGTGTTATTAAGTAGGTATATATAGAGGGAAGGTTATAGAAAGTATCAATCATTTCAAATTATGTGACCCTTAGACGCATTTTTCTTTTTGTCTTTGAGCGATAAACTCTAAATTTCATATAATAATTGCAATAATTGCTATTTAGCCTACTTATAGAATCATTTCATAATAATTGGGAAATTTAGTTCCTAAAAATTGTAGGTATTTTTAAACGATTGTTTGAATTAAAAGTATTTACTCACTATATCATAATTAAATGAATCTACAGTCTTGGTTCTGGCAAGAATCTTCGACAATTACTCGATTTTAATATAAAAATCCTTATACTTAAAAAAAATCGCATCAAAATCGGTAGCGTAGTTTTAAGCATACAGACGAAAGAAAGTGACGTTATTTTTCACTATGTACAAATAAAAAGTATGGTAATAATATTGTTTGTTTCGCAGCAACAGCAGTCCCCGTCAGCGGACTCGACTATGAGCGAGCGCTCGCTGGTCCCCTTTGCGCTGGTAAATTTACTGTCTTCACTCAGTAATGTCGATGTAAATACTCTTTCTCTATGCTTCGTTTGAATTTCGAACGCTTTGTCTATTGCTTATGTAGATTAAAAAATATGTAGATCAATTGATATTGTATTTAATAGATATGTTATGAACCTACAAATCAATAGAAAGTGTTCCGTACAGCAGCGGCAGTACATACATAATTTTCTTTCATTTTATACTACAAGTTAAATTGTTAGAAAAGTGATAAATAATAAAACGAACAAGAAAAAAAGAGATAACGACTAAGTAATTAGGATGTTTTTGCGTCTTCAAAATTTTGCGTTCATAACATATCTATTAAATATAATATCATTGATATGGATAGTTTATGCCATCTTTCGCTCCGTTTGAATTTCGAATGTTTCGTCTACCGCTTGGTGTGGTTGGCGATGACTGATTGGAATTGGGCAATGACAGACTTGGCGTATGCATTCGATATTTAAATTGAATGCATGTTCTTGATTCAAATTTGTTTTTTTTTTTTATAACCCAATTATATTTAACTGGTCAAAACGAATATTGCTATTTTATTTGCTATATTGCTATTTTGATACCAACGATAGAACTTTTTAAGGCTTGATGTCTAATAATGTTTAATAAAACTAATAAATATATTAGAATTGTTTATTAAAATACTTATATTCCTATTCTCTATTCTTAATAAAAAATCACAATAACAATGAGCCAAAGTCTTTGATTTTATTTTATTGGTTAATTTGTGTTGAAAGTTTGTTTAATTTGCATGTTTTTTCTTTGAATATTTTTAGACGGCTTTCTAGTGTTAATGCTTGCCTTTTAATATATAAAAATTGCGGATTCAAATTAAGTAGCAGAATAATTTATTTAAAACAAATTTTTGTGTTGAAAACTTTTTTTTGGGCTTTTAGTTGATGGGTACCTATTACCTATTAGTACTTAATTACTATAGTAACTTTTTGATCTAAATTATACATAATACCTTTTTTTATACCTACTACGTAGAAAGGAAAGCAATGTACCTATACCTATGAGCCTTTGTTTCTTTCTTACTGTTTCAAATATACTACATTTTGTAGTTTAATTAATTTGTTTGGTTTGTTGTTTATTAAAAGTAAATTTATATTTTTATTCTTAGTAAAAACTTTTTTCTTGCCTCCTCGTTCAATTTTAAAAATTTAGACTCTTAAGACATACATCATACTTATTCTTAAAAAAACCACATTTATTCCACGTTCATTTTATTCAAAAAATTATTCTTTTTCCAAGCAGCCACAGCAGTCGCCGACCGGGGAAGCCCCGCTGGACCGCAATGTGTTGCCATTCGCACTGGTAAATTACCTGAATAACCTGAATATCGATGTAATTATTTCTTTTACTTCCCCTTTGAGGGTGGCAAGTCATTCGAAATTACCGAAGCATGTAATGTTGTGAAAATGTTGCCAGTCTTAACTGACTTCTCAACACTTTAATATAAACTTAAATCTATCTTGGAGACCTAAAAACCTTTTTACCTATTTTGAAAAACATATAGTAGACCTTTATTCGAATGAGTTACTACCAAATACCAATTTAGCAGTAAGATGTAAAACATAACATACACACATAAAAAACAACAATTATAGTCCTAATGTACCTACACATAAGAGTTACTTCTCTTTGCTAATGATCTTAGAAAACCTATTGATATAACAAACTGAAATTAAAACAATTAACGGCATAAAACCGTTAAAAATTCAAATTTCGAACGTAAAAATCGTCCAGGAACTTACTGCTAAATTCATAACTGATCTTTTATCTTTGCTTATTGTTAAACGCTTTTGTTCGCTTATTAACAAATTACGTTTAATTTAATCTTTAGATAATAATATAGCTAATATAAGTAACTGTTTGTTTTCATACAATATTTCTTAACTAAGAACTAATTTAAAGGGACTATTCATTTAAAAAAAAGCATCAATTCTTTAACAAAATTTCATTTCATTTGTCTTCTAGTCAACTGCCATTATTTGATACACACAGATTAATAATGTTATTTTTTTAACAGCAACAAGCGCGGTCGGGTCAGAGCATTAGCGAGCGGACCCTGGAGGAGTGCTGGTCGACGCTGCAACGAGTGAGTTGGCATCTGTTTCAATGCGTATCGTTATCTTCCAATACAGCGGCGGCGGCTATGTTGCTACAACTTTCCCGTTTTTTTTTTTCAAAAATAACACTGTCAAATAACTTAAATTGAAATAAAATAAGCTATATGTCTAGTACGAGTATCCAAATTTAAAAAGAAAAATAGTTTAGATATTGGACGAGTATCCGATTTTCCTAAATTTAATTTAGTTTTGGTACGACTATTCGATTTTTAAAAGTAATAGAACATGAATCCGATATCCGACTATCCGATTTTTTTTATATATTCTTTACTACTATTCGATTTTTATACAATCTAAATCTTGTATGACATTTGAATTAAGAACTAAATTTGACATCACTACAGAGACTTTTAAAACAACATAGCCGCCAAAGCGAAAGGGGTATTGGTTCTACCAATATTCTTAATTTAAATACTTAACCGTAAACAAATTGCCATAGCTAAAAAATAAAAAATAGAACAGGGAAATTTGGAATTTGCATCGATGCAGTGGGTGACTTCGGCATATAGATTTATCTAGTGTTACATTATTCATTGAACTTTTACATAGATAATGCGATAGTGCTCAGGGCGTAAACAATTTATTAAGATCGAGATTCGATTCCCATCTGCGTACAAGGTGGTGAGGAAGTCTGTACATCTGCATATTTGTTGATATTATATCATCGGATATTGTGTCAAAATTTTATGTTATAATTTTGTTTGTTTGTATGCGTTTAACATTTTGAAGACATTTATTAAGAACTACAGAAGGAACAGTAGTTGAATTAAAATGTTATTTTTTACAAAACTAATAAATTACTAAGACAGTTAGATAAAGAGGTATTTTAAAAATAAATACAAATAGATACTAAATTAACAATAATACAAAGATTATTAAATTATATATTAATCTTAACTAGTTGCTATGCGCGGTTTTACTTTTAATCACAGTAAAATAAAAATATAATAAATCAATATTAAATATTATTATATATGTACATAATTATTCCCAAAAACTATATACTAAGAACATCTATACGTTATTTTGCAATTTAAAAAACCCGTAACAACACACTTTTATATTACGATTATAACTGTATGGTATAAACAATTTAAACAACATAAGAAAAAAGAAACGACATTTCCCAACTTAAGTAAAGTAAATCTTTTATTCAAAGTCCCGAAGGGTCAAAGGTCGTTATCTAAAAACGGCGATCGGTCGTTTTATTTTATTTATAAAGACGCCATTATTATGTACGAGTAACATTGTACAAGAAACAGGTGCACGAAAAAACGTTCATGTCGGACGCGAAACGGAACTGCAAAATAAAAACTGAACTATACTGAGTACTTGCTGTTTACGCGGAAAAGGACGTGGAGTCACCATCTTGGATTTTTCTTTTTCTTAAATGCGATTATTTTCGGCCAGTATTTTTATAGTGGCTTTAGTATGACGAACTTTTTTTTTTGTTTATGACCCTTGGCTTTTGGAACACATATGATTTTTTATGACAAGTCCGACAATTAATTTTTATTTATCTTTTATGTGAGTATATAAAAATGATTCCACATTATTAGTTTAGAAGTCTACGTACAACTATTACTAAATTAAAATTTTAAAATTCCTTTTTGAATATAAGTTACAATGAACCAAACAAAAACAAAATAATTATATATTTAAGCAAATGCTTAAACATGTAAAGTTGAGTTTTCATTCAATATGCGAAAGGTCAATAGCGAAATTCATACGATGAACGGACAATAGTTCATAAATTTACTGTGGGAATGTATCGAACGCACTGAGTTTGTATGTATGTATGTTAGATCAATATATCAAAGTGATTGCATCATAAGTTTTGTTTCGTTGTACTAGCCTTGCCCCGTGGTTGTGCTCGTGCATAATTGAGTAAGTAGGTTCGTTAGAATACTATTCTACATGTGTGTAGCTACTAATATGTCTATAGAAAATTTTTTTAGCGTCGTACTCTTATATTACTTAATATAGATTCCTCATGCGGTGTATTTTATTTGAACATTGTCTTTAGTAAGAATAAAGATGGCGACTCTAAGATTCCCTGTTCCAGCACTTGGTACGTGTTGTCGAAAAAACGCATTTGCATGTCGATCCCAATGAATTTATCGTTATTGCCAAAAGATTTATTATAACAAAGAAAAAATCACAAAATGGCCGCGTATTTAAAATTCAAATTTCGATTGTTTTGTTCCGATATTGGGACAGTTTTGACGTTCCGCGTTCGGCGGTTTTTTTTCTCTGTTGCCGGTGTGTTGGCACTAAATCAATGGGCAAATGTTTTAATGTTGTCGGCCCTTTGATCGGCTGTTCTGTTCCATATTTAAAATCTCTTCATTCGATTTTGAATATTTATAACCGTTGAATTAAAATGTACAAGTTTTGTTTGTTTGTCTGTACTAATATTATGGAGAGGTGGAGTTTGTGAGTGTGTGATGGAGAGATGCCTGTATCTACTGAACAAATTTTGAAATATTTTGTAAGCGTCATATGCTATTTAAGTTATAAAATATGAAGTTAAAGCAGTGTTTTCATTTTGTTATTATGTAGTCAAAAATATAGGTCTCTAATTTTCCGAAATTTAAATGTAGGTAATTTTTTGAAAATAGTTTGGATTGTTTTTTTTTCAACCACACATTACTATAACTATCCAAAAATGATATTTCAACAACAAAGCGTCCATATTAAAATATCCCAATATGACCTATTTAAAATAAAAACGCATTTTATTGACATAAAAACCTCCTTCTAAAAAACTCTTTGGCGCCATTTTCAGTACAAAAACAATTCAACAAGAATCATACACAAGCAATCTTTTAAAGCGTTGAGCTAAAGCTATTATCCTTAAAAGCCTCATTAAGCTTTTTTCCCTTCACTTTTCACTTTTCATAAGCAAGCCTTTTTTAAATCAAATTAAACTTTTTCGTAAGCCGATTCGTTAAATAGTCATCTGTCATTTTATAGATCTATATCGGTAAAGAGATAAAGTTTGTATGTTTGTTGGCGATGATATCTGGATGTACTAAGACGATTATGAAAGTTTGTAAATTGTTATATCCGTAACATTGTTAATGAAATGGTATCGGGTCTTACATAGAGACTGGTAGTATATTTTTATATTATTATTAATATTGAATACTAATTTAAATATTTTCCTTAGAACATTAATTGTTTGATAAAACAACGCATTTTTACATTACAATTTTAATGTGCACTAAATATATACTATACGTTAATATCTGTGTTAAAAAAATAGTACCCAAAAACAAATTCAAAGAAATTATTCCAAAATGTTCAATTTGCCGTATATTTGTTAAAATAACGAATTAACGTTGAAGAAATCGTAATAAGTGAGAAATAAGGCGACAAACAGAATGGGCTTCGTTAGTCTGTTTTAATTTTAGCTAATTTTTATCTTTCCCGCCTTTTTTCATAAGCGCGCCATTAGCTAGGATACAGCGAATGACCAGTCTTGACACTTAATGCGAACATTTTTAAGATTTTTATTTTTATTTTTTATAAGTAGCAATAGTAATAAAAGAGTGATTCGAAAGACATATAATATCTATATGAAAACGAACACGCAAACATACATTTCAAATCTGTATAAATTTTTATTAAAGTGGGCGTTTATATGAACATACTAGCGGACCCGTGCCCCCTTCATTGGGCATAATGCTAATTATCCTTTTCGGTTTTATATATAGCCTATGACACTCAGCAATAATGTGGCTTTCTATTGGTGAAAATTTTTTTTTAAATCGGGTCAGTAGATCCCGAGATTACCCCTTACAATTTAACAAACACACCAACTTTGCTTCTTTATAATATGAGTGTTGATTAAAAATAGGTAAAATATAGGTACTAGTTAATGTATGTTCAAGGCTTAAAAAGAAAATGACTAGGTAATTGGAAACAATTCCTTAAATACAAATAAAAACCTCTTTGAAACTGTCACAATAAAAGACTATAAATATTCAAAATGGCCGACAACATTCGCGCGCTTTTAGTAAAGTATCAAACGGTTACGTCCCCATAGAGAAATCTAATTTTTCTCCTTTTTCCCTGCTCCCGCCAATTTGTAGTATTTGTGATTATTTAACCTTAAACGCTGCCATGTCAGACTCGTTTTTAATTTTTTATCTGTGGTCGGGAAAAATGTTGCCATTAAATTTGAATTTATGTAGCATGTTTAACGTTTGGTTAAATTAAGTTTTAATCTGTGACTTTAACCAGCATTTAGTATTTAGTTTAAATGTTTTGTGTTTAAATTGTAACGACAGTCCTTTGGTCATAGTTTTGTATTCATTCAATTATAAGGAAACATATTTTATATTGAAAAGTTACTCTTTACAAGATATATTTTTATCGTTAAAAAACTTGGCAACTATAATTTAGTTGCTATATGATTAGCACGGTTTTAATCAAATATATTTAGTCATAAACAGACATATAAGACAAATATTACCAGCTTTCGCATATTTATATAGTGACTACTAGTGCAAAAGTAGGCATAACATTCAAAATTACAAATCGTTACTAAGATATTTAATAAGTTAGATATTCTCCTAAAGATATTATAATGGTGAATAACTTTTATATATAGACCTTTTTTTCGTATGCTTGACGTATTTTCACGACTTTTTTACGACCCGCTAAAAACTCGTTCTACTGAACACTCAAAATATATAATTCAGAGCGCTCAGGTGTTCAAAAAAACACTTTTTTACGAGCAATAAGAAAGTTTTCTAATAATGTTGTAGTATCGCCGCTAATTGCCTAATAAATTTGCAAGTTTTCGCCCAAAAAACCGCGCCTCGGATGAGTTATGTCAAAAAACCCTTCCGCGGAGAAAAATGTCGCTCGTAATGAGATTGCTGCGGCTATTAAAGAAAATGTTTGAGATATCTTTTTCGCGATGTTATTTTGTTTTTAATTAATTGGCAACATCGTTTTTTATAGCGAGAATAAATGGTTGCCTTGAAGCAATTGTTTATATCATATACTTAGGTCGATAATTAGATGTAAAGTCTTTTTTTAATTTTACGTGTAGGTTGCCTGGAAGAGATCACTCGTTAGTGATAAGGCCGCCCGTTGCACATATTGTATCCAATGAAAAGTTAATGTTGTATATTGTAACAACGTGTGAAAATAAATAAATAAATAAATAATAAATGAATTAAAATTCAATAAATTGTTAAATAATTATGCTATACCTACTAACGTTGTAAAAAATGGCCAGGACAGTTCCATATTATAATCTAAGTACACGTAACATTGGTACGGAAATTTAGTTTTAAATCTTATACCTACTAATTTAACTCGAATTTTTCTAAACAGTAAAAACTTAATGGAATTAGTAGTTAAGTTTTACAGTTTATAAGTATATCATGAACAAACAAAAACACTTATAACATAGCTAATCAATGATAGCATCACGAAACCTCGCGACAACATAACACATTTCATTAATTCCATATATTACTTAACTTTACTGACATATGTTTAGGAATAACACGGTTACTGGGTACTCATTACGGACCCTGTAATCTAGACATTTGCCGGTCCGCTGATCTAGAATTCTAGACCTAAGAGAGACCTAGCATTTTTATAACTCGTACCTACCTTAAAAGTGATCTGTCATCAAATTGTTTACGCGTGGTTAGATAGCTTATTACATATGTTTATTTTGTTTTGCGTGATGTATTATAAGAAATTCATTAATATTTTTGATTCCAACAACTTCTTTTTCAATAGATTGCCAATACCGAAATAATATATCTGACTGACTACTTTAATACCTACTCTATTTACCTACTACAGTTAATATGTTTGTTTTTGAGTTCAATTATTCTAGAGAGAGAGAGAGAGAGAGACATTTCTTAGGATGGTGCTAACACATAAATTTTATCATTCATTATATTTATTTATATGTATAATGCATATACTACTTTTGCGAATAGCTAATAGTAAAAAGAAAACACAAGAACTACGTAAAATTAAATGGCGGCTCTATGATTAATCAGTGATTTCTGCCAGACAACTAGGACTTAAAATAATAATAGTATAGCGTATAGGTATATTAGGTAGAAGTATGCATCATAAATTATTTAAAATTACTGTCAATTTTAATTTCGTAGCTCTAAAATATCAAAACATTATTTTTATGCAAAAGAGAACTTTCACTTAAAAAAAAATCCAAAAACAACCTTCAACTATAAACTAAGTGTCTTCTATAAAATATTTATTTTATTATTTACCCGTATAATAATGGAGACCACCTCACAGACGTATAAAAATGTCAAGTGTGCCCAAATACGGCCGCTTATAAAAAAGTATCGGCGAAAAAACTCACGTAAGCTAGCGATAAAAAACATGTATAGCTGTCCCTCTCTCGCGCAGTGAAGGATACATCTTGATACTATTTCACAACCTTTAGCTATTAACTACGATGTTAATTCAAAGACATAAAACTTACTAAGAAAACTCCTCCAATTACGTACAACAAACCCAAGGTTTACTATAAAAAAATACACAAATCGAAAGATATATGTTAATGAAATCATAAACTAAATAATCGCAAAAACAATTATCTCATACAATAAGTCGCAATACCGAATAATGCATCGCAATTTGAACAAAACGAAGCCATCTTTGCGTTACGTAACAAAATGATCAAGACCGTTCGAGCGAGCCTCTAAAGGCACCGCGGTATAAACGACTATAATAAAAAACTTAGCGAGTACAAACACATAAGTGCATTATACCATGCCATAGTACTTATAAACAGAACGCCTACAGCCCACGGCCTGTGCACAACCATTTTTTGCATTCCATTTTTAAATTTGACGTAAACAGACATATTTTTTGTTGCAATCGAAATGAAAAAAAAAACGTTTTTAAACGCCGGCTCAATGCAACGTTCTAAATTCAAGAGTGATCGTTCGGAAATGTGATTTTGGAATTTTGAAAATTTCTCTAGACTTATCTGTGCTGTGATTGTGAAATGCGCGGGTTTTTTATCACTTCGCGAGCTTGGCAACTTCGATGCAGGTATTTTTTTTAATTATCTATACATAGATATATTAAAAACTTATTTAAGTTTTAAATAAAAATAGCGTACACATAACTAAATGCTAGTCAACGAAGCTGTACCTAAACGTACATTATTATTTGATCTCGGGTCGTAGAAAGTCAGCTAAGAACTCGTAAAAGTGCATCGCTAAATGTCAAATCGTGACATTTGCTATTTTTTAAGCGCGCTTTCTATTTAATTCGATGCATTTGAAAATGGAACGAACAGCCAGCCAGTTGTTTTTTATCGATCTAAGTTATCTGTAGCAAAGAGGTCAGATAGATGCTAGCCAATAAAACCTAGGCTAGGTTTTGCATAGAAGCTTATCTATTGTTAAATGTTAATATGTTTTAACGAGTTTTAACGTTTTATGCATTTATCTGGTATTTATATAACTAGTTGTTAGATATTAAAATTCTAGTGAATATTTAAATTTGTTTTATATGTATTCTACATT
>JADANM010005856.1:2064578-2088125 GCA_026213755.1 Eurema hecabe | reverse complement strand
CAACACTAAAAAGCATTTAGCACAAATTCCTAGATAAAAAATCCCCGCTATCTGACGACATTAAAAAAAAAACTAATCATCACTTAAACAAGCCCGCAAAACGCGGGAGGAATTCGAAAAATGTCAATTAAGTGCCACAGATAAAAAAATATTATTACGTAACGCACACAGACGCGTTGTCGTAGGTCAAGAGGCACGCACACACGCGCGCCGGTTCAACGTACCGGCCTACAGTACGGTATCATTTTTCGCGAACACATTTCGTTATAGTGATAGTGTGAAAATAATCTATCTCTTTCTAACGCTTATTATGTTATACACGAGAATTTTTTTCCTACTTTTTTTTCGAAACTAATTAGAACTTTTTGGAACTATGGGTAAGATTGAATTCATTCATGGCAGAGCTTATATTGGGCTAAAATGTGTCATAAGTATACAAAGTCGTGGAATATAACTAGTTTTTGCTACTAAAAACAACGATAAATGAATTAATTGCATAAAACCTAGTATCTAGACAGTAGATTCGCAAAGTCAAACCTAAAAAGAGAATAATATTTCTTCCGTTTGTCTAAACTCGTTCGGCGCGCGCGCAATGTATGTGGCCCGTGGGCGTGCTGTTGTGTGCGTGCGCGCGCGTGTGTGCGTGCTTGTCTTAGGTTAGGGAGGTGAATGACCCCTCGTTTCGCAGACTCCTACTTTATTTTTATTATGGAGCACGTGGATAGGTACACCGCTGGTTTATTTACCCGCGTTTATGGTGATTCACTTTTAGCGGACGACCACAGATGAAATAGGACGGACGGTCTTTTTGACATGTTTTTTTTTTTAATATCAGGTTTATTTTTATATATTCTTAACTTAGACGGCACTTGATGTGTAAATTCAGTATCGTCATTGTAAATTACAAGCGAAATTTTTAAAATTTAGCCTTGTTTATGACACATATATGTAGTTTTCTATTGACAAAAAAAAACAAAAATGATCAAGTAAATTCACTCACCCTCTATATTTCTATATTTCCATAAACTATACTACTAAAATATTAATATAAGTATGTAGATAAAAACTATTCCGTTATCTATGGTCTACATTATATAGTCTGTAGGCATATATTATCTGTGCTGATTGCAATTGAATTTCGAACCCGTAATGAATGTAAAAATGCAAGTTCATAGCTTTTGATCGTGACCCCACCGCATGCATAGTGTATGACACTATTTTAAATTACAATCAGACTGTATCTACCTACGTTTGTTTGTAGTCTATGGTTTAGAAAGGGTTGTTTTTTATCTGTGGTAAAGAAAGCTGTCTTTATTTATGTGGGCTTTAACTTTACCTCCAATAATTGTTTTATAAGACGTATTAATGATTTTTTTTACAATTAAGCATTTAGAGGAAATATCTTGATTTCTATTCAATTAAATATTTTTGGTTAACATTCTTATGTTCTCATTGTATCTGTATATAGACAATCTCGTATTTAAGTGCTTCGGGAATGCGTTGTCGTCTTTTAAATAGCTAAAAGAAGTGTCCATTTTAAAGAAAAAATAACTATAAATAAGTAATGTTTTTAGTCAAATATTTCTTAATTAACTAGTTACTATTACAATTAAAAAAGGGGTTAAGATTTCAAGTTTTAAAAAAATACGAAAGATTAATATGTGGTCTCTTTTAAAAAAAAGTAAGTTTGTATGCCCTCGACCCCCGAAACAACCCAGGAAGGCTATAGAACTTTAGTGTCCAACAACATATACTTCTGCAAAGCTTGTTCTAAGCTAAATGATCGTTAGGTTTAAAAATCCGACTCGCGCTTGACCGCTTTTAATTAAGGATGTAATGTAAGAAAGTGCTGTATATTTTTACATCCAGTTCACTGGACGTCTTATCTAGGTCTGCTGTGATAGTCCTTTGTTTTCTTTATCGCGTAGCCCTGAAGGTACATTCGCCTTGCTTTAATATATAATAATTGATAAAAAATATCACTTCAAACCCTATTTATAACAAATAAACGTATATTCAAGGCCGAAAAAAAACGTTAAAATGGAATTTAAATTTGGAATCTGTTTTGTTCTAATTTTAAATGTTTTTTTAATTCATTCAGATGTTGTCAATAATAACGATAGTTCTCAATTTAAAATAAAAATATAAAGTGTCAAAAACTATTACATTTATAAGGAGATTCATTTTTGATTCAAAATATCAAATTCCCATTACTTTCTAAAAAAGAATGCATCATATTTATTTCTCCACTGTTTAAAAAAAAATTAAAACAGACTCAACATTCCAATTTCAAATTTTTCAGCTCAAATAAAAAAAAAAACTTAATTTAAAAAAAAAAAAAAACTCCTCGAACCTGTTAAATTTAGATTTAGCTGAACGTACTCCTATAATGAACTTTTTGTATTCAAACTTGAAGTACGGCGGCCTTAGAAAAACGCGCACGTACTTGATTGCATCATACTATATCTATACAATAGGTACATATATATTAAGCACAGTTAATGAGAGCAGAAGAGTCTATAGTCGTCTCTTTCACTCTTTAGTCCTAGCTGAGTCTAGGAAAGACTTAGAAGCATTAACAGGAAATATCTTGATTTCTATTCAATTGAATACTTTTGGTCAACATTTGTATGTTCTAATGTTATCTGCCTATAGACAATCTCGTATTTAAGGGCTTCGCAAATGCGTTGTCGTCCTTTAAAAAGCTTTAAAAAGAGTCCAAAATTAAAGTAAAAATAGCTATAAATAAGTAATGTTTTTTAGTCAAAAGTCAAAAGTATCTTAATTCAACTAGGCTACATATAGTAACACTTTTGAATCGTCATGGTATTACAAAACATTTACCACCGGTTCGGAAGGTTTCTACAGAGAAGAACCGGCAAACTTATAATTAAATGTATTTAAGTAAGTTACTTATTATCAAACTATTTCGAAAAGCTTATACAATAAGTAATTGCTATGCTATACGTACGACTGTAGAGTATAATTTTTATATTACTACGTGACAGTCCCATTAGATAGATAGGGTGGCCACACGTTATGTTCAAAGATTTATTTTTTTAATTTTATTGTATATCTACAATATGAATAATTAAATATTAATTATTGTAGTATGGGTATAAGATCGATTTGTTAAAAAATATAAAGCCATGGTGAAGTATTTTATATAGTCCTGGTATTAAAACAACAAAGAATTAAACTTGAAAATTGACTTAGTGTTATAGACGCTACAATGAAACCAACAAACATACTTAGAAATACGTGTCTGGGTGTTCTCCTAAATATTATTTTTATGTATAGACCTATATTTCAAAAATAAAAAATAATTATGTTTAATATATGTGCGTGATCTAGTTGCCACAACAGAAGCTTTTTATGTGTTATCAACTGAACAGAAAGCTCGCTTGGTGGTAAATGACCACCGCTTGGTGGTAAGTGACTATAAAGTCAAAGTCAAAAGTATCTTTATTCATCTAGGCTACATAAAGTAACACTTTTGAATCGTCATGGTATTACAAAACATTTACCACCGGTACAGAAGGCAGTTTCTACAGAGAAGAACCGGCAAGAAACTCTGATAGTCCTTTTTAAAATAAGGACATACAATTGTAAATATAAACAAAAACTCGACTATTATAATATTTATACATGAAAAAGGTCACCGTCCCACGAGCGTTAAGAAATATCATTCCAAGCGTTAGGATATAAACAGACCTAAGCTTCCCCTCGCTTGAGACTAGATGGCGCTGTTACAAACATCTTAAAAACATTATATTTAATGACAAAAACATTCAATCAGCAAAAAATGTATTTACTACAAAATCAGCATTGGCACTACTACGTATTTAAATACGAAATCTGACACTTTTATTATTCACTTTGAAATTAGATTCCTTTAAAAGCCTGTAACATGGACACTTTGTTTGCGCTAGTGTGAGTGATGTATCTACATGTTGAAGTATGTGTGTGTGTGTGGGTGTGTGTGTGTGTATCGCGAAAGAAATGAGGTTATCTCGTTGCGTTGTCATTGTTTGTAAAATAGTTATACATGCGACGTGCGCCTGCGCATAAAAGAAATGCGAAGAAAGTTGGATCTACTATTTTATAAATAGATCTAGGCTTATGGTTTATAGATCTATGTATGAAGGATATATTATGTTTAGGTTTATAGAAAATTTTAACGTGTATTTGAGAATCTAAAAAAAAGATTTAAATATAATAATTAAAACACTGCTCTTTAGTAAAGAAGTCCTTAAATGCATAAGTTTGTATGTTTGTATCGTTATAACGGCAAATCTATTGGACTAAAAAAACGATCTTCAAAATTCTAGTACCAATAAAAAACTTTATTACCTATATTATATGAAATCATAGTCTGTATACTCGTATTAACCCCCAAAAATTATAAATTATAGAGTACGTAAATAGCGTTGAAATATTCAACTAAAAGGGCAATACAAAAAACGAAAGTTCTGCATTTTTCTACTCTATGAGGCACACACGCCCCGTTTGTTGACATAGGTCAGTGTCGGCTCTTTATTACACACACATTGATATACCATTTGTATGTCTGTGTGTGTTGGAGTCATATTAATATGTACTTTCATCATATATCAAGGCTATAAAATAGTTTTAGAAGAAAATATAGTTTTCGCCAAAATGTTTAAAATTAGTTCAAGCGTTTTATTAGAACTATCTGTAGGTCAAATTTTAACAAACGCGATGTAGCAGTTAAGACGTTAATATAATTTGGAAGAAATAAATTCTACGTACATTGATTGGTATAGCGTAACAAGCTTTTAAGTACATATAAAGTCACCTGGTTTCTCTTGCATATAGCCGATAACTATAGCGTAATACTAAGCCTTAATAGATGATTTTTTAAGAAAATAGTTAAACCATTAAGTTTTATGTTAAAAAACAGACTGCTTTGCCATATCTACCACAACAAAGTAGTATAATAAAAATGATTTAAAATGAAACTAGAATACATGTTTCTTCTTATTCGAATCCATACTAATATTATAAATGCGAAAGTAACTCTGTCTGTCTGTCTGTCTGTCTGTCTGTTACGCTTTCACGCCAAAACTACAGAACCGATTGTATTGAAATTTGGTACACAGATGGTCTAGAGCCTGAGATAAAACATAGGCTACTTTTTAACTGAAAAAACGGGTTATAAGGGGGGAAGGGGGGGGGGTCACAGTTTATATGAAATTCCACGCGGACGGAGTCGCGGGCAACCGCTAGTATACTATAATTATAATTATACTCTAGTATTGAAAGTATTAATTTGAAAAAATCCTAATACAACACGTTCTCGTTATCAGCAAACTACTCCGAAACAAACAAACCTCACTATAAAATAGTAATTCTTCCCGAACAATCCAATCTCACGATAAACATCGTAATCTATTAAACAAATTGATACAACGACAATATCAATTACATCAATAAAAAAACTCAACGAATACTTTAAAATCCATAAAAACGTGTAACAGCTGCTCAATAATGAAACGACATAAGTCACTGGAAATTCAACGAAAAATAAACTTTAATTCCTAAGCATAAAGGTGATTTTTTCTTAATGTATAGATGTAGGAAGTAAGTTCGTGGGCGGTAGATAAAGATTGTTATCTAAATCGAATGAAAGGCAAATATGTATCTATCCTTTTCACACGTGCCTTACTTATAATGAAAATATCTTTAAAACAATAATTATATATGTAAATTATGCTTAAATAAAAAATCAGGGGTTAAAATACTCAAAAATATTCTTAACGTTATCTTAGATCCATAACTAGCCGGCTACACACTCGTGAGACTTACGAGTTTTCATCGGTGGTAACCCTCTCTCATTTGACCACTCTTTCTATCATCATTACATAGTATAAATAAGACAAGAAAGAGATTTTCATTCTTGCCTGTCCCTATGTATGTTTAAATCTTTGAAACCACTTAACCGATTTTCACGTGTTTTTTTGTCAGATAGCGACAGATTTAAGAGGAAGGTCTATATGTATAATACATCTATAAATGCAGATTAAAATGAGACGAGCAATTTATACTATTATATTATTATCACATTGGGAAGGACCCGACAATATTTTATACTAGTTCAGCAGTCGGGTGATCACTTATATTGTTAATGTTTAAATGATTAGGTATATGACAAATAAATTATTATTATTATTATTTTTATATGTTTTCTGGGTTTTATAGCCCGATTACAACTACATTAACGGGTTGCTCCAAGCAAGTCAATGCAGCGTGTGGTGGTATTATGATGGTGTGTGATTGGGTTCTGTCTCATTCTCGTTCAACTGCATGAACTTACGAACAATTCTGCATGTATTGAGGATGGCGGCTTTTTGTAAAGGTATATAGAGTGATTCTTGGAGACTGTGGAGGAAATGGTTTGGGATTATACCTGTCGATGAGAGGACTATTGGGATTACATACACTTTATCTTGCCTCCATATTGTAGTGATTTCTTCTTTGAGCTCTGCGTATTTGCTTATTTTTTCAGTATTATGATTATGATTATTATTATTTTATTTTACTGTCTACGCATTCAAACAAACAAACGCTTATTGGTATAAATAATAAACGCCTTAAAAAGTCGATCACGATACAAATGTCTAACGAATTGTACAAACGCACTCCTGCGCAAGGACTCTTGTAGGAAACAAACATGTTTTTATGTTTTATTCAATTATCGATAATATATATTGTGTTTCCTTGTTTCGACGACATTAACGTTTTATATTTTATAATTTAAATAATACACTAGCTTTAGCCCGCGGTTTCACTTGATTAAATTTCTTTAGTATTTTTTTATAAATGTATAAAACGACTGTTGGTCTAGTTCGAGACGAATTTAAGAAAGTAAAAATTTTCGAAATTGACACAGTATTTTGCGAGTTATAAGTGTTCTAACAAACACGTCGTATTAAGATATATTTTTGCTTAGTGCTGGGCTTTTTACTCACACTAAAGTATGAAGTGGGATTAAACAGTTTTTATTTATAAATTTAATATCTAGAACCAGTCTATAGAGAGATATATACATATTTTAATGTGTGTGTGAAAGAGAGACAAAGAGAGAGAGACTGTGTGTGTTTAAGAATTATAGATTATTCATAAAAAATCCAACCAAATTTTTAGAAGGTACCTGCCCACATCATTATTTTATAACACCATGACGATTCAAGTGTTAAATTAAAACATATTTGACTATCATGGTCAGACTTTTAATCCATACTAATATTATAAATGTGAAAGTGTGTTTGTTTGTTTGTCCTTCCTTCACGCCGTAGCTAAGCAATCAATCGACCTGATTTTTGGCATACAGTTAGTTGAAAAGATGGAGAGTAACATAGGCCATTTTTTAACTGGAAAAAAGGGTTATGAGAGGGCCGGGGGGGTCAAAGTTTATATGAAAGTCCACGCGGACGGAGTCGCGGGCAAAAGCTAGTCAACTAAATAACCATATAAAAGGGGAACACTTTTCCAGACATTTAATATTATTTAAATAATAATAATTTATGCGTTGTATTAAAAAAGTCAGCTTTGTATTCATATTACGTATTGTTTACAAAAGTACAAGGTTCAGACGGATGAGTAATGTCTCGCCTTGAACCGATAAATATAAAAATAAAAACGTATTTAAGATATGGAAATGTCCTTATTTATTATTTAGTATATTTACTTTTCTCCCGGACTTGCTTTGGTATTTATAAATTTAAAAATAGCCTCTGTATGTTGTTGTATGTGTATGTACCTATAATATATGTTAAAAGTCTTTTAAGAAGAGAAATTATTTCTCTTATGATTTGTATGACAGTAGTAGGTATCATCTGGTCCAAAATAAAAAGTAAAAATAAGTATTCGAAAATAAACTCCTTACCCAATTTCAAACAATATCTATAAAAGAATTCATTTCTTTAACTCTTAGCTTTTTTACAAATTAACAGAAAATACCCTTAACTGAATTTAACTGAATATTATTTAACAACATACAATTACGAAAATAGACTAGTATCCCAAAACTACTAATCCTACTGAATTAAACTACCAAAATTATAAAACTTCGTATGACTTCTACTCGCGTTAAAAACGTCGATACGGCTATAAAACATCGACCTTTTCGGTGTCGAGAAAAATCGGCCAAACGCATAAAAAAAGATTACACGCTGACCGTTAAGACTGTCTGACCTTTTTTAAAAATACGCCCGAAAAAATGGAGTCAAGTGCATTCACTATATGTATGTCAGTGAAGAGATACCGTGACATATATATATATAAAAGTATGATATAATTAGACGCTCTAAATTTCCCGAGGCAAAAAAGAAGTATTATATAGCATAAGTTTGAAGTGTCTGTCTGTGGCATCATAACTCCCGAACGAGTGAACCGATTTTGATTTAATCATTTTTGTAAAGCAAAAAAATTTGATATTATTTTCAATAAGATTATATTTATAACTCATTAAATGTATTTTTTTAAATGTCCTTATCGCTTATATCCGGATAATTACTTAATACAACCTATAAAGTTAAATATTTAAGAAATAAAAGTATTCCATCTAAGCTACTAAGCACTAACATCTCACCCATAATAAACAGTCAAGTTAAAAATAGCATTAGGTATAATCTTTATTTTTTGGAGGCTTTAGTTTAATAGGAGTCCAAATTTAAAATCTTTTTAAACTATCTTTGTTTTTTAAATCGTGCTATATTGTTTTTTAATCTATGAATTTATTTTGACGTCACATATCAGAGCTATACGAAGTCAAACGTATAATTTTCACCGCAAAAAACATATGTTAACTGCTAATAACAGGTTGACGGACAAACTGTCACTCTATCACACCGTATTTTTGCCGTAACTCAAATGGATCGCTCCACGCCGTTTTTAATTATTTCACCCCTTTTTAACGGTGTAATTACGGGTACCCCGGGAAGTGATAAGTTGATAATTGATGCTTTGACACCTGTGCTTTTAAATCACAAGCATAAACAGACTTGTCATTTTTCACACGATATTACAATAGTACAAAAATACAGTTAGCAAATAAATTGTTATATAAAAGGTTGCTTGTAAGAGAATACTTATAGAGAAAAGACCGCCTTTTTTGTCTTGTACTGATGCTATTTTATTTTATTTTTAGTTTAAAAAAAATCTATTATTTTATTTAAGTCGTAAATAACAATTTTTTGATAAAGGTAGTAACCCTCTCGACAATTTCGTATTATAAGCTATTTGAGACAAAGATCTCTCACAAAAATGTTCTTAAAACAAGATAAAGTAAAAAAACTAAAACCCAACTACGACAAAAAACGACGCTGAAAAAGTATAAAAGTACCCCATGAATACAGGTAAAGTCACAAGCAAATGCTAGTAATATATATATATTCGAAATGTACAAGTGAAGCGCTTTAAAATGATACCAAACACGGCATATCTAGCTTAACTTTATTTTTTTACTCTGTATATTTTGTCCGCTAGAGGGCGCCACATTGAATTTGGTGAAAATCGATATAGCCTATAACCAGCGGACAATTAAGACGCTTCTAATGATATGTCATTTGTCGAATTCTGATTAGTGGTTTAGAAGTTATGAGGGAACAGATGAACATACATACATACATACATAGCCTGTCAAAATCATAACCCTCCTTTGGCTTTGCCGTAGTCGGGTAATAATAAGAAACATTTCTAGAACTTTCCAGAACCCTCTCGAAGCCTCGCCCGTATCCTCGGATCGTTTTCGATTTCTCAAAAAATCTAGTTAAAATGTAAAAAGGGTTTGTGTCGTTTTTCTTAATAGAGCGCTAATGGCAGCGCGAGACCGTTCACAAAAATTATAGCTCCTTCATATTTTATTACTTAGGGAAGCTTCACACTTGCCGAACTTAAAAACAGACTTTTAAAACCACTTTTTAAACCTTTAAAGTATCAGTAACATATCCCTTTATAAAGGTAAAAAATATTTAATAAACGATATTATTAAATTCAATTTAAAAGATTAAATAACGTATTTCATAGTATCGTACTAGCAAATGACGTCATATGACGCGTGAACTCACGTCAGTAAAGAGACTTGACGTATCTTCAGACTTTTTTTTTTGTTTTATACTATGAAGAGGGGAGACGAGCTGGACGCACTCCTGATGGTAAGAGTAACGCCAGCCCATAGCCGATGCAGTGCTACCCGGAACTTTGCTATAAAGCCCAACTCCGGGCAGGGGTGCACTACACCGACGCTCCCCACTTTGAGTCGTCAGATGTTAAGACTCATTGGCCCAGTAATTTCGCTGGCTACAGTGCCCTTCAGACCGGAGCACAGTGACATTCGCACATCACTGTTCAGGCGGTTGAATGTCTGGTACTGTGGGGGGACCCACCCAGTCGGTCTCCTGCGAAAGAGACCTACCCCCGGTGACTGTTTGCTAATCTTAAAGTTTTTGCTTTCCACAACTAGTTAAATATCTTTAAGCATGATAATAATAAAAAATATAAACGTTATCTATATAGTATTATGTTAACAAGAAAACGATAATACAAAATGTTAAATAAAATAATAACGAAAACGATAATGCTTCTCTTTGGACTTCCCTTTACGAAACTTTTTATAACATTGTCATATTTTAGTTAGTCCCCAGTCGTATAGAGAGCTACGACATGCTATACTCAATGCTATAATAATTTCATGTAAAGAAAATATCATTGAACTGATAAATGACATTAATCCTTATTTCAAGGATAAAGTGAGTTTTTAAGAGCCAGTTCATGGTTGTGATATATTTTATTTACGAAAATACGAACGAGGTGTCATCGGATGTAATATCAATATTTTACGGCTTTTAATAAAAAAAATCGATTTAAAAACATACATTGATGAATAAGGTGCAATGTAAAGAACAAAAAAAAATATAATGGATTCAGAGATACCTTTATCACAACAAACTAACATACATACTTAATTATAATCATTATTACATTGTAAAACGATGTCTCTTTCTTCTGTCTGTCCCTATGTGTACTTCTCTCTATCTTTAAAACTACGCAACCGATTTTCATGCTTTTTTTTAAATCTGAGAGAATGATTCAAGAGAAAGGGCGATGTATGTATTATTTTTATACATAAATTCGGGTAAAACCGCGTGGTACGTCTAGTCTACTATCATAATGAAGCTAAGCGATATAGCTTTGAATATTTGATTGTATGACACTGGTCTTGACAGTCAATTTTTCTTACTAATTACGGCGGGGCGGCACGTCCTGTGATAATGATTCTCTAATGATAAGATTTTTTCTTCATTTCATGTTTTTTTCTATCTTGAGCTTAAAATATTTAACACTAGCCGCTCCCGGTTTTACCCGCGTAGTTTCCGTTCCCGGGGCAATACAGAGATAAAAAGTATCATATGTTTTAAACCAGGTTATCATCTATCTATATACCAAATTTCAACTAAATCGGTCCACCCCTCTTACAGACAGACGGACAGACATTTTCCCATTTATATTATTATTAGTATGGATAATAACTTTGTTTTCATTCATAACTAGCGATCCGCCCGGCTTCGCTCGGATGTATTGTAATAAATTGAGATGTAAGCTATCCTATCTTTTAAGTTGAATCGAACTGCACATGGTGTGCAAATTTAATTTAAAATCGGTTCAGTAGTTTAGGAGTCAATCGCGGACAAACAACGTCACACGTAATTTATATATATAAGGAATATGGACATTTGGTAGGTCCTTACATTGTGCGAAGTATACGAAGATATAGTTAAAGTTAAACTTTAAAAAAATACTAAGTTCGATAATAATAATGCTAATTTAAGTTCTAAGTTTGAAGTTTTAAAAGGCATTTATTAGGTTCTTAAGTACCTTTTTTTTATAACATATGGGGCAAACGATCAGGCGAGCCACCTGATGGTAAGTGGTCATCGCCGCCCATCAACACTCGCAGAGCTTGACAGCTCTAGAGTGTGTTGCCGACCTTTTAAAAAGATGTACGCTCTCTTCTTGAAGCACCCTAAGTCGTAATTTATCGGGGGTAGGTATCTTTCGCAGGAGACCGACTGGGTGGGTACCCCCACAGTGCCAGACATTCAACCGCCTGAACAGTTATATGAAGATGTCACTGTGCTCCGGTCTGAAGGGCACTGTAGCCAGCGCGATTACTGGGCCAATGAGTCTTAACATCTTATGACTCAAAGTGGGGAGCGTCGATGTAGTGCACCCTGCCCGGAGCAAAGTTCTGGGTAGCACTGCATTGGTTATGGGCTGGCGTTTCTCTTACCATCAGGAAGGCGTCCAGCTCGTCTCACCACTTCATAGAATTAAAAAAAAAATCGGAAATACCGCACGAGATAGCTGATTCCACACCTCTGATAAGTTGACCTTTACTTTCTCTGATAAGGGAATTACCAAAAAATAATCATTAGCTTCAGTATACATTAAGTTATACTTATTATAACTTATACCAACAAGTATGGATCTTGCTCGTTTCAGTAAATCTGCTCCGATATACTTACCATATAAGGAATTATCCTTATTGTTAATTAATTATTATTTATTTACATATGGACAAATAAGTATTATTTTAATAGGAAGATTTAATTAGTGCTATTTAAAATTAAACATATAAGTATAAATATTTTTTGAGATTTTCGTTCCTTCTTTGTCAAAGTCCCTTGGAACGCGAATGTTTGTTAGAATGTTTGTATGTTACATACTTTTACGCAACTACTAAATCGATTTGGCTGAAGTTTGGCATACAGGTAGTTTAGACCCTGGATTAATATATGGGATACTTTATATCCCGGTGTTGCCATGGTAACGCAATTCAAGCGGATAAAACTAGGAATATTATATACTTATTTGAGGAAGGAAAAATAGCTTAAAATTATAATTAAGTAGTTTATACTATTTTAAAATGATTTTAGGTAAGTGGTTCAAGTTACATATAAAACTTTATAAACAGCATTTATAACTCTGTATTATCCCGCGACTCTGTCTACGTTTTTTTAAGACTAGTACGTAAGCCTTTGTCTTACTCAGGATATTCTATTTTTCAAAATAATTTTATTAAATAAATCCTATAGCTCAAACAAAAAAACAAATATTAATATGTATGTTAAAGTTGTGGTTATTCCAATAGGTAAATCGGAAACGACTGTACCGATTATAATGTTTTAAAAGTCAAACAAAGACGCTATCAATCATAAAATATCACTAACAAAATCTTTAACCGTAGCTCACAGCTAGTTCTAATCCTATTACTATTATAAAGGCGAAAGTTTGTAAGTATGGATGTATGGATGTATGGATGTATGGATGTTTGTTACTCTTTCACGTAAAAACTACTGAATGGATTTGAATGAAACTTTACCACAATATAGCATATACATCAGAATAACACATAGGCTACAATTCTTGAGGATTACAAGGGAGGAAAGGGAGGGTCACAGTTTATATGAAAGTCCACGCGAACGGAGTCGCGGGCAATAGCTAGTTATTAATAATTATAGAAACTTCAAAACATGTGAACTAGAGCTATTACCGTGTATCGGCGGATATCTCCGGGATCGAACCCGGGCCCTGAGCGTATCAAAAGCATAAATTCTTTGCAATTTCTTCGTTGCGTGCCCGCCACGGCTGGTCCGACTTTCTAGCACGCGTGAAAGGGCTACACTGCGGGCCAATTTACGGGCAAAATTACGCACCTTAAATAAAATAAAATAAAAAACACTTTATCGACAAAAAAACATACAGAAAATAACTACATTAAAAAAAAACACAATTCAGTCAATTGGCGGCCTTATCGCTAGGAAGCGATATCTTCCAGGCAACCAAAAAAAAAAGGTGTCAAGAAAAGGTTTTAAAATAGAGTAGATATAATACAAAGCTAAAATAAATAGCACATTAATAAATATAAATAAATAAAATTCTACTAATATGTATTATAAATTTGAAAGATTTGTGAGAAGTATGACAGTATGTGGCTTTACTTTTGAATTACTCTATCTGATTAAAAAAAACTATATGAAAATCGGCTGCGTCGTTAAAGATAAGGTTAAAGATTTAATATACATAAAAGCAGATAGAAGAAAGCGACTGTTTCATACTATGTAATGATACAATTGCAAGTAATTGACATTTTTATATTCTATTATTATTATTAAGGATCTAAATGTAGTGACTTCACATTAGTATTTTTTTATTCTAAAAAGGCTACCCTATACCTACGTAAATATTAAACTAAATTGCAATAATGTTTAGTGTTAGAACATAACATACAGACCTATAAACAAGCTTTTCTTAGATAAAACAACTAAAGATTTCTAATTTAAGAATTATTATAAAAAAACCAGAGTTATGTCTAATGAATAGCTCTTAAATACATCGCTTAAGAGTCCGTTCAAAAATAAATAATTTTCCTCAACAAAACTGTTATATAAAAATCCCTAAAGAGACGATTAAATCATAACGGTAAAATTCCTTGGCATGTTTGTTTATTAGTTGTAATATTCGAGTTAATACCAATTACAAAATAAACTATATATAGCTGCAAATCAAGTTTTCCCTATAATTCACTGAAAAATATCTTATTATGACAGGAAGCGGATAATTAAAATTATAAAACACAATTAAGTTGATTTAATAAATGTGGATGGTTTTTCCTTAATTATAAACATGTGAAATCATAACAAATGTTGGTACCACTGCTGATGAACGTGCCCCGAAAATGTTCTGTGATATGTGGAATCTGAATCTGTTTCAAAATGCATTTTTACCGCAGGTAACATTTCTTTTTTTTTAATTTATTTATTGCATTTAGCTTTATTTATTTATATTGCTGACTAAATGTCCATACTATAAGTAGGTTAGTAGACGGCCTTATTGCAAAAACTGTTTTTTTTTTCCTTTAATAATTTTTGAACAGACAGACCGTAAAAAATGTTTTCCAAGTTGATCACTTGGTTTTAAGAGTTTATTTGAAATGATAAGGCGTCCTTTTTTGGCAGGATTTAGTTTATTTTTTTTTTTCAAGAGATGAACCTTTATGTAAAATCATTTTTCGTGTAATTTGGTTTGTCACTTTTTCGCTTTAATGTAATAACGCGATTAACATTAAAATAATGCAAAAATATGCCCTACAACTCTAGCAAATACATCATTTATAGTTTATTCCGAGTGTACCAATTATACTGGCCCGCACTGCACGTATCGCGTGCCTAAAGTCGTTTCTTTGCAATTGCAAGAAACTGGGGGTTTACTATAAATATATAGACGTGTATAGCTCACGGAGATTAGAACTGACTTGTATTTGTAATGAATATTGCCTTTTTATAGTACCTATTATGTCAGTTGGGACTAGATTGGTACTAAATGTCAAATCATGTTTTTATTTGGGGGTTTTCAGTTATTGTTTTTTATACATTTTTTTATTGATTGTGTGTTTTATATATTATGTGAAAGTCAGTCTGTCTTATATGTTGATATTAAATTACACTTACTAAATGTTAAGATAACTTGACCTTCTGAGAAATAAGTTATTTACTAGCTCAGTCAAAGTCATCAAAAAATAATTCGTATGAATTTATTTAATAATATTTTTCCAATTAAAATCAATTAACATTTTAAACATAGATACACATAAGAGTCTTGACCACCCAAAAAATAATTTTAAATTAGTAATAAAAAACCAGCCAAAAAGGATAATATTCCCGCTTATACCGTATATACGTGACTCATACTAACTATTTATTTAATCTTTTATCGTTCATAATAAAATTAACCTATTAAAGCTGAACCCGTAGAAAATGTTCCATGTGTATGGCCCATAACATACGCCTTGATATAATTTTACGAAAGGAATTGCCTAAGTCAAGATACCGCGAAATTGTAGCCTTAAATACTATGTACAGTCCATTACTGCTTTTATTCACACTTTCATATAAAGCCTTTTTGGTTAGCAATCTATGTATTCAAAAATATTAGTGAGTAATACGTGTAACGTGTAAGGCGAAAATCGCTGTTCTTAATTGTATGATGTTTGCTGTCCTGTATAGATGAAGTATTTAAACATGAAAACTTCAGACGCATGTATTACGGGAAAAGTTAGTTATAAGTATTAAAAGGAAGTAATTATTTCTCTTTAAGGACTTCGAGACAAAACAAACTAAAAATGCTGAACCCGTTTTAGTGAGTTCAAGCGACGTTCCTTTTATTTCTAAACTATAAATGTTGCTTAAAAAGTTATTAATTATGCTACAGTTTTAATAGAAATTTAGACATAATTTTCAACAGAGAGAAAATTTAAAGTTACTCTCAAAAATATGAGTCTTATTTCACAAAGCTTAGCAAGGTGCCCGTGTTTCTAATTAAATTTAAAAATAAAGGTAAAACAAAAGTTGCGAGTTCTTTGTCTCTCGATAAAAGTTAAAATTACATTATCAACTTGGATAATGTTGTTCGGGATACTGTATTATGAAACGGTTTTTTTGTTCGATACAACTCATGAACTTCAAGTGAACTCAATACTAGCGACCAACCCCGGTTTTACATGCATATGCCATGTATATAACAAATACACCTTCTTGAATCATTATCAATATTATTATAGTTTTAATGATTTAAGCATACATAAGGACAGACAAGAAAGCGACTTTGTTTTATATTATGTAATGATTATTGACTACTTAATGACTGTCTTCCGCAATTTAGTCTGTATACCTAAGATTTATAATCTACACTAATATTATAAAGAGGAAAGATTTGTATTTTTGTATGTATTCAAAAAGCACTGGACCGATTTTAATAATTCTCTTTTCATTAGAAAGCCACATTATTATCACTGAGAAACAGGCTCTATTTCGAACTATGTCTACTCGTGCGAAGCCGGGGCGGTCCGCTAGGTTTCGATATTTTGATAATAATTCATTCTGCAATAGGTTTGATAGTTCGGTCCATATCTCCCTTCTGCTACTATCTTTATCCTATCCTCTTGACACAAATCAATTTATTTTTTCTCAACTTTAAGTCACTTAACTTTGCGATTTTTCATGTGTCACCCACCTTCATATTAAAAAGTGTACGTGCTCCCAAAATCGGCTCAGTTCATGAAAGATTACTGTAACGAAACTATAGGTACTAATTTCTAGAAAAACATTTATAAAATGTTATATTACGTCGTACCACTGCATTGATGAAAATTAAAACTTCTTTTTCTCAATTAGAACTTTTTTAAAATTCAACAAAATGTAGGAAATTAAGACTCTAAGTTACCCTAATATGAAATGATCAATAAAATAACCTTGTAAGAAAATGTGACATATTATAGAGGTAGGCATTATAGGTATATTTTTATCAGAATCAATACTTCAACCTTGTACAGAACGCTTATAACAAGCTTCTTAGTAGAAGCATAATATTTTTATTCAACTTAACCTCTTGGTACCTTGGCAACGAGGCATTCTTTTAGGTACCCTCTTTATATAACAAATGTTCAAAACTTTAAGATAAGGTACCTTATGGAACTTAAGTACCTACATTCAAGTTAAGATAGGCATACTTTTATAATACAACAAGAGCACTTTAAGCAATTTCAATTACTGAATCAATGTCATAATCTAGTAAAGCTCAAAACCTAAAGCTAAGGTACCTAACGGATTGTTTACCTTCATTGTTAACCATATGCCTTCAAAATCCCCATTAAATGAAAGACCAGAAGCTATATCCTCTCGAACTTCACAGATCTTCATGCACAAGAACGCCATGCAGATGCACGCCCGTGAGCTGCAGCGAGGACTTGGAGGGGAGGTGAAGCCTCACCAATGCCAGCAGTGCTTGAAGTCCTTCAGCTCCAACCACCAGCTGGTGCAGCACATACGAGTCCACACTGGCGAGAAACCTTACAAGTGCTCGTACTGTGATCGCCGGTTCAAACAACTCAGTCATGTTCAGCAGCACACGAGGTTGCATACAGGTGAGTGAGGTACTAGGTCTAGACTTTAAGGTTCAGTCTTCAGCTCGTAATAGACTGGCAAGAACCAGCGAAGCAATTGTCCATAATAATGCAGAATGGAACCACTTGACAAATTTTCTTTTTATGGGTTTATTCAAGAATTCTTATCTATGGTGTGCATGTGGCTCTTTTTGGTATAAGAAAACAGAAAAAGTAGACATAATATTTAAAAACGTTTATATCAACTCTAAAATTGCTCAAAATACACTGGCTAGAAACAGTCGAAATGAGGACTAAAAAATTATATTGATATATTAAAAAAAAAACAAAATTATGTTAACACTAAATTCTATAAATATGTGGCGCGATAAGAGGATATAACAATCATGACATGAGTCATTTTTAAAACAAAGGCAACAGTAATTAGGCTAATAATAGTTTTATTGTTAGATATTTTGTAATTTAAAATATGTTAATATACCTTTATAGTTAGTTTTGACATTGCAATAGATTTACCATAATTTTCTTTATCCCAATCTGTCTCCAAAAAAATAAAAATATTGACTTTCTACACGCTAAAGTTTGAAAATTATTTACGAAGGACGTCTGCTCGCGACCGCGTCTCGGTCACGACTGATCTGAATAATGTAAAAACATTATTCTATTTTAAATTACCCTCTATAAGTTTACTTCTTCGAGTCAATATTTTGTTACACCATTGATCCACGACCATGGCCAAATATTTTATTTATTTTTCACTGGCTACACTAATGTAATATATACACATAAACCTTCCTTAAGAATCAATCTATTAACAAAAACCGAATCAAAATCCGTTGTGCAGTTTTAAAGATCAAAGCATACATAGGGACAGACAGACGGCGGATAGCGTCTTTGTTTTATACTATGTATTGATATAAAAATGATATCGTTATTATAATTATTAAGTTTGTCTGAAAGAAATACGTTTCGGCGATAAGGCGGCTATTTACAGTTATTGAATATTTAACATTAAGTTTATTAGTTAAATAAGTATTAATTAACATTGATGAACAAAGATTGTCATAGGTAAAGATAATCTCGACACAAAGTAAAGTAACCTTAGCCGGGCGATATCAAAAAATTAATGAAAACTTTTTAACTGTTTCAAAAGGAATAAAACTCGGAAAATTTTGGAAATATTTCCTTCGCTTGAACCGTTCTTGTCTTTCTTATTTTAGAGTTCCGCTGGAAAATAGTCTATCGTATTTTCTAGTTAATTGAATGTAGCAAAATAATTTGAATAAAATCAATGTTAATAAATAAACTAATTATACTTTGACATTATAATAACTGACAATTTGAACGGTAAAAATAACTGGTTCACGGTAATGTTTATTAGTTAAATGCTAATATTTTAAACTCGTAATTTTAACTATACTAGCTGTGTCCCGCGGTTTTACTCGTGTAGTTTCAGTTCCCGGGGCAATACAGGGATAAATAGTCTCATATGTGTTAATCCGGGGTCTAAGCTACCTGCATGTCAAATATCAGCCAAATAAATTAAGTAGGTTTTACATGAGGGTGACAAACATACATACATATATCCTTACATTCGCTTTTATAATATTAGTTGGATTCTATTACATAAGAATGAATCGCCTAATGTGCTGCTTAGTGCGTAACTCGATAACTGCTGAACCGATTGTGATAATATTTTAAAAAAGTGTAGATGTAGGGTGTAAGGTTAAAAGTAGGATAGATAAAGCGTCAATGAAGTCAGCTATGAATAAAAATTTCCTTGGTTTAGGTTTGGGAATTTAAAATATTTACTGTTTAAATCAATAAACATTTTTTACCTCAACACGAACCTCCTTTTCGCAGTCGGTTAAATAGGTGTATCTTTTCCAAGGTTTAATATCTAGTTTTCGTTCGGATCTCGCACCGGCTGCTGTAGAACCGTTTCATCTTTCTTAATTCATTTTCTAATAACCTTTCGACTTTAATCTATAATATTAAATGAAGTTTTATTTCGTAGTATTAAGATGTTTGCTGCAAAAAAACTACAGAACTTCTCTCATGTATGTATGGTTAGATATACCTTTGGAAAAGCTGTAAAGGTTTTGTTGCGTTGGCTTAAGTTTAAAGTTAAAAATTAGTTTTATGCTGGATAATTTGACAAATAAAACAACAGAGCTTATTTAATATAATTATAGTAGGTACTCAGCGCTTCTAATAGGTACGTCATCTCCTGAATCGCGCTTATAAAATGATTTCAAGACAAGTAAGTATATAAGCAACTAGAAAACCTATATAGACAAAAATTACAGTATTTAGAGTTCCAACTTAATTAAACAATAAAAATACTATACATACAGACGAATTGAGAACCTCCTCCTTTTTTAAAGTCGGTTAATAAAACTAAAACTACATCGCTGTCATGTTAACGATTTCCCAACCTAAATACATAGGTACGTACAAAGAAAATAATCGTATCGAGGTTTTTCAAGGCTTCATAACCAGTAATTATTTAATTTTCTTTTCAACGTGGGGTGAATATAATTGTCACTTCGTACAAATTACACATTAACAGACATTTTGTTTGAATATTAATATTCTTTGATACTAAATTATGAATCGTTTTTGTATGTGAAACAAGACGCGACCCGTGGTTTTACTCGCCTAGTTCAATTTCTAGATGCTATATTGGGATAAAAAGTATCCTATATGTTAATCCCGGGTCTAAACTACCAGCATGCAAAATTTCAGCCAATTCTGTTCAGTAGTTTTTAAGAAACAGAGACAAACGTAAAAAAATCTGGCATTTATATTATTAGTAAGAAATTAACACATCTAAGAAACAAATCAAGATGTAATTAAATATTGCCATTCTATCAATCTTAATTACGAGCCGGACTCACGTTCATATGGCAACACCTTGCCGTGTCAATTGCCACAATTAAAAAACTAGTTACGACCACTGCCAATCAAGGTACCATATCCCGCCTATAACATAATTGCTACTGGCAACTTTAATGAAAAACTTATAGGCATTGACAGTTGATTTTATCCACGTTTAAAAATAGAACAGTCGTTTATTTAAAAAAAAGAATCTCAGATAAATAATTGCACTACAACTATAGATGCAAGTCATTTGTATTTAAACATTGCTTTCAATAACAATTCTAATCTTTAAAAATGGAACAGTATTTCTTTTAAATTAGAATCACAGATAAATTATGTGTCCTCGAAAAACCATAGATAATTCAAATCCTCGGTAAATCACAGTAAAAACATTAAATCAATTGTAAGTTAATAATTATTATGATTAATAAAATATTTAGCGTGTTTTGTCATAATTCTAACGAAATGTTTGTTGAACTTTACGCAACGCGCTAACTAACCTTTAACGCAAAAACAATCACGCCGAAGAATTTAATTTGCAGCCAACCGCAAAAAGATGAGATAATTTATACTCGCGTGTGAAAAAAGTAACGAATAATAGAATTACAAGCACACACGAACGGCGGGGGCCGCCCATTGGCTAGTTGAAGGCTGGAAAAACACGTGAACGAAATTTTTTTCTCAAAACACGTAGAATGTACGTTCTAACGCGGCCACGCGATTGGTCGCCGCGCGGCCGCCGGCTGCCCATTGGCCGATTTTTTTCCCGCATTTTCACATTCGCAGCCCGCTCTTTTTTTTGTGGAAACTCGAACCAATCGAGCGCGCGTAGTTTCTATAAGTTTGAATAAGTTTAGACCGTGCGTTATGTTGTCAGTACTGGATATATGTAGTCTATAGTCTATACAGAGATGGCAAAGATTTACGTCACCATATTATGGTGACGTAACGCTAGCTAATTTTATTAACATTTCTATGTTGTTTATTGCTCTGTTCGTGCGATGTTATTCAATAATGTTGCGACAAGGAATTTGGCGGGAATGCGACGATTTGACGTTTTAATTATTTATCTGTCGTCATAATTGTCAAGGTCATTTTTAAACCAGCTTGTCTTTTAAATCTATTGTTTTATATGCAGCCAGTTTGAGATTGATTTAATTTAATGCAATTTTTATTACATTTTAAATGAATTTCATAGTTTAAGACTAATATTTTATTTTATAATATAAATATAAATACGTAATATATAAAACAAATATGGCTCCCATTGAGGTTATTTCTAACCTCAAAATATTCAAAGTTGAAACCTATGTAGCGACTCATCGAGCAATATTTAATCTGTAGTCTGTATTATCGGTTATATTTTGGCGGGAAATAACTCGCGAACCGTTTTATAATGGCCGACCAGTTTAAATTTGGAATTCAGAAGACGTATCCCGTATGCCGCGTCCGCGATCGCGTTTAATTAATTCCCGTTGAATTTAGAATGCAGCCGTCATTTTGTTTTGTGTTCGTTGTCAAATGATAATATGATGTTTAAAAGTAAATAGTTCATAGTAATATGATTATATTGTATTGTTTTGAAATATTTTATAAGAGTCTTGTCATTTTTTTGCCGTCGAACGTTGATATTTTCTTTTACGACACGAAAATGAATTAAGTTACTTTCTAAATTTTGACACTTAGTTAAAAAAATAGATAATACTTATAGATAATCTATATTGCTTTTAACTTTGGTTACATCAAGCCTAAATGCAGAAGGATATATTCATTCGCCTATCACTTTGATTTAGGTATAATTTTTAGCCACTGTAAGCTTTGAAAAGCAACAAAAAGCAAGAAGAATAACCTATATAAAAGTTACCTACACCTTATATATAAATAAACAAGCAACGGCATAAGAATAATTAATTTAACACCCGTTTAATAACTAATTATTGAAATTGCGCCTACAATAATGAAACCCGTATACCATGTAGGTGCATCGCATTTTACATTATATACGGACATACATTTAAACATAATCCCGCGCGTTAATCTCAAAATTAACATGCACAAAGCGGGCATTACAAAACTATAGGCATATAAGTGACAAATGCCCCCCCAAAACCCCCCCAACGTTCCACACCAGCCACCCCCGGGGGGGTAGGATCGATAAAATCAACGATGACGGGATGAACTCGTTTTACATGTGTGTGTGTTGTGTGCGTCTATGTGTGTGTATTTAAATATACATGCAGCGGTTTTCAGTAGGTAGGTATATAATGATTCGGAAATTTCAATAGGTGGGTATTCAAGGGGTTTAAAGAGATGTTATTTAAAATCTTGTTTAGTATTAGAAGTATTATACAAATAAACTTACGTAAGCGGTTATTCCATTCCATTAAATTTGGATTAATGATGATTTTCGACGCCTTGGCTTAAACTACATAATATAACATGTCTTTATATTCGTTAAAGACGATCAACTATTTTAAAACAAAATAAACGTCCTTTATCTCTTTACAATAACAGTCTATAAAAAGAAAATGACAGCTAAAACTTTGACATAACAGATTATAAATAAAACACAGATAAAAAATACTGTAATACATTGACAATAGTAGGTACAAATGTCACACAATTGTCACAGATAATGTATACAGCTAATATGTTTGTCATAAAAACTTTGTTATAATAAA
>JADANM010005856.1:2046420-2064478 GCA_026213755.1 Eurema hecabe | reverse complement strand
TATTAACTTAGATTTAACTTTAACGAACGATCATAGAAATCATTAAAGTCTATGGGAACGTACAGATTTTATGTTTTGAGTATTTTTTATTATGATATGTATTTACGTTTTTTTAAATTTGTCATAAAGATATTGCCTATAAGACCTTATGCTGACATGAAACATATGTTATATATGTGTCTGTAAGAATCTGTCTATGTATATTTTTTTAACTATTGATAATATTTTTCACATGCAATAATATTTAATGTTTTTTTTAATAAATAATTAAATAAATTCAATTATACCTAATAATAGAAATAGATACCTAATAGATAGATATCGTAATAAAATATTGGCGCGGAAAAAACTATGATATTCCGTTATTTTGCTTCGCAGTGCATTTCCTTTGAATCTAAACATGTGTTATTTGACACGAGAATCATGTACCTAAGTATTTGTTTTTCTGTATCTATTATTATACAGAAAAACAATGTTGAACCGATATTAATTATAGTATAGGTATACTCACCTTTTAGGAGCTTTTGTTAAATGTAAGTTAGGTATTAGGTTTTTTTTGAGTAAATTTTGTTGGTACTAAGATTTGTCAAAGAAATATAAGTACCTATAAAAAACATATTATATATATTAAACTATATTTTAATAAACCGTCTTCCAACTAAACTAATAAACAATTATCTACCCATTCGACAAAAATAATTTTATAAAAAAAAAAAATCTTCATAATCCAACCAATTTTAATCTCACCAACCACGTATTACCACCCCATCAATCTTGGGGATATTTGATTCGTCCATTTTACCAACATACCCCAAGAACAGGGGATGAAGTCCTCGGGGAACGCGTTGCTCTTGCATGAAATCCATCTTATCATTGAAAAATTTTTAATGGAAAAATTTTCAAGAAATCCGCCTCTTTGGGGACTGTAAGAGTATTAAGTACTAGATATGTATTCGTTAATATTTACATGGCTTTAAGGGTTAATCTAAATAGTTTTTTTTGTTCGAACATACCTAAGTAACGATTATTTCAATAACTTAAGTTACTATACTTACACTATTACTTATTAACACTTTCGATATAATGTCAAAATAACAAAATTAACTATAGGTAATAAAGTAATGTTTAATATAGATAACACAAAAATATCAATCTCAAATTGAAATGACAGCTCATAATTAAAATTAAGAACAAAATTGTTCGTTTGAAAACGAAACATTTTCAGCCGGAATCGTAGTTTATTACCTACTGATGACATAATTTTAACCCAAAATACTTAAAATAACAATCAATGCTCAATACAGATTAAACAAAAAATCTCAAACAACACCAAAATGTAATCCATACGAAAATGACAGCTCAATTTTTAAATTTAGAACGGAATTTTTCGTTCGAAAACGAAACTTTTTCAGCCAGAATCGTAGTTTAATTTTGACGGCACACGAGCGTAACGAGGTAACGTCAGAATTTTACTATTTGCAACTTTTTGCCAAAATCCATTGTGAACTTGCCAGCGAGTTATATTACAATCTGAATTCATACATTTTTGTGTGAAATTAAATTGAGTTGCGTACTTTTGTTTTGCGCTTGCAAATTCGTTGTGCAACTTTATTTTCACGTAAGTGGATATTATTTTTAATTTAAATGCTTTTCTGTATACTGTTAAATTTGACTTTTACGGCAATATACCTGTAGGTTATATAATTTGGAGGAAGGTTCAGTAAAGGTCAATGACCCCTTATTTGCAGTGGTCTGGTGGTTTTGGTCGTTACAAGTCCGACATAGCCCATGGTTTTTTTTTAAGGTCCATGGGTATCCTATGAAGATTTCCCCATAAAAAACGTATCATACATATAGGATGAAATGAATAAAGCTAATACATCCTTACTTAGTGAAATTTCCAAATTTATTAAACCGATTTAAATGATTTTCGCTTTGTTAAATTTATATTTATCATATACAAAACAATAAGTCTTAAAATACTCAATACAATTACCAATATTTGTTTAATAAACTGTAAAGTATGGCTCAAGCGTCCATTTTCTTTACAATTAAAAAAAATCCATTCCAAAAATGGAATTGAAACTCTGAATACATGAATAAAAACGAAATTCGCAAACAAATTTGCCCAATGGAAGACGTCGTAATTCCAATGATTGGTCCCAGAGACCCCTCTCCTATCTTTTTGTGAGTTTTTTTTCTTATTCAGACACTTCTTTCAACCCTCAGAAAAGAGGGCAAGGTATACGTGGATGGAGGGCTCTTGATACTTGAATTCAAAATTTAATCAAAGTCAAAGTCAAAAGACAAAAGTATCTTTATTCAATTAGGCTACATAAAGTAACACTTTTGAATCGTCATGGTATGTATTACAAAACATTTACCACCGGTTCGGAAGGCAGTTTCTACAGAGAAGAACGGGCAAGAAACTCGCTCTTTTTAAAATAAGAACATACAATTGTAAATATGAAACAAAAATTCGACTATTATAATATTTATACAATTATATATAAAAAAGGGTCACCGTAATAGATCATTTGTGAGCTTTTGTAGAATAAAAATTGTATTTTAATGCTACGTTTAGAAGGGTTAAGTCTGTATGGATTTAAAGTTATAAAGAATTAATAGAAATTCATTGAATCTTAAACGATGGCATTATGGCTGAGAAACGCCTATAAATAATCGTAAATATAACTGTTTTCATATTTTTTTGATATCTTATACTAATCCATATAGCAGTCTCTAATTTAGATGTTTTTAGTTAAAAAAACAGTCATTAAATGGCGAAAATTTAAAAAATGGTTAACAAAAAATATCGCTAAAGTATCAAGATTCTTCTTCCACGACAGATAGAAGCCTATTTGGAGGTGAGATGGAAAAAAGGTTGTTTCGCCCGATCGGTTTTTATTTGATTTCACCACTGTTTGCTCACAAATTAGCGCCTCGCTGCCTCCGAGATTGTGTTCCGTTTTCATTATCTGTGTTTTTGTAAAAAAAAACATGTTTACGATATCGAAATTGCTTTATTTTTATTATTTAACGACATTTTAAAGGGCTAGCGAAAATGTTTCTAACATCTGATTTTGTTTTTATAGCGTTGACGTCATCATCGAAAAAAATGTTTAGGACATCTTATTTTTTATTTTAGGTTAACGATTATTTATTAATAAGAAATCCCTTTTAATGAATTAATTCAAGCACAACCAAAAATAATATAATAAGTACTCCATGAATAAATAATTATTTACTAGAGAAATCTATTTTTTAAAAACAGTATCTTAAATATAATTCACAGACTAATAAACTTTCAACCATTTAAAAAAAAAACATTTCTTAGCGAGAAAATCATCTCGAAATATTAAAACTGAATAAGAACTTTGTAGAAAACGCGCTAACATAAGCAAGGGTTAAGTGAAAGAATCGTTGCCCCAAGTTATTTTTTAATTACTTACTTATATTAGCCAGATACTTTTAACTTTAAACAATAATAAAATTTAATTAAGTATTAAATCAATTTCACTCATATCAATATGAAATATTTTTAAATACGGTAAACAATTTATTATCTATGAATAAAAAAGTCGAGTCTACAACTATATGCTGTATTGATTTTTATAACTTTATTTATTATAATGATATTTAATATATAATAAAAACGATAATTGTCTTAGTATACGTCTAGTAAATTATGATTCTATGATTCAGTCAATATTCATAGACTAAATTATTTGGTGATTTTGTTATAATCTGTTACGTATAGAACGTATCTAACAAAATTGTTCCAATTTTAAAATCTAAGCGGTTTTAGATTTAAAAATATACCGCGAACTACCATAGATCATAGAATTAGATTTAAATTAAAATCTCTTCTATCTATGCATCACAGACTGTAGAGCATAGAGTATAGAGCACTCAAGCCCCCCGAGCCACAGATGTCGAAGGTTTCTGAGACAGAATGGGCTCGCGCCTAATTTATTTTTTGCCGCCTTTTCCCCGAGTAAATATTGACATGACGTTTCGTCGAAATATCTTGTGGATGTGCCATCGAGTTTTTATTAAATTCCAGTAAAATTTAAGTTGTGTAAAATATATTACGATTATTTCTTTGTATAAAAATATGTTTTGTGTAAATATTTTAACTAGAAAAGTCGACTTCAGGTAATTAATACCAATTCAATACTTATTAATGTTAAGGATTTACTGTCTATGGATTTAAAAATACTGTCGCATTAACTAACCTCCTTTAAAGTAGGTCAGTCAGTAAAATATATATAATATAAGTTATTATAGTACTGTCACGAACTACATCTATCTCTTCGAAGATGTAATTTCGTTTCGTTTGTGAAGTGGTAGGGAACCCTTCCCAGCTTTAGGTATGTCTATTCATGGACACAGGTCACTTTCCATGAGACGAACCTCGTTCTCAATTTCCTAGTATCATATAAATTAAAAAAAAAACAATCGTATCTCCTCAAATCAAACAAGATGGCGGAGTTTTTTAGCGCCGGACGTTCGGCCCAGTGATTAAGAAAGTATATTGGGGAAGGTTCTTTCTTAAATGTCGCGATTGGTTATTAAATCGGCCTGACGCGTCTCCCATTTTAATTGGCATTTTAATTTTGAGCCTGTTACGAGGAATCTTAAATTTTATTCAGTAAAAATCAGGTTATTACAAATAACACGGTCGATTCAAAATGAATATTGACACAATGAATATGTATTATAAAACTATATAATGGATCGTCATATTATTCTAATATAACACTTGTTTATAAAATAATCAATGAATGAATAAAAACTTCATATTTCTATTAGTAGGTCTAAATATAAAAAATGTTATGTCAGAATTTCGTAGATATGTATCTCCAGGCATTAAAAATCGGAAGAGTCTGAAAAGGTGCCCGGGATCCCCACTCACTGCGGCGGAGCGATTAACAGTGGGGTGTTGGTCGGTAGAAGTCCGACATAACCCATGGTCCTTCCCCGAGGTCCATGGGTATCCTATGAGGATTTCCCCACTATAAAAAAAAAAGGCATTAAAAATAAACTAACATGTTTTATTGTAATAGGTAATTAAAAATTAAAGGTACTTTTATATTTTGTAACTATTATCTTAATTTTAAATCAGTATTATCAAATCAAATCATATTCCGAAAACTATTAAACCAGCGGATTCTTAAACAAAACACTAAATGAATACAAAGTGACGTCAATTAAAATTATAACAATGAAATTAATAACAGGTATTTTTTGTCCACGTTCTCTTCCCCATATGCTTGGGGTTGAATTGTTTCTTAACAAATCTCCTTACAAAAAGATTTTTTGTAACAAGTCATACGTTTTATTAACTGTGCAATTGTTCTTATGTTACGGCGAAACAAAAGTGCTGGGTAATTATTATGCGAAGATAATTTGGGGTTGTTAGTAGGTAACATAATTTTTTAACCAAGGATACCTTTAATTTCTCGTAACTAGATTAAGACATTAACTAAATTCTAAACAAATAGGAAAATATTAACATTAAAGTCCATTACTGAAATAATCATTAAACATTGTATATCTTTATACATAACGAGCAATGTATAAGGAAATTTTCCTAAATTTCTTTTTTCATCGAATCTTTGAGCCCCGTATTCATTTTTAATGTAATTCATATCTTTGATTTCTATACAAAATATATATTTAACTAAAAACACACTTTCCTTACTTAGTAAGTAATAAACATAAATACAATTGACAACAAAAACCATTATTTTTTAGCTGTAACTAATCGCCCTCGTTGAAACAAAGATGGCGTACTTTACATCACAATCGCATCGTATAATCAGCTCAAACAATATAGCAGAAAAACAGGTTTCCTGCTTTTCTATATGCTATTTAAATTCTGTTGTAATACCTTTGTCTGTTTTTCCCGCGCAAAAAAATCAGCATCTTGGCGGACATGTTGAATCTTTGCTATCTAATTATATTATTAGTCTGTAGTCATATATGTGTTTAACGGTTTCATTGAAACACGTATTTTTCAATATTTTTTAAGTTTTGATAACTTCAATATTAAGAATAAATTTAATTGGACACAAAATCAAAATTTTAATTTTAAAGTTATATTTACAATCTATAATCAACCATATTATTAATACGTTACCAGTTTCAAAATAATCAAACAATATAACACTGACCATTAAAAAGTTCTCACAAAAAATGACTAACAGATGGCAACATTATCCGGTCAATAAAATCTCGATTTAATGTAATCACCAAAAAACAGGATATGCCCCATCAATGCACAGATTTTTTACCATTTTTTACAATTTTAGGGAACATCTGATTGCAACAGGTGCTCTGCGCATGTTATTTGTACTCGCTTTTAACGAAACCAACATTTTTACTGATAAAACGTTATCGGTTTAATTAAATTTATATTTGTTTCCCCTATCGTGTTTCTAATTTCAATATCCTCTTACGCGTGTACATTTTATTAAGGACAAAATAACTCTGTTTAAAAAAAGAACGTTCAATACAAAATCAAATTAGCATAGCACTAATTAAAAGAATAACAGTTCTCTTTTCAAAAATCCAGCGCGAAAACATTTCTTCGGCGAACAAAACAATTCCATTTTTAAATCCCTTTTGTTTTTTTCTAACTTGCCACTTACCCATTCTTTCTTTAATTAGAGAGATTGCGTGTTGCTTTACTTTTTTAATTTAATTACCGTTCGAAAGACAATGGAATAATGTCTTCAGCCATTACATTGTGTCATGCAAATTTTGTTTCTTTTTTTAAGCGCCCTATATTGTGCCGGTTAGAACAATTTATTAATTATCTTAAGCAGTTATTAGCTGCATTTTTAAACAATGTTTTGAGGTGCGTATAATTAGTATTTTAAAGGCTTACGTATCCGATATATGCGCTTGGTTATATAAAGAATATTACAATAGACGTATAACCATAGATTTATTGTGAAAGTTTTCTGCACTATTAAGTTATTATAGACATCAAAAGTTGCTTCAGAGAGAGAAGTAACGGTATCCGTGCAATACCGCATAGAACTGGTTTTTAGCAAAAATAGGTAGATGTATAACGCCTGGTTTTGCGTGAGGCTATTTGTGACCTTTAGTGGGAAGGGTTTAACTGTAAATACCTTCGCATCTAACGTTGCCACGCCTTAATTAAACGTCAATAATTATTACTAGCAACACATACATCGTGTATAATCTGTAGAGTTAAGACGGATTTTGATATCAATTTAAATTTAGAAATTCTAAACGATTTTATATTATTATTATATTATCACGTATAATCTATATACCTACCTCTTGGTTTGACATCGCTTTTTAAATTTCGAAATTTTTAATTCAAAATAAGAATGTAGGCGTGTATACTTAAGTTAGCATTTCGAAATAAAAACATTTAAATTTCGAATTTCGAACGAACAATAACGCGAAGTTTATTTAAAATTTGGAAACAAGCTGGCCGAATTCAAAGAATCGTATTGAAACGAAACGAAGGGAATTCATAAAAAGAATTCAATCCGAACGGACAGATATCGTTCGACTTCTCGCCCTGCAAGAAAAACGTTCAAGTTTTTTCACTTAATTTAAACTCAAAAGATACTCGAGATAATTGCTCGCCGCCCCGATGGCAGATCGAAGCGATTTGAAAAGGGAAAATTCGCCCGCCATTTTCTCCATTTTTTGGCATTCTTCGCGGCGCTTTTGTTGAAGAATCGGTGATTAAAATTCAATTTGTGAACAATCGAATGTGGGGGGTGGGACGGTGCATTTTAATTGGACGAATAATTTAGTACTAATGTTATTTTAGCACCGATTATCTGAACAATGGTCATTTCTTCTTAATTAAGATATAACATTTTCTTTAAAGGCCTTTAAATCAGTTAAAATAATAACATATATACATATCTATGTGACATACATTATATTGTCGCTACTGATTGAACTTTTCTAATACTTGTCGGTTCTCCCTATTTTGTTTATAAGTTTTGAAAATATTATTAACATATCATACCTATAGTAATAATTAATATAGAAAAAATTCTTCAAAATTTCTTGTCAAGAAGTTCGTGTTTTGAATAAAACTGAAGTCTTAAATCAATTTTATACCAAAAAATTCGCCTCAACATTGAAATTCTAAGCATTTCGTCACATTAACAATGTGTTGCAGTCCGTTCTCGCTATAAAACCGCACAAAATTATAGGCCAAAGACCATAAAAAGATAATAATAGCTATCTGACACCATGTGCGCGGCCATTCATCAAATTCGTCACAATGTTACTCAAAAACGGCTAAGCTTGAAAAAAACAATTTCAAAATGGTTCCGTAGTTAACAAGTTCATCTATTTGTATCTATATAGTAGAGTTAGTAGTAAAAATTTAATAGTATTAAAATTTTTATATTGCCTACACACTTTACGAGATTTTTTGTATTTATAATAAGATAGCAAATATATTTTTTCTAAAAGAAAACAATCACCATTAGGTACCTATATAATCTACCTATGTTAAGATTATTATACTTTCTAACATTATTATAATCATCAAAATAATATTCAATAAATAATTATTATTTTTAAATACGCCACGTTAACACTAAACAAAAGACTGTCATATTTTTTTCTTAAACAAAAGTATCAGTTACCCGATATAAAATACGTTAACCCCTAAAGTACCGGACGCAGGGCCCGGAAGATACCTGCGAAATAAATTTGCATAATAATATGGCCACTATTCGGCTATTTTAGGACAGCTGCACGGCCATTGTCCAAAACCCTACCCTCTAAGACAATATTGCTAAAAAAAAGACAATGTCAAATTGTGTTCCTTTTTCAAACAGATATCTATGCATTCAGTTTCGCGCCTTTTGTTCCTGTCCATTTCTATGCAACGTAATTTATGATTTATAAAAATTATTATTAATATTTTAACCGCGGCTTTACGTAACCAGATGCAACTCCATTTTAAAATGTCACTCACAATTATTATAGCTATCATACTTAAAATGATATTCATAAGTGATACCTAGAGATTTTAAGACAGAGATATTGCTTTCTTGTTATTAATATTGGTCTATTATTACGCAACATTTATTAATTAAATAAGCCATTATCTCATGTTCATCCATTAACGCAAGATTATTTTTGTTCCACATTTTATACTAATTTGACCAGTACTTTTGGAGCCTATGCTTGGTCAAACGAACAATCAAACAAACAATTAATATACATAAAGACATATTTAGAAATAAAAACATCTAAATGTCGTAAGTAGAACCAAAAATAAAGTGCAATACTCGCAGTACATATGAGTGTTTAAAATAGTAGTATACCTACACTCGTAGATTGTATAATTACTTGAGATATTTAAATTATTTTAAAACAATCAATCGTCCAAAAACGCAATTACGTCGAACGAATGTAAAATTGAAATAAAACAGTTTCAAAATCGAGCGAGCAAATTAGAAATAATAATTAAAAACCTATTGTAACTAAAACTAATACAGATTGACATATCGGACCCTCGCACAGGTAAAAAAGGGGTTAGCTCGAGGGTTAATTTAAAATAGATTCCCTTTTGTGTTCATAGTTTTTGGTAACGGTCAATTTTCGGTTTTGTTGTTTTAAATTTTGACAGTTAGGGAATTAGGTTATATTGAATTTCGAATTATGAGTTTGATATTATTATGTCATAAGTTTAACAGTTTTTTTTAATAGTTTTTTAGTTCTTTAAGTTAGTGAATATTATAGACTATACATTTATAAAATAGAGAAAAGACTGATGAACACTTTTTTTATTAAACTAAATCTTTAAAGCTTTTCTGTGATTTTAATAAGGTTTTTCTTTAATATTCGGGAACGCTGTAATTAAGCTAAAATCTGCAAATTAAAACCACTATTATTCCATTCTGAAATTATATGAAGAACTATTTAATTAGAAATATAGTAAAGATATGACACTGATTCAAAACTATCTTGGCACAACCCTAACATGACATTTAACCAAGATTCACAGTCTGCAGCGAGCTGCAAATAAAAAGTAAATATATATTTTAATCCCTAAGTGGATGTAAGCGCTCTTAAATTTAAACCGTCTCGAAATGAATAAAAATATCCACTGAACTACGCCAACCTTCTTCTGTTCACACGATCTTTGATTAGGGCTGTGCCTCAATAGTTCTTGTTTTAAAAAAAAAATATTTTTTTATTTCTCGAGAACAGGTATGTTAGCTCTAAATTAATTACTTCCATATTATTCTTATATTTATATAATCAATTACAAAACAAATCTTTCAAATATATTTTTATAATATATAAATATACATAAGATAATTAATCTATCAAATGTGTTCGTTATTCATTATAATCACTTCATATTTACAATAATATTAAAACAATAATTTGCTATGACGAAAATATTCTCACACTTTTAAATACTTTAAATTTAAACCGAATCCCCGAACAACTCAAAAACAGCAATTACACTACGAAAATAGTAGAAAAAGTTGTGTAAACTCGTTAGAGGCAGCCCTAGCCCACAGACGGTGCAACTTCGAAGAAAACTAACACTTTTCTTTTTTACATTTTTCCTGTTGAAACTCCCTCGCTCGCTCGAATCTTTTTCTTTTTCTTTTCGCTTCGAAACGTGTACCCTTTTCAGGAGTTGGCTATCTTTCTTAAACTTGACTGTTGAGAACAAAGTTACCGTGGAGTCGCTAATCGCTATTAATATTATAAAGAGATAAAGTTTGTGGGTTTTTGTTGCTGTGTATGGACATTGTGTTCACGGAAGTGAGGTTATCATGAAAAATTGAGACTGGTCGCTCATAAGTTTAACTCAGATATCAATCGTGGTCATTTATCTGACCAATAGGTGTCTTAAGAGGCTTTACAATGAATAAGAAAACGGATGTGTATGGATATTGCTTATAATTTAGCTTTTCATAGCTAAATTATAAGCAAATCTGAACAAAAATAAATTAGAACTTGGGTCTTGACTTGGTAAGAAATCGTTTATTATAAACAGGACATTTTTTATTTAATGCAATTGTGCACATTACTTAAGTTTTCGGAGCATTTTCTTAAGAATTAAAAAAAAAATGATCTAATAACTTCATTGACTTGTATTTAAAATTAAAAACAATCTTTACCACACAAAAACGATTTAAAGTTTAAACTTTAATACGAATTAACATTAAATAACTCAATTAAAAGCGACTCCATACCATTTCTGTTCTCAGAACACTTCTTAAGTTTTTATTTGACCGCTGAAGCATTCTCGAGATAGCGGTGCGGTGAAAATTAAAAAAAAATACACCAAAAAACGGTGGATTCCTTCTGATAAAACTTTTTACTTTTATCGTTTGCGTCTTGATTCAACTTAAAGTGTTTCCTTTGTGCTAACTTTCTTTGGGTTGTTTTTATGAATTCGTTTGTATCTAAGATGATATATTTAAAATTACTATGTAATATAATATATATTTCATTGTATACTCGTCGCGCACCGCGGTTTTACTACCACTAATGCATGCATTACACACATAAACCTATATATAACATATAACATAATAAGGTCGCCTTTTGTGCATAACTATTTAAGTTTTCTTTGTATATGTTTGCTGTGTATGTTTTTTTCTTTATGTACAATAAAGTGTTTTAAATAAATAAATAAACCTTCCTCTTGAATCACTCTATCTGTTAAAAACCGCATGAAAATCGGTCGCGTAGTTTTAAACATTTAAGCATACATAAGGACAGAGAGAAGAAAGCGACTTTGTTTTATACTATTTGATAATAATTTTTAATAAATAAATATCAGAAGCAGACGTCCCGTAAATCTTCACTAATATTATATGTATGAATGTTCATTACCCATAACGCTAAACTCGATTAGAAATTTTTGCCGGTTTGTCTCTGTAGAAACTGCCTTCCGAACCGGTGGTAAATGTTTTGTAATACCATGACGATTCAAAAGTGTTACTATATGTATCTAGCCTTAATTTAGACATGGTTAATTTGACTGAAATTTGATCGTTTTTTTTCTTTATATAATAATAATAATAATAACAATTTATTTCCATAGTAAAGACTGTTTTTCAGGAGCCTGTTTCATCCAAATCATGACACATATGTGTCTGGATTAACGTAGAAATCTTTCCACACTATAAAAACCAGCAAGTACATAAAAGAAAAATAAACGAAGCTACATAAAAATATTAATAATAGACGGACATTATCCGTATTTACCAATCGATCGCCATCAGACAATTACTGTAACACACAATTTTACGCACCAATATGAAACGCAGCGCATAAAATTAATTCCATATTAATACTCGTCGAAAATTTAAATTATTGGACAGCGCGGACGGGGGTGGGCACGCATCCCCAACTATCCCCCTGCAAGGGGGTGAAAAAATATAATAATATTCCACCTGCGTCGGGCGGGCATGGACTATTGACGCATGCCGCCATTTTGTTGTATTCGAAATTCGTACGCCATTACTGAACGGTTTTTGGTCGCGTTATTGACTTTAGTGCACATTAATTACACTATTTTATTAAATGATTAAAGAAAAATCTCTATGACTATTCTCTTATAGAAAAGGCATTTAAATTAGTAATGTGAAGCTTAAAAGAATTATACGTTATAGAATAACTGATATATTCTAGCTAATTTCTTTAGAATGTAGGAATTTATTTAAAGAGATGTTTTAGTTCTTTGTTGATGAGAAATACCTAGGACTTAATTTTTGTATGCGTTATTATTGACTAATAATTCGTGATATTGTTTAGATACAGGTATTAGGTGATTAAAATTACTTTTGACAAATAGTTGAGAACGGTTTATATTTACCTACTAAAAGACTGCCCGATGAAAAATTATGAAATGATTAACAACTAATTATTCAATATTCAACTTATTTTAGTTGAATATCTAAAACCATAAAGATAATTTTTCTATCATAGCATAGAGGTATACAACATTTTTAACAAACCAATAGGTACATAGAGTCTTACTAAGACGTACCTACCTATATTTTGATTGATTCCTCATCAGAATATAATATCTATAAGTTTAACGGTATTCTTACCGTGAAAATAGCATCATAACTCAAGTACGAGACAATCAATCAAATTGAAACCATATCACACGCGTTATTGAACAAGAAAATATACAAGAATATAAATTCGTCCGTCAAAATGGCGCGTAAGACGCGTTCCAAATTCAAAAATAACGCAACCGAAAGCGAGTCGATGCTTCGTTTTAAAATCTGTTCATGTTCCGAGACTTCTGGAACGATTTCAATTTTTAGTGTTCCTTTTTTGAAATTATTTTTTTAAAGCCATTTCGATGAAATAGGTCTTAGTCCTTTTTGATATCAAAATCTATTAGGTAACATCGAAAATGTTCCTTTTTCAAATTGACATGTTTCTGATTAGATTTTTTCTTATATTTCACAAGCAGCCAGTACTTGACAAAGATAATAATGGTGCAATAAATATCATATAAAATTGATGTCAACTTTAAAAATAGAAAAATTAACGAATAAAAAAATAACAATAAATTTAAATTTCAAATAGATTTTTTCCGCAAATAAATGTAAGGGTAAGTATTGTATCCTACGCAGTCGGCAGTAGGTACGCAGCGGGCTTGCATTAGAACAGTACTTTTGTATGTAAATCGAGTGCGTAGGCTTGCGCCGGGCGAGACTTAGATCTTGTATTGTTTCCTGCATTTTTAATGGAATGAGAAAGTTTATTTGTTTTAAATATAGATGCAGTTTTATTCAAATTGGTTCTTACTGTAACGCTTTTAGCAAAAACTGGACCGATTATCAAATTATGTATTAACATGAAAAAAGGCTTTTTTAGTTTTACAATATTTTTTAATCGATTTCGATTCGAAAAAGCATTATAAAACTTCTGAAAAATTTAAAAAAATAAAAAAAACAATTTTAGTGCGCTAAAATTAAATGTCACATTTTAAATTTAGAACGCGACACGTTTAGGTACCGTTGAAATACAAAAATGTGTACCTATACTAAAATAATAATAGTATCACAGATAAACCCTCAATATATTTTACATATACAGATAAGATATACCAATTAATATATAAGTTACAACGTCAAGCGCATAAATGCGTCTATTAGAAACGTTTACAAATTTAATAAATCGATAAATATAATCTAACTGGATAGCATCCTTTGGCAACATCGGGCGAACTGTGCTAAGGCAAACGCCTTTCCCTTTGCATTTATTCATAGAGAAATAACAAAAATAACCATAGACAAGCCGGCCATTTTGGGTTGACCTCCCGCGCTAACAAACGCGGGCGTTTGAGGGTTAACTCAAAGCTTGAATGTTTAAAAATCTATAGCTATAAAAATAAGACTATGGATTAACGGACTCTTAATAAGAAAAAAAAATCTATATATACAATATCTTTATCTTAGTAAGGTTTTTCTTTAGATACCAAATATGGAAATACTGTAATAGCTAATAGGTAGGTACCTTATCACAGTTTTAATTCGAGGATAGAATCTGAAGTTTAAATTCCTATACAAAACATACTAACGAATTACTCATTTATTACTTTAAGTGGGTTCACTTACATTACATTAAAATTTAATTCATCAAAATCTGTTCAGTAGTTTTCAGGTTACAATACACTTAATACTTATACTAAAAACCATTACCCCCCGCTTGGCGGTCGAGTAAAAGGGATTATTAGAAATTGCCATAGGTCTTTCTAAAATGGTTAGTTTTGCGCGTAGGTTGTACGGCTTGAAAAATGGTTGGCCGGCTACAATAGTATAGAGAACGCTGAACCCGGAAGACATATTTGCTATAGACAAGATTTAATCTGCGCGGGACGGCAGATTATATTCGAATTTTGAAATTTAAAACGAGAATTTTGCTGGCTGAAAATAGCTCTTCAAATAACAATAATTAAAAAGCTATTATAACTGTTACAATACGAATATGCTATATATAACATATTGATATTAAAACGTTATTTTATAATAGGTGAAAATAACTAGTATAATGCTATTTCTTATAAGAGTAAGATTTGGAAATTAATAAAAAATAGCATAAATTTATTAGGTATTTTAAAAACACATTATATTTAATAAGCTAAAGACAACTTAAAATCATTACAGGCAGATAAAGTCACAGATAAAAACTAGTATAGATAGAATATTATATGCGTTTGTTTTAATTATCTGTATTCATGGGCCTAGTAGGTGGTCCTAGTTGTCAAGTCCATTTTCCGTATTTATATTTAAAGCTTTAAACTAAATAGGTACCTATTATTATTATTTTGTACTCTCTGATTATTTTATATGAAGAAGTTAATTTTATTAGGTATGAGATATATTAATAAAAAAAGGGATATTTTACAGATTAATTTTAGTAGAATGGCAAAGGTTTATCTGCATTTAATACTTTTATACTGTTAAAGGTATTCCTTCCTCAAGAAGTAGGTAAATATAACATAAAATATCCAAAAATCCAAACTTAAGTACAAACATTTTTATACAACAATTCAATTCCAATTAGAAAAAGACTACTCTTAAAATATACATCTTATCTATTTAATAACCAATAACTTTGAAATAAGGTACAAAAATAAACCTATAAAACCTAGAACTAAATTCAAAATGGCGCTCTCAAAACAAATGCACCACTTTTGTCCAACCGATATCTCGATGCCTAATTATTTTATGATTCTGATCCACTTTCTTAATTGCATTAAAACGAGCAACGGGCACTTGATACATCTATACTAGCTGTGTGCCGCGGTCTTACGCAATATTCTTTTAGTTATGACGTCACAAATACTCTAACAAACTACGCCGAACTATTTTTAAAGTACTTATAACTAGCCCATAAATCTCATCAAAATCGATACAGTTGTTTATACGTAAAAGCGTAGCTTGCAAAAAGATGAACTTTCCCATCATATTAGTTAGCATTTAAATCAAGAATTTAATCTCATACCTCAAACTAACATTAAGAATTTCTATCACCATAAACCGGCTCGTTGTAATTTCCACAACATTTAACTGTTGGTTACAACAAGATCGTTATTCCTATATCCAATTATTGCCCTATTAGAATAACTCTAATTGGATAAATGCAGCCATTTTTATTTTTATGACGTTTATTATTAACGTAAAAAACGCGCGAATCTTACTATAAATCATCTGTCAAACATTGATCACACGTCAATATGTCAAACTGCTTTAGAACACCAAAAAGTTCTTATTTCAAAACTGTTCCAAATTTTGACGCATGCATCAATCACAGATAAAAAATGTGTCCTTATTAAAACACAAACAGTCTATAATGTATAGTGTATCTGCGCGTACACGACGCACATTTATCGCCAATAAATAAGCAATCGGACCGTTAGCGCGATAAACTATATATTTCTAAGCGAACTCAAATATATCTCCTTGCATCTATAGTAGGAAATAATTTTACAATATCTTTCTTTATGGCTCCATGTGTGCACGCATTCTTCCCAAACATGCAAAAACACTAACACATTCAAACGGCAGGACTATGCGAAAGATACCCTATATACGCGCGCGTGTGTGTGTGTTTGCGTGTCAACGGCTATGAGTGCGTGCGTTCAATGACCTATGCATTTGCTTGCAGTACAGGCTAAAAGTATGCGTTGGTTTTATTATGGTTTTATTTTAAAAATGGAACGCCGGTCATCGTTGGGTTAGGTCGCGGTTGCTGCTTTTCGGGTTATTCGGTGAGCGAAGGTCGCTGACCGTTAGGCGACATTGTTCCTAATTTAAAATCGCCATGTTATATAAAGCGTTTTCGGGCGCGGAAGTGCAACGCTGGCAACACAAGTCGTAATGTGAGGAATTTTTCAAAATTGGAACTGAACAGGGTCAGACGGAGCGTCACATGTTCATGACCGTTGACCCGTAAGGAAGCGTTCCAGTTTCGAAAATAAAACTGTTTAAATCGATCAGGAAGTTAATTTGACGGTTAGTCATAAACACGTCAGAGTTGGGTCAGGTCAAGATTCTTTTTGACCATGACATACATATTTGGGAGTTTTAAAAACAGATCTTATTAAAAACGCTTTGCTTAAGCTTTCTGTATTGTTTAAATAATTTGCAAAGAACCTATGTGTATACTATTTATGTAGCATAATTTAATTTCTTAAAATCTATTATAATACAAATTTCGGTGGTTGTCTGGAAGATTGTCTAAGACTTCTCTAGTTGACGACATGATATTATAAAAAAAATAACAATGAATAAATTAGGTAAATAAATAAAAAATATTTTTTTCTATTAATTACGCAATAAGTATAGAAAATGTTTTATTATTATACGGTCCATAATCAAGTAATATACAATTATATTAATGTATACTTATATTATAAGAACCGTATAATGATCTGGTCCAACGATAGATCGTTCTAAACCGTTCAATCAATCACTGTTAAGATTTAATTAATAGTATTATGAGATCGATTATTATCTACAGCCATTAATTACTTAATCACGAATCTCTAAAATGTCTGAGCGTTTTTACGAACCAACGCACAAAATTTGAAAAAAATTTCTTAAAAAAAGCTAGGTCAATTAACCGAGTTGGTCCCAATTTCAATTTTGATAATAATTAAACTTCAATTCTAAAAGCCTAGCGAATGCGTTGCTGGTCTATAAGTGGGGACAGACATATTTTGTATGTAAACCGAAATTCGACTTAATGAAAGCTTATAACTTTATATAATATGAATTATATTTTTTCTAGGAGAAAGACCATACAAATGCCACCTACCAGACTGCGGGCGAGCCTTCATACAGCTATCAAACCTTCAACAACATCTACGGAACCACGACGCTCAAGTAGAGAGAGCCAAAAACAGGCCGTTCCATTGCAACATCTGTGGCAAGGGATTCGCTACTGAGAGCAGCTTGCGAACACACACAGCCAAGGTTAGTACACGTTGAGATCACGTTGAGTTGAGTGAAAGGAGTTGAGACCACGTTGAGTTGAGTGA
>JADANM010005856.1:2011371-2028506 GCA_026213755.1 Eurema hecabe | reverse complement strand
ATATAGTTTTTACTAAAGGGCCACGATTATTAATTACTTTAAAGTTAACTATTGATATAAAATACTTTCTAATGAATTTGGAACGGTGTTTTTTTGGGTATCGTAATTACTTAACGTGTCCCGCGGTTTTACCCGCGTTATTCCTGTTCCCGGAACAAAACCGGGATGTAAAGTAACCTGTGTGTTAATTTAGAGTATAACCTATCTACATACCAAATTTCAACTAAATCGGTCGGGCCGTTTTTGCGTGAAATAATAACAAACATACATCCACACATACATTCAAACTTTTACATTTTTTATATTATTAGGATTTAACTATATACATATACTTATACGTATAACACTTTTTAACTGTCATGGTATTCTAAATCAATAATAATTTTTCACCAGTTCTGAAGGAAGTTTCTAGAAGAAAGAACCGGCAGGAAACCCTCATACCTGATACTAATACCAACTATATGTAAAGAGTGAACAATGCACACGAGAATCATTAGTTAGGAGACACCCAGGATCTTAAAAAAATTATTGCTACCTAATATTAATTGCATTAACCGTGATAAGACAATTATAGAAGTGTAGTTTTTACAGGTCTCTGCTATGTAAAATATTTGGTCACTATTTAAAATCTTGCTGATTTTTTTTTATTTCGAAAAAAACTCATTCATCATTATAGTCCAATAAAATAGAGCTTTACATACCAATTGTAAAATTTTATGGTCTACAACTTTCATAAAAGGTATTTTTTTCTAGTACTAACTGTTTCCCTACAATTAATTATATTTAATAATAACTTATTAATTATGTTTTATCACAAGTTCTTGTGGATAAATTTAAAAAACACTCACTATTCGTTTACGAATCTTTCAAAGTACATTATATCAATAATTCAAGTTTTTATCTGAAATACGTATTTAAAGCTCTATTTTCTTTTACTATTAATAGAACCGCATTTAACACTATGGTAAGTCTTAACAGTAATGTTATAATTAAAACTAATTTAAAAACAATAGACAATTTAAAGACGAGAAAGTGATTTTTTGTTAATATATCATTTGATTGTCACATAACCAACGTACAAAATTAATGGGTAGGCGCTTCGCAATAATTGGTTTTCATAGAAAGTCGATATTCCCATGGTCTAGGTTTCTAACCATTGTCTAAGTCTGAATTGAAAGAATTATAAGCAATGATGTCTATATACATATAATAAAAACGTAACGAGTCCCTGTCTGTACATGGAAGATATATGAGAAAAAATATTACAGGAGACCTTTATTAACGCAATAGAACCCAATACAATGATTTTTGGAATTTTTGTCTGTTTGTCTGTTTGTTTGTGCACGCTAATCTCAGAAACGGCTTATCCTATCTAGATGGGATATTCAATGATATATTGTGGTAAGCTTAACTTAACATTCTTCAATTCATGTCAGTCTTTAATTCATGTCAATCGGTTGATAAATAAAAAAGTTATGGCAATTTAAAGAATCACGTTGAACTTGCTGAACGTTTGTTGGCGCGGGCTAGGCATTTTCAAAAATGGGCAGCATTTTTTCAAAGTCACTTTTCTAGACCATAACACAAGCTCTGCTTAGCGTGGAACTGGAAGGCGCTGTTTTAGAACTTAGAAGCTTATAGTATTTTTATAATCATTATTATTAGATTACCTACTTAAAAAGACACGAGAAGGACGCACTAACCATGAGAGGATTTTCCAAACCAAAAAGGCTTTAATAAGTTTTATATAATATGTCCTGTCCAGGTCCTTCTAAACTGCACATAGAGCCTTACGATCACTGATGTGTTGCGACCGTTTACATTTATAATGAATGATGATACTCGTAAGTTAGGGTTAAGTTTAACATTAAGTATAACGTGGACTTAGCGTGTGTTATAATTGTTGTGTATTATACGAACCGTGATAGGACATTAAATGTATGGAGTCGCTTTTAGTTAAGTTTTTTCAAAAAAAGTTTAATTATACCTTAATAAGTGGCTTAATTATTTAAAAAAGTGACGAATAGTTTTAATACGGTCTGGTTTTAGGTAGGCTTTATCACCAGAGTAATATGTTATGGCAGACAGTATAATTTGGTCTAGTGATGTGGCTCTACCACCTAAAATAAATGAATTAGAGTTATTCATACTATAACATTAAGTATCGAAGGGTCGTGGGTTCGATTCCCACACCGGAAAAATATATTTTTGTAATTTACATTAGTATTTTTCTGGGGTCTGGGTGTTGCTATGTATTTTATGTATGTATTAAAAAAGAAAAGTATGTATATGTAATTTATTCCGTTATCTAGTTGCCATAACACAAGCTTCGGCTTAGCTTGGAACTAGATGGCGCTGTGTATAAATGTCCTGAAAATATTTATTTATATTTTATATTTTATTAGTCCTTATAAGTACTTAATGCTACCAGTTTGGACAGCTATACAATGAAACGTTAGAAACTAAATATTTTTTTTATATTTTTCCTCCTTCTTCGTCTTCAGTATGAACTGATATTCCTAATTGTTTTCTGCTATTTGAGCAGCTATTTTAAATAAAATACATAAATTTAATAAATCATGTACCAATCCTAGCTTTTCAAGGTTGAGGTAACATAGGAAAACTAGATGTGTACGTGTGATATAATTCTTAATCTATACTATATATTAGTAAAGAAGTAATGTTTGTGTGTTTGTTTAATTGTAAGGGGTAATCTCGGGAACCACTGAACCAATTTTAAAAATTCTTTCACTAGGAGAAAGCCACATTGTTGAATGTCATATGTTATATAAAAAAAGATTGTTAACATTATGCCCAACGAAGTGGGCACGGATCCGCTAGTTTTTTTATAAATTTGTATGCATGTCGTGGACGCCTATAAGTGTGGCTGTATTCTATTCCTTTATATAAATATATATATTTTATGGTAATTGTTAAACGAATGTACGCCATGTTGGCGTTCCTAAAATAAAATAAATAAATAAAATAAAAATTTCAATGTATTATAACTAACGACTCCATACCACTCCTGTGCTAGTCCACTGGTCTAGTAGCGGAAACGTTGACATTTCATAGCAGAGTTATGCAGTTCGATTTCTTTATCGCAAAAACAGGTGGCCTAAAGGTCAAGTGTTTTTGACCTCAACCGATCTAACTTCTAATGCTCGATAACGGTTATAATAATTGATAGTCGTTTGTTTAATTATTATTAAAGAAGCACCTGGTAATATGCGATTGTATAGCTTTTTTTTGACGGAGGGATATCCGGATACCGCGTCCTCCTCGGAGGAGAAGGAGGGATTTTGTCGGACTCGCCTAAAAGCGGTCACTACCGACTAAAACCCACCGGTGTTCCGTCGCACACTCTTTCGAGGGGCGGACCTGCTGAGGACGCACGAAGCAATCCTCCGCAGGAGACTGTATAGCTTGGTTGATATTTTTTTGTATGGAAGTCGCGAATGTGTTGAACGTTGTTTAAAAAGGGAATTGCTATGATAAAGATGGGTAATACCGATCCTATATATAAAGTATATAAAAGTATCCTATATAAAGAATCCTATATGTAATCCAGGATGTTACTGCAAGTCAAAATTCAGCCAAATTCATGTAGTAGTTTTTGCGTGAGAGCTACAAACATACATACATCGTCGCAAACTGTTAAGATAAGAGTATAAGTAAGGTGCTAAGATTTGTGATACTTTAGTAATTGTCATGTTCAAGTAGTAATTTAAGTAAGGATTCTAATAAAATACCTAGTCATACTTTATTATTATTATTATTTATTAAGCACTTTATTAAAAAGAAATATTTATACAAATAGCAGCTTTATCGCTTAGCAGCAATCTCTTCCAAGCAACCTTTAATGAAGAATTACACAAAAGTAGTTTGGTAGTGAATACAAAACAAAAAACACACTCTACATAATAACATGTGCCAGACATTCTACCGCCTGAACAGTGATGTGAAAATGTCACTGTGCTCCGGTCTGAAGGGCACTGTAGCCAGCGAGATTACTGGGCTAATGAGTCTTAACATCTTACGACTCAAAGTGGGGAGCGTCGGTGTAGTGCACCCTGCCCGGAGTTGGGTTTTATAGCAAAGTTCCGGGTAGCACTGCATTGGCTATGGGCTGGCGTTACTCTTACCATCAGGAGTACGTCCAGCTCGTCTCCCCACTTCATATTGTAAAAAAAACATGTATACAAAACTTAGGAAAAAAACTTATTTATTAACAGTAAGATTAGCTTAAACTTAAGACTAAGTAGTAAAAGAATGGCGGTAATGACTTTTCAGATGAGCTTTAAAAGAAGACTGACTGTGCTTTCCATATGTGTACCGGTAAAGCATTCCAAGCGCTTTTTTCTTTGTACTATTAAATAATTTTAACACTATAATGACTTTTTTACCTTAAAAAAAAAACTATACGACAAACATCTCAACTCTTGCGAACGGTAACATTTTCCACTTGTTAAGTAATCAGACGGAAATCAGACATTAATGCCCTAAAGTGTCTGTATGTTTGTTAGGGCGTGATCGCATTTATACGAAACTTATTTACTTTTTAAATTGTCGTGAATTTCTATCGTATATAAGCTAGTATAAACCTTTTTATAGTACATAATAAAAATAACAATAACACGCTAATATTATAAATGGGAAAGTATGTATGTTTGTATGTTTGTGTGTCTTTCACGGCTAAACGGAGCGACAAATTGATGTGATTGTATAAGTGGAGATAGTTGAAGGAATGGAGATAAACATAAGCTACTTTTTGCCCCTTTTTAACCCCCCACTTCCCTGAAATTGGGGGTGAAAGTTTGTTCGGAGCTTTCCGCAATTTTCAAGGTACGAAGCTAAAAATTGGTATGCTGACTTTTTATGACTACCAAAAAATATCTCCCATCATTTTTTTACAATATTCACTCCTAATTTAACCAAAGTAGGTAAGAGTGTGTAAGTGTATATGTACAAAAGGCGACTTTATTCTTAAATTGTCATCTCTGCCAAGCAACCTGAGAAGCATGGAAATTGCAGTATAAAATATATTATATACACAATAAAACGATATACTACATACAGTGATAAATAATTAAAAAAAAATATAAAATCTATTCCAGAATTTAATGACTCTTTGTTGTTTTTTATTGACTTATAACAATCCTTAATATCAACAATCCTTTTTAATATAGCCTATGACACTCAGCAATAATGTGTCTTTCTATTGGTGAAAGAATTTTTAAAATCGGTTCAGTAGATCCTGAGTACCCCTTACAATTTAACAAACACACAAACTTTTCTTCTTTATATATTAGTATAGATTATTATAGTGTAGGCAAGGCCTTATCAATTAGTATCGATGTAATACCTACAGCTAGGTCCCAACGAGTCTTAGATGTCTAGAATTCTAGAATTTTGTCGCGCTGTCTGAATATTATTATGGTTGATAGAGGAAGCTGCTTTGCATGTGACAGATACTTGGTTATACAAGATTTTATCGTGACTTTTCTCGTCGTAAATTCAAATCCTTTTGAATTTATAAAAGAGAAAATTTTCAAAGGAAGTAAAGAGGTAAGATTTTTTTGTATATATAAATGATTTACCAATTGTTTTATAATTAAGAAGTCGGTGGCTAAAACAATAACTTTTTGTTAAATCGATATTGTATAGAATGTTGTAGCATTTACTTGGGACCTACTTTTAAATTATAAAACAATTTATAAATAATTATAGAAATGTGGTATGTAGAATCCATACTAATATTATAATTGCGAAAGTAACGCTCTCTGTCTGTCTGTCTTTCCATCACGCTGAAATTATTGAACCGATACGAACGAAATTTGGTACAAAAATGATCTAGACTGGGGACATAGGTTGCCAAAAGGTTGCGCCACTTGCGCGAGGGGTTGAAACTTTTTATAATTTTGCGCTTTCACGGCCAAACCGCTGAACCGATTGTAATGAAATTTGGTACACAAATGGTCTAGAGCCATAAGATAAAACATAGGCTACTTTTTATCTGGAAAAAAGGGTTTTAAAGAGGAGAGAGAGAATATGAAAGCCCACGCGGACGGAGTCGCGGGCAACAGCTAGTGCTAAATAAAAATACGTATTATTTTGTGCGAAAGCAAATTTATTTTTTGCTTATTAGTTAGTGTTTTTGTTTATAAATACTTTAAAAACACATGTTATAAGTTTAACGGCTTATACTTTTGATAGGTTATATTTTTTAAGCTTATATAAATTTCTTGGAACGTTTGAAATATTAAAAAGTAAAGTAATGCTTTACCCTATATGAAACAATTACGCGTTATATAAACCAATATATATGAGCGAAAGTTAGCCGTGGGATCGTCGTTTTTATTTGATTGTGGTGTGAGAAAAATCCAGTAACAATTACATACACACGTTATTGTGAAAAATGCATAGCGGTAACTGACTGATAACTATATTTTCATTATAAGACATTGCAACTTTCCTGCTACAAAGATTAGCCTTTTTTAAATAGACATTCTACCGCCTGAATCTGTTCTTGAGAAATGTACTGCCTAGCCAGACCAACCGGCCGACAAACTTAGACCCCCCAGCCTTCTACCATCAAACAAAAATCCTACCAATTTTAAATTTACCTAAAACAACACAGGTCATGTTATACTGGTCATAAAACACAAGCACTTAACGAAGATCCGCACGTCTCGTGTTTTTGGGCAAAATTTAGTCTATTTAAAATTAAAGTACTTAAACTAAGGGGTCAAGGAACAATGGTCATTATTTATACAAACAGAACGTTGATGTGCCAATGTCACTGTGCTCCGGTCTGAAGGGCACTGTAGCCAGCGAGATTACTGGGCTGATGAGTCTTAACATCTTATGACTCGAGGGGAGCATCGATGTAGTGCACCCCTGCCCGGAGCAAAGTTCTGGGTAGCACTACATTGGTTATGGGCTGGCGTTTCTCTTACCATCAGGAGGGCGTCCAGCTCGTCTCACCACTTCATAAAATAAAATAAATAAAATAGAAACTATCCGTATGTATGCATGAACTAGCTGTTGCCCATTCCTCCGTCCTTTTTTGGAGTTAAGAAGTAGACTATATTTTATCTCAGGCTCTAGACCATCTGTGTACCAAATTTCATTACAATCTGTTCAGCGGTTTGGCCGTGAAGGCGTAAAATTATAAAAAGTTTGAACCCCTCGCGCAACTTTTTGGGGATTGATTTAACAAAAAAGTAGTCTATGTCCTTCCCCAAGCTTTAGACTATCTTCGTACCAAATTTCGTTCTAATCGGTTCAGTAGTTTTGGCGTGATGTAAAGACAGACAGACAGATTACTTTTGAATTTATAATATTATTATGGATTATACACACACAAACCTTCCTCTTGAATCACTCTATCTGAGGAAAAAACCGCATGAAAATCGGTTGCGCAGTTTTATAGATATAAGCATGCTAAGGGACAGATAAAAGAAAACGACTTTGTTTAAATACTATGTAATGATTAAACTAGATAAATAGCAGCTTAGATAAATAGTAAGCTTCGTAAGGGAAAATCTTTGATTAATTAATTATCAATTAGTATGTCTTAAACAATTTGACATCCATTTAGTTAAGGAAATTTTAAAATGTAAGGGATTTTATTAAAAAGGAAAATAAACAGAAGTCAATGTAATATAATAGTTATGTTGTATAAATAGTGACCATTATTTCTTGACCCCTTAGTTTAAGTAGTTTAATTTTAAACAGACTAAATTTTGCCCAAAAACACGAGACGTGCGGATCTTCGTAAAGTGGTCGGTGCTTATGTTTTGTGACCAGTATAACATGACCTGCTTTGTTTTAGGTGATTTTAAAATTGGGAGGGTTTTTGTTTGATGGTAGAAGGCTGAGGGGTCTAAGTTTGTTGGTCGGTTGCGTCGTATCTTGGTTGGTCTGGCTAGGCGGCACATTTCTCAAGAACAGATTTTGAAATGGAGTAGTATTAAAATAGGTTTTATAACTCACATGAAATTTTCAACGACGATGTTTATTTAAGTTGAATGATCTCGAAAATTCGAATTAATTTAGATTCGTTCACAATAATTTTTTTTTACAATTAGCTTCTTAAAATTAAATGGGACATCACAGGAAAGGACTGAATGGAAAAAAATGGTTGGAGGAGGCCTTTGCCGATTGACAAACGGACCTAAGCAAGAAAACCAAGGAACAGATAATTACTTAAAATATATTATTTAGCTTAAGAGTATTGTATTTAGTTGAAAAGTATTGTATTTTACTAAGAAATCCGAATAAAAGGCTATATTATTATTATTATTAGCTTCTTAAATAACAAAATGAACGGTTGTCCAGAAAATTTTAAGAATAAACTCATTGCAATATTATTTTCTTATAGTTTTGTTTTTAATTCAGTACATTATAGATACCTGATCGTAAAAAAATAAAAATGTATCGTAGGTGACTATTTTTATAATCTGTAATTCGCTAGTTTGAATTAAAAAAAAACAAAATTGTAGCAGTACAACCAAAATCCGATAATGGAACAAATTTAAATTTCGAAGCCACGCATTCCTCTGTCCGCAGCAGATGACGGGCGGCATCGCGCGGTCAGTTTTTGCGCGCGCCGAACTGGACGTTCCAAGTTCAAATTTGAAAATTGGAACGCGAACATCTCGATATTCGAAAATTTAGCATAAAATGTCTGCGTTCAGGAATTTCACGATCCTTTGTTTGCGTATATTTTTTTCTGATCGTGAAATTCATTTGAGTAACTAATTAATGAATAAAATTTTATGTCGGTAAATTATTGTATTTTATCGATAAGTATATGTATATAAATGTTTATTTAAACTATAATGTTTCTTTGTTTTAAAATAAACTCTATGGATATCTAATTTTGAATGTGTAATGGCACAAATTGTCTGTGTCATAATAGGTTTATATGTTTCTTAAGATAATAAAATATTTGCAGAACGTAATTTTACTGGGCTTATACCCATTAAGAGATCCTTACCTCAGAACAAAGAGCTAACAATAGTAATAAGTAATAACTAGATTATTGTTGGGTATTAACACATTACCCAACAATTAATTTTATTATCTAAGACAACGAAGGAAATAAATTAAAGGAAATGAAAAAAAAAAAATTAAATAGTTGATTTACTTGACAACAGATAGGTGCCATAAATATTGCCTATTGTTTTTTGCCAGTTTTGCTTTGTTAGAATCAACTATGCCTCGATTATTAGAATAACTAAAATTAAAATACCTACTTATTAAAGAAAATAAGTACGCACGGGGTCTCGGTCGAAACCACGGTCTGCAACTAGTATTTAAAAATGAACTAATGAATTGAAGTCTGTAAATATAATTACGGCGTCACGCTCCAGTGAATCGATTACCAAGGTGAAGCGCCGTTCCGCGCGGCCAGTCAATGGATGTCGTCCACACCTTATATGGAAGTTTGCAAAATTATAGCGATCTATTATGTTAAATGGACTGAGTGTTTTGACCCGAGCTTGAGTACCTTTATAAGACTACCTTTTCCACTTGAGTAGGTTTTAGTTGAGGAGGTTTTAGTTTAAATGAGGTGGATAGGTAAGGCATGTTTTATAGAAGAGATAGTAGGACTTAAAAAACCATTAATCAGACTTCGTAATTTCTTATAAGATCTATAAAATCAAAAGTAGCCTGCAATTAAAGTTTTTTTTTACCCAGTTTTCGTTGCAAAAATATTTAGCTACTGATTTTATTTATTAAAAAAAATATTACCTCTTGAAGAAAATCCTTATGAAAATTTGTGTCCAATTCCCGCTACATTAAGACGTAACACGGTGGGGTTTCGGTACAAGGCTGATAGACATATGCTCCTTTTCCAGAAGACCATGGGTATCCTATGACACTGGCAACCCACTCCAGAACTGTCAAGCTCCGCGAATATTCATGGGCGACGAATACCACTATCCTCCGTATGTTATAAATTAAAGACGGGCAAGTCTTCACCATAAAAAGGAAAATTCTCAATATCTCCATATAGAGGATAATTTGGCAGAGATTGCTATTTAGCAATAAGGCCGCCTCTTGTACATTATAATCTGTTACTTTTTAACATGTAATTAATTTGATTTTGTATGTTATGTACAGTAAAGTATTATAAATAAATAAATAAATAATTTTTTTTATAAAAATTTTCCCATTAAAACATAAAAGAACTACATTTTTATTAGGTTTTCGAGAGCGTTTTAAAGAGCAACTTATAAAGAAATATTAACTTTAGTTACAAATTAAATTAGTTTTTTATTTATAAATCACGTTTCATTATTAAAGATAATAATTTAGATCTGTCCTGCTTAGGATATAAGTATTAGATTTCTCTTAGTTTTCGCAAAGAAAATAAAGTTTTTATTATTATTATTATTATTAAATTAAACACAAAAGTACGAACACCATATTTAGTAGCAGAGCAGAATTAAGGGAGTGACATCTCGCCATAGACACATTAACCATAGATTGGTTGTCAGAGTGAATATACTCAACAATAAGATAGTCAGAATTTCTTCTTACACTATCCGCGCTCTGTGGGTTTGTCCGCGATAGTTAAGTCATATAACATAATCTTTTCCACATAAATAAAGTCTTATTTGTCTTTTTAATAGTTATAGAGATTAACACATTCGAATAGACAAAACTTTTAGCTATTTATATTTATATAATTAGATATATAATATAAATGCCTGGATGGATGCCTCTTTACTGATAAGGTTGCCAGCTACAAACAGTATATTGAATCATGTTTTAATAACCAATTTAACCAGGTGTTAATTATATAAATATAACATTAGGTTACTTAGTTAAGAGAGTAGCTAGGAAACCTATGATTGACATTTTGACAAGATTTTTTTTTATTATTCTTTATTGGGAAAAAACAGTTAATCAACTTTTATTTATTTGTGTATCATACTATGTAGTTTGGTGTGCATTTAACATTTGTTTTAGTGGACTATAGGAATATTTTGTTGATGTAAACACAGAATAATAACACCTAGAATAGCAGCAGCACGCTTATTGAAGCCAGATTTCAAAGGAGACAATTTTTCTACTTACTTAGACAAGCCGCAGTGTATCGTATCAAAGTTCGTATGTTTTTCATAGATTTAAATGTTTCTACATTTATAGGGTAAATTTCTTATAGCAGCAACATTATCGTTGGGCTCGTGTGCGTGTTATCGAGTATAAGAACGTGCTGTTAACAATTACATATATTTTATAGGCTACAGTTTTCGTTTAACTTACGGCGGACCGATTATTAAGGGACTATCAGTCTGTCTATGCATGTAAATCTATCGCTTAGTAAAAATCAATAAGTAAGTGTGGACTTTAAACTATGTGACTATCTCCTTGGTACCTAAGAGTATTAGAACATTATTTAATATATTCGCTTAGGTAGATACCATTCGCGCAGTTTTATGAGGATTTGTTTTCGTTCCATTGGCTAAAACTAACAATTGGAACTAATTGGAACCTTCTTTTCTTAAAAGGCCGGCAACACACTCGTAACATCGCGAGTGCTCATGGGCGGCGCTGATCACTTTCCATCAGGTGACGTATATAAAATCTTATATAATTTTTTAAAATGATTTTTTGATTGTTTTAATGTACCTCTAGTTTATGCTGTTCGGCTGTATTGGGGTGGTCAAGGTCAGGTCAAATCATCTCTTTAGAGATCATTACGATGCATTCGGTAAGTGGGAGCATCGGAGGCCCATTATTTACAATTTCAGCTCACTTTTAATAATAATAAAGCCTTTTATTCGAACGAAATATACAATATTTTATATGAGTTTTAACATCTTGGGGAGCGTCAATGTAGTGCAGCCCTGCCCGGAGCAAAGTTCTGGGTATCACTACATTGGTTATGGGCTGGCGTTTCTCTTACCATCAGGATGGCGACCAGCTCGGGCGTCGCTCACTACTTCATACAATAAAAAATATAATAAAAAATAAAAATAGTGAATTACTGTTATACATGTTTTTGCAAAATTAAATGTTCTTATATTTGATGTATATATTTTTGTATGTCCGTTTGCCAATTTCCCTCCCTTTTTTTTTTTTTTTTTTTTAACGGTGGGGAATCCGGGCTAAGGACACCCGTCCACGCATCCTGGGAGCTACATGGACGACATTCATTATGGTGTGTCAGTGTCGTGCAACGTACGTCGGCGCCGCACCCTACCGACTAAACCCCATCGACATTCCTCCACACACCAGGGCGGGCACACGAGCGCGTCAAAAACATTCGTCCGTGAACCTGCCAGTGCTGGCCGCATCGCTGCGGCCCCTCCACTGGAACGTGACAGCGGACAGCCATCACGCTCCTCCTCCGTAGTGGTCCGCCCGGAATATAAAGGCAGACCACAACCATCGCAAGAGCCTATGGAGGGGGAGATACGTCCCCAGAACAGTACCTCAACCCTCAGACCCCTACTCGGCTGACTGTAGACCGGCATGCCGCTACGCCCCTGCCTCATCGTCGAGTCAATAGAGAGACGACCACGACCTTCGCAGCCCGACGCCCACGAGCCGCTCCAGGTCTGGTTTCGCCTCCCGACCCAACCCTACACATTGCCATCCTTTGCAGGACGGCAATGGCTCCCTCGTGCAGCGCAGTGCGCCTCCTGCGCGCGCCACACACTCCACTGGCCGCACTCCAGCTCTCTCTCTTAAAAGAGAGGGATACCGGATGCGGCCCCACCGTTTGTTCTATTTAGCTTCCGCGCATGAAGCCATATGACTCATTGAGTGAGTCACAGGCTTCATGGGTACTAAGCCCCCCCGCCACGACAAGGCAAGAACAAGTTTTTCTCTCCCTCCTTTAACCTATCCTGAATTCCCCTTCGTCACGAAACGTTTTCTTTTTATAAGCTTTTATTTAACTTCATTTTTGTATGTATGTTTGTTTGTCAACAAATCTTGCAAGGAAAATTTGACCCACTTCCAATAGACCAATTGAGCTGAAACTTGGTATGTCTTCGTAACTTCGGTAATAATAGGTACAATAATATCAAGGGCATGTCCTGACAAAGAATTGAAAAATGCCCATAGTACAACTATGACAAAGGCTTTAAAAGCTTGTTTTTTTTAATATTTAATTTACTATTACTGGTTTATAGGTCGTCAACGCAGATATGAAGCGCTTAGCTTTGCAGTTCATGGGTGAAGGTGGTCACTGACCACTAGGTGGTCCTGCTCAGTTGCCCATCATCTAATGATATTATCCCTACTAATATTATAAATGCGAAAGTAACTCTGTCTATTACGCTTTCACTCCAAAACTACTGAAATGATTGTAATGAAATTTGGTACACAGATGGTCTATGCCTGAGAAAAGACATAGGCTACTTTTTAACTAGAAAACAAGAGTTAAAAAGGGGTCAAAGGTTTTATGAAAATCCACGCGGACGGAGTTTCGAGCAAAAGCTAGTATTAAAAATGATATAGATATGTTATAAGTTCAAAATTTTGATGACGCAAAAACATAACAATTAAGACGTCTTATCTTTAGGTCATTAGTGGTGGCCATTATATTTACCTATGTGGAATCAGCTTCCTCTTGCAGTGTTCCCGAACAAATACGACTTGGGGACCTTAAAAAAAGAGCGTACCTATCCTTAAAAGGCCGGCAACACACTCGTGACAACGCTCATGGGCGGCGCTGAGCTCTTAACATCAGGTGACGCGCTTGCTCGTTTGCCCCCTACTATATAAAAAAAATATTATCATACAAAACTATCTCTTTTTATTATTGGTTTTATCATTTATAATGTTTCTATCGTTTTGACTTGTAGTGTAAAATGATAGAAGACTATAGTATGTGTGCTGCCGCTTCAGTGCGGAACAATTTTTTCAGTTAATTTATAAGTGTATAACGTATCTAAATATAATATCATTGACAACATCATATAAAATACCTACCTTCTGAAATTACTAACTAACGCAGTATTTGAAAGTTTATAATACATAATTGTCATTTAATTATCTAATCATAAATTTGTATTTATGATTAGATATGGATATATTATTATGGCCCGTGTGTATTTATTATCTGTCAATACTGTATTTTATTTAACTATTTTTTTATTATTATTATTATTTTGTAAGTAAATTGATGATAATAAATATAGATTATGCTTCAGGCTAAATTAAAAAACTACTTCGCAGGTTTTAATATGGCTTTAAGGTTTGCTGCGTTTTAAGAGTAAAATTTATTTAAAGTCATACATTACTTTACAGTATTTATAACTATTATTTCATTTAGGTAATATTATTTCAAGAGATTTCGCACGAAAACATTCAGACAAACACATACCTAGATCAGTTTTTTGTGGTCACTTAATACAATTCGATAAACCAATAAATTTAGAATTTTGTATTATTTTCGTTTCTAATAAATACAAAAATAATTTATTCGATCTATTATTTATTTATCATAACATATTGATTTCTATCAATTCAATAAACGGATCATCTTGTCTGTCTGTATCTGTATTATGTATTAGATATTACGTTGAAACCGATTACACTATTCTGAGTATTTGATAAAAGTGATAATATTTAATTAAGTTAGTTAGTTATAATATGTATAACAAAGTTATATAGTATATAATTTATTGCATATGTTCCTTTATATAATACTAGCGACCTGCTCCGGCTTCGCTCGCATATATTATGCATAAAAACCTTCCTCTTGAATAGGTCTAGGTATCTATTTAAAAAAAATACTTGAGAATCGGTTGCGTAGTTTTTATGATTTAAGCATACATAAGATAAACTATATGTATAATTTATACATATAGGGACAGAGGAAGCGGCTTTGTTTTATATTATGTAGTAAATAATTTTAGAGAAGCTTAGAAAAATTCTTTACGTTGGGTCAAATAAGTTTAGTAAAAAGAACAAGAGAAGAAGGTATGACTTAAGGTTATTTTTCCTAAATACGCTGTATATTAACTTAATTATTTAACTTTATATTTATAACATATAATAACTTATAATAAACAATAATAATATAAATAACATCATTTAAAGTTTTAAATTTATAATTCTATCAATAAAATCTTAGTTCCAACATTTGCGAATAAAAAATGCAAGACAATGCACTCGCCGCAAAAACTGTTCACATATAGTATAGGATAGATATATAGTTCTATATGACATATACAAGCCACGCCCATGAAGCCACGCCCACACACCGATTTTATGTCTCTCTCTAGTATATGAGGATGTATATATCCCTCTCGTGCCAACGCATTCCGCCCACGACATTTTCAGATGTGGTTTTTAGTAATCGGTTGGCCCTCGCGCGGGGTTGTCGCGTCGCTCGCAAGAAAAAATGCGGTAAAAAATTCAAATACCGGCTTTTTTCGTCGTTTTTTCGTTAACGATTTCAATGATAGCACGCTGGTGTTAATCTTTAAGTGTTAAACGGTTTATGACTCGTGTTTTTCGACTGTGATTAGTGATGTGCTAATAGTGTTGTGTTTTTGTGGAGGTAATTATCGGTTTGCGGGTTTTTTTTGAGTTGAAATGGCATAGACTTAAGCTTTAGACCTAAGACTAAGTTCCTATGTATATTATATAGACATAATATGGAGATATTGGGCTTTAAAGCTTTTCCTAAGTCATATGTAGATGAATCTTTGAAGCTTATTAGAAAAAGTTGACTGTTTCAGTTACTTTTTTACAGATTTAAGAGGTACCAATAATTGTTATATGTTTAAATTATTAAATGCTTGTAAAAGACTTATAAAAGCCTTTTTTACTAGTAAAAATAAAATTAATATAGATATTGGAGAATTCAATGACTTAATTTTCAAAGTAAAGTTTTCATTCTACCGGCGCTTGGTGCTTAATCGATCTAAAACTCAACTTGATAACTTAAGTTTATGATCAATAAGAAACTAACTTAAAATAAAACCCATATAGCTTAGCTATATTATGACATGACTTACTTATTTTAATTGAACAAAAATAATGTTAGATACAATGAGAGAGCATTAATATAATCAAGTGCTAACTTAACTGGGTAACTTTACTCTTTGTTACTTACATAAGTTGAAGTAAAAGCCTATTTAAAGAGTATTCAAAACCGATAAATTTGGCTGTAAAACTAAGATAATTAAAGTAAATTAGAATTCGACATAACTTGAAAGGATGGTTTAAATTCAAGTTATCTATATCTATACTAATATATAAAGCTGAAGAGTTTGTTTGTTTGTTTGTTTGTTTGAACGCGCGAAAAATTCTTTTTTTATTGAATTGACTATTTATCGAGGAAGGCTACATAACTTTACGCTGCGACTAATAGGAGCGAAGATATAATGGAAAATATTGAAAAAACGGAGAAAATTATTCATCTTTGAGGACTTCCTTTGCGTGCGCTGCGAAAACGGTTCAAGATACAAAAATAATATGTATGAAAGAATAATTCCTCTTTAAATGATTTTAAAAAAAGTCCACGACAGTATATGTCTATCTTCTAAGATTGACTCACTATAATATAATAATAGAAATAGATTCGACGGGGACGAAGTCGCGAGCAACAGCTAGTAAATTATAAATTACTAGCTGTGTGCTCTCATTAGAGGCAGCGTGATGTTAATAAGCCTAAAGGCAACATATGAAGACTATCCAACATAAAAAAGTTTCAATTCAAACTAGTAGGTACTTCTTGAGATAAGCGCGTTCAAACAAATAAACTCTTTAGCAGAATAATATGAACGTTTATTTCAAATTGGGTAATAGAAATAAGTATAAGTATTTTAATTTCTTAAGTTCAACATTCAATAAGTTATTATAAATGTACTTAATTACCTACTGAAAAAGAGACGAAACTGTTTATCGTATAGAGAAATATATAATTATTCATACAAAATTAATCTATACTAGGGTAAAAGTGGGATGGACGCCCTAGGAGGATAGACGCCGCACCTTAAAAAAAGAGTATTTAAAACCAAATTCATGATCTAGTACCAAGTTCTTCGGACAGATCTCGCCCCCACAGCTCCGACCCCGCACGCGCTTCGCCAGGACTGCACGCGTTGCCGCTTGAGTTAAAAAAACGTTACAAAATTTTATCGCGCTTGCAT
>JADANM010005856.1:1988910-2001938 GCA_026213755.1 Eurema hecabe | reverse complement strand
TTTTTAATAGACGTTTATAAGTTGCTAAGTTTACCCAAAGAATGATTGAAAGACTGAGCCTTTTGTTCCTATAAAAGTGCCATTTACTTCAGTTTTACGGTACCTATATTTGGATAAGAAAACTTTATAATATATTATTGCAAATAAGAAAGCAAATAAACATTTTATTTAATTTTCTACTATTTTTTTTATAACGGAGGCATCTATCCCATTGTAGGGCATCTATACTCATGTCGAAATTTTGCCAGGGGCAACTACCCCATGCAGTAGGCGTCTATCCTCAAACAACAAGTTTTTTTAAAAGCTGAATATCTACAAATCTACGGTATGCATTGAATAATGATATGAGTAGATAGTAAGTATAAGGACTATAGTTGTTACAAATAGTGAACTCACTCGAATAGTGCTTTAAAAAAAAAAGTTATAGCCAGCTTACAAAAAGTGGGGCATCTATCCCACTTTTACCCTAATATATAAAGCTGAAGAGTTTGTTGTTTGTTTGTTTGTTTGAACGCGCTAATCTCAGGAACTACTAGTATTATATAAAAGCTTACCTAACAATAAAATACTTTTTGGGTTAAATTGGTATCTTTTCTTTAAATATTATTTTATTATTTTGTCTTCTACATACAACACTTAGAGAAAACCTAAGTGTCTCAATAATTTTCAATTTAAAACGTGTTAATATTCAATACAACAAGATACCAGAAATAACGGATTAATGTCGGCACATTTTTATGTATCCAAAATTAGGCCTATAAATTTTTTATTTATAAAACTTTAATAATTAAATGACGCTAAAACAACCATATCTATAAATGCCGCCTTAAAGTATTTACAAAACTATATTAAATTATACTTTATTAATCCATCAGTTTATTAGTTACCGTAACAAATAGACAAACAAACGTACTCATTAATAAAATTTTAAAAGAAAAATAATTGGTGGGTATCATAATCAGATGCTAGTAAAAATGTCGCGGTTAAAATAACTAAGTAATTAACCAAAACGCTTAAAAACATTCGTAATTGGTCTATTACTATAAGAATTAAATTTGAATTGAAAATATTTTAACGTGTAAATTTCTTTATTAAAATATTAATATAAAAATATTAATATGCTGAATAATCTGCCTCTTTAAATACAAGTTGTCCTTGTTAAGGAAGAAGAGCTCAATTTTTCTTAACAAATACAGAATATATTCCTATAGTTGTAACTATTTCTACCTGTGTAAAAATTTCGATAACTTGAAAAATAAATAAAAATTATTCAAAGTCAAAGTCCAATTCAAACGTATCTTTAGTAACACTGTTGAATCGTCATGGTATTACAAAACATTTACCACCGGTTCGGAAGGCAGTTTCTACAGAGAAGAACCGGCGAGAAACTCTGATAGTCGCTCCTTTAAAAATATGAAGGTACATTTTTTTATTAAGAACAAGTGCTCAACCATTACATGAAAATATTTTATTATTATATCCAAATCCTAATGGATTCATCTCGATGTTTTCGTTTTTTTCGATAAGTAAATGCGTCGGAGGCCCTTTCCCTTTTCTAATTTTTGTGAATTCCACTAAATTCCCTTATTCATATATCGTTTCCCGATTTACTAATATTACTGGGCTAATGAGTCTTAATATCTTACGACTCAAAGTGGCGAGCGTCGGTGTAGTGCACCCCTATCCGGAGTTTGGTTCCGGGTAGCACTGCACTGGTTATGAGCTGGCGTTTCTCTTACCATCAGGAGTTCGTCCACCTAGTCTCACTACTTGTAGTTTTAAGATTGTCTATGGAGGGAGGCCCTGAAAAACATACATTCACGAAATCAATCAATAATTTATAATTTGATTTGGTGTGTACACTATTTTAAAAAGCAACTATTTGAGTGATTAAAGGTTTTTTATTTATTTATCTTTAGTTAATTATGGAGATAGGGCGCTTACCATCAAATGAAAGTAGGTACCTACTGATTAATTGATCACCATAAAAATAACCTTATCACATTTAGGTACCAATACCTATCCAATAAAAAAATTATAAACGATGTCTTGATTAGGCACGTAATATCTGAAACTAAAATTCTATAGATATCTTTATAGCGAACTTATTGAAATTCTATATCTTTATTACGAATCTTTTATACTTCATAATATATCAATTTATTACTACGCCTTATTTAACACAGCGCCATCTAGTTCCACGCTAAGTAGAGAACATACTAGATAACGGATAAATCACATACCTACGTATATTATACTAGCTGTTGCTCGCGGATTCGTCCCCGTGGGGTCTATTTCTATTATTATGATATAGTGAGTCAATCTTAGAAGATAGACATATACTGTCGCGGACTTTTTTTTAGATCATTTAAAGAGGAATAATTCTTTCATTCATATTTTTTGGTATCTTGAACCGTTTTCGCAGCGCACGCAAAGGAAGCCCTCAAAGATTTTCAATTCGAACCAGTAGATCCTGAGATTAGCGCGTTCAAACAAACAAACAGACAAACAAACAAACAAACTCTTCAGCTTTATATATTAGTATAGATTTAACTAGGCTACATATAGTAACACTTTTGAATCGTTATATACCTAGTATAATAAATGAATTGGCCACCGGTTCAGCTGATTTTCAGGAAAGAACCGGCAAGAGACTCTATTTAATTATTATTTTGCTGTCTGAAATATTTATTTACCTATTTGTTTATAAACCACATATCCACAGAAAGTCCTTACTAATGAAACAATATTTAATTAGGAGAAAAAGACATCCTTGTCACTCAGAAGTATGCCAGACAACCTTTAACATAAAAATATCAGAAATTATACTTATTCCGTCGCAAAATTTTTAAAAAAAGCATTTTATTGTTATGAGAATATTAAAATTCAAATCATTTGATTTAGAGAGATTTAGATAAAATCAGAATTTCTAAAAGTAATATCGCTATTAATATAGCTATTTTCTTTGATTAAATATATTTTTAAATATATCATAAATATTAATGAATGCAAAAGTTTTTGACAATGAATGTTTGTATGGATGTATGTTTGTTTCTCACGAAAAATCTACTGAACAGATTGCCAAATTGCATGTAGATTTTTATTATTGTCCTGCGAATAGCAAACGATGAGTTCTTAAGTTTATTTTTTCACATTTCAACATAATTTCTCTGTACTTTTAGATATTCCAAATAAAATAACTTCGCTTTTCCGTTAGCTTGTCTGTCGGTTGCATATACGCAACTAAACCTATTTTGATGCAAAGTTTCATATTATATAGTCTAAACTTAACTCTACACCTTGTTAAAGGCACAGACTACCTCTTTTTGCAACAAAACAGCAGCAAAGACTTGTTGCAAAACAAAAATCTAAATAACTATCACACGACAAAAGTCGCACTACAAACCTAGTATTAAAACATATCGCTGTCTCAAACGACAAAAACATTAATCCCCAGTATACATTACCGTACGAAGCACCTAACAGCAGTTCAAATACAATATGAATATTTATAGAAGTCAATCAATCAAACGAATTAGTATTTTATGATAAACTGCATACTCCGTTACTGGCTGCGTACGTCGGAATTAATTTACCGAAACGATATTAGTTTTTATTTATTATTCATCTGTGTTATACAATATGGCGGGCTGATGCTTAAAGGAATCTGCGAAGGTGCCCTGACATGGTACGATGGGAACACATGATGTTTCTAGGGTAGAAATCTGATCTTACCTAAGGATAGGTACCCATCCTTTAAGAACTTTTACATCGAAAAAACCTGATGCTCAAAATTGTTATTGAACTATAGCGAATTCAAATAGTTAAGGTATAACCGACGTATAAGGTATTTGACGACCGCTTGGCGCAGTGGTAGCACAACTGCTTTCTGTGCGAAGGGTCGTGGGTTCGATCCCCACACCGGAAAAATATATTTGTAATTTACATTTGTATTTTTCTGGGGTCTGTGTTTACAAAAGAAAAGTATGTATATGTCATTTATTCCTTTATCTAGTTGCCATAACACAAGCTTCGGCTTAGCTTGGAACTAGATGGCGCTGTGTAAAAATGTCCTGAAAATATTTATTATTATTATTATGTACCTATCCTTTAAGAACTTTTTCATCGAAAAACCTGATGGTGAAAGTTAGCCTAAAATGGTATTCAACTATTGCGAATTTATGGTATAACAAAACAATTTAATACTAAGGTTTTTACTTCCTTGTTAATGGACGTCTTAGTTAAATAAAGAAGAAATAATAAGATAGGGTAAAGGATGTGTATTCTAATATCCTTTACCATGTCCTAGTACCTGGCCTGTTACCTAGCCTGCAGTGCTTTAGGTAATTTAATTTAATTTATATAGAAGTATAGAGTATAATAATGGAGTTAATAAATAGATAATTATTATACTCAATACATATAAAGAGAGAAGATTTGATATTTTGTTTGAATTAAATATAGGCTCCAAAACTTCTAGATAGATCCTTTACCCTTTAAAGTTCGAAGTTCGAAGTAGTTCAGGAAAAAATAGATATATTATCAAAAAGTGTTTCTTTTAAACAATTATAATACTTTCACAAAACGCGTGCGAAACTGGTACAGTCTGTTAGTAGGTATAAATTTAGTTTCAAATCAAAAACATACTATATCGAACAATAATTTATATATTTCTCTAAATCGCTAAAATTACCTTTATCTTACGTCAGATCAAACATGAACATTAAATACATTTGTGAGGAATTATGTATTAACTGACAGGTATGTATAATATTACTGGCAATGATTTTATATTAAATAGATATGTTATAAGCGCATAGTTTTGAAGACCCCAAAACATCCTTATTAGGACGTTTTACCTTTAGGTGATTGGACACAACTTGACAACACTAACTACCTATCTCTTTTCTATGGATCACATTTTTTTATTACAAGCTTTTGTTTAGTTTCACGTGTCTGTTTGTTTGTTTGTAATCAAATCTTGCAAGTAAAATTCGACCCACTTCCCGATTACCGATTGAGTGAAATCGTATGACTATGCAAAATTATTTTGACATGGAACTGATCTGATGATGGAGCCTGAAGGTGGCCATAGGAGTCAGTAATTAAACGGCATAACCCTATCGTGTTTGAGCTCGTTTGATTCGTTTTGATGAGTACTCTTGTCCGGGTCTGTTTGTTTGTCTGTAATGCTTGTTTAAAAAAAAATAACTTATACCTTGTTTCGGTTGATTTGTTGGCATATAACATATCTATTAACTATAATATCATTGATTACTGGTACTATTATATATGAAATAGTTCACAATTACTGCGCGTGCGCAGAGCGGTGTGCGGAATATTAAGCTGAGGTTATAAATGTAAGTGATAAGGTTCTATGGGTGCTGGCGCGCGATAGAATTAATTGCATAATATTATTTTCTTAATGTTGACATATGTTTAGTGTCCCGTGTGTTTGAAATGCATAAAATACCACCTGGAACTGCAAAATGGGCACGGAAAATGAAGCCATTTTATCGTAGACAATTTTGTCTTCTTACGCACATCGTTGCGGCAATGTATCGGATCAAAATTTGTATGTTTTTCGTAGATTTTAATGAATACTTCTCCTCTAGTTTAGAGCCAAGGAATGAACATAGGCTATTTTTTATTATTTATACGAAAAATAGCTTGAATAAGTGGAAATCCTTACTAATATCATACATTTGAGAAAGGGATGTTTGTTATGATAACACGCAAAAACTCCTAAACCGATCATCATTAAATTTTGTACTCATATTCATAGTGGTATCAGAATAAACATACTTTTTATTAAATTGATTTAATGCAAGCCAAACCGCGGCTTTAAGCTAATAGATACCTAAGAAAAGCTATAAGGTAGCAATTTTGTCTATTGTAAAAAAATGTTTGTTATTATGGCATAACATATACCCACAACATTTAGAAGATTATTATTATTATTATTTTTATTTAAGGACAGCCAGTAATTGCTTATTCTAAAACAAGCATACCTAATCACAATTTTAACAAAGAAAGAAACAATTTTTACGTATGATGAAGTATAATTTTAATAATTAATCAAAGGCGATTGATACTGGTTGTCAAATATTAATACATGTGTTTAGTTATAATTAAATATTGTAAAGGAATAGTTATTACTTATTAAGTACCCGTTATAATATCTGTTCTAACCCGGGGCGGGCTGCTAGTTACATGTTTTTTTCTTTCGTCTACGCATTAAATAGATACCGGTGGAATAAGTGTTTAGTAAAATTTAATACCAAACAAAATCTTAGTTGGTTTTCTCTCATTAAAATCTAAGATCTTCCGATAGCAACTTAAATATTGGCTAGCTAATTATAAAGTCAGTCAAACTGCGATTAAGTTAAACGCTGGTTTTTAACGGTTGGCGCGTTTACGGCCAGTTAAATGGAATAATTACCGGCTGGTCAAGTTAGAGTCGGTGACTGATTAATTGAAAGCTAGCATTGTTTGTTTGAGTGGCGATAATTTATGCCTAAATAAAAAAACTATCAAAGGTCTCATATCTATCTTAATATGTATAAATCTCGTGTCACAATGTTTGTCCTCAATGGACTCCTAAACCACTTAACCGATTATAATAAAGTTCGCACACCATGTGCAGTTCGATTTAACTTGAGAGATAGGATAGCTTACATCTCAATTTGTTACATGCTTAATATATACGAGCGAAGCCGGGCGGATCGCTAGTAGGTAATATATAAAAGGAGAAACTGACTGACTGACTGACATATCAACGCACAGCCTAAATGGCTATACGTAGGCACTTGAAATTTGGAAGGGACGTAGCTTAGGTACTCTAGAGGTGCACTAAGAAAGGAATTCCCGAAATTCCCACGGGAACAGGAATTAGGGGGAAAATCCTTTTGTATGAGAAATCCAAACCGTTTAAGTTAGACGCTTGAAATTTAGCATGCAGGTACCTTAGTAAACTTAAAGCTCATTTGCAACAGGATATTGCAAAATTCCTGCGGGAATAAGAGTTAGCTTGGGCCAAAGTTTATATGAAAATCCACGCGGACGGAGTCGCGGGCGACAGCTAGTCTATAATATAAAATGAATCGCAAAATGTGTTGATAAGCATAACTCCATAAAAGCTGAACCGATTTACATGATTTTTTTTTGGATAATCCTGGATGTACGAAGATGGTTCTTAAGCAAACATGGTAGGTAGGCTTTCAGGTAGGATTAGTAGAGCGTGAACGAAGTCAGTTAGTTATATTATAAAGCTGAAGAGTTTGTTTGTTTGGACGCGATTATCTCAGAAACTATTGGTTCGATTTAATTTATTATATGATGTTTATTTTTTGTGTTTTCTGCGCAAACGGTTTAAGTTACCTAAAACATATGTATGAGAGAATTATATATCTTTAAGTGATATAAAAATAAGTACACGACTGTATATGTCTATCTACTAAGATTGACATACTACCTTTTTTATGGATACCAAATTTGTTCTTACAATAACATAAACTAATAGTACATATTACTTTCGTCAAAGTAAATAATATTATTAGCTAAATTTTTTTTGAATCTTCGGTTAAGAAATATAATAATGGAAATCGACGGGGACGAAGCTGCGGGCAACAATTAGTGAATGAATGCGCTGGGTCAGATAGATATTGATATTAACTCGAACACATATTGGACGACCGCTTGGCGCAGTGGTAACACAACTGCTTTCTGCGCGAAGGGTTGTGTAAGTGTGTGTAATTTACATTTGTATTTTTCTGGGGTCTGGGTGTTGCTATGTATTGTATGTATGTATTTACAAAAGAAAAGTATGTATATGTAATTTATTCCGTTATCTAGTTGCCGTAACACAAGCTTCGGCTTAGCTTGGAACTAGATGGCGCTGTGTATAAGTGTCCTGAAATTTTTTATATTTATTTATATTTATATTTACGTATTTACTACTACCTGTGGCCGCGACTTCGCCCGCGTAGAAAAGTGACTTTGGGCAGCATTTTTGAAAATGTCTAACCCGCGCAAAAAAACGCTCAGCGACGTAATTCTTTAAATTACCATAACTTTTTTATTTATCAACCAATTGACATGAATTAAACACTAAATGTTAAGTGAAGCTTACCGCAATATATCATTGAAAACCCCATCTAGATAGGATAAGCCGTTTCTGAGATAAGCGTGCACAAACAAACAGACAAACAGACAAAAATTGCAAAAATCATTGTTTTGGGTTCTATTGCGTTAATAAAGGTCTCCTATAATATTTTTTCTCATATATCTTCCATGTACAGACAGCGACTCGTTACGTTTTTATTTTATGTATTGATTGATATAAAAGAATCCATACTAATATTACAAATGGTCAAGTATGTTTGTCTGTCTGTAAAAACATAGGATACTTTATAGGTATCCCGGTATTGCCCCGGGAGCGGGAACTACGCGGGTAAAACCACGGGGAGCGGCTAGTAGTATTATAAAACGAACATTTCAGAATGTTACAATTTTAAATGTAATTTAATTAAAAATTCAAATGAATTTTTCAGTGTAATTTCTAGTGGAGTATTTTACAATTTTTTTCCATAGAATAGAATAGAATGTCTGTACATACAGACAGATGTTATTATTCCTATACATTATCTCAATTTGTAAGCTATAAAACATGAAATACCTTACCATAAAATTTTTTTAAGTAATGTTAAAAATTTTCGTCTCCCCATACGTGATAGCAATTCATTCACGACGGAGCTACCCGAGACTAATATAATTATACTACAATCAAACCATTATCAGTCCTCAATGAAAATAAAAACAAACTAATTTAATTACTGTGTGGGCGTGGCCGGCTGTGGGCGGGGCGGGGGCGTGGCCTCGCGGTCGTTGAACCTAGATGGGGTTTAATTTACAATTCTAAACTTTGCTATAGATAAGGTTGCTATGTACCTATCTAGAGTAGGTGTTACCTTATTTATACGTCGGAGGGTACCCCAAGGTACCTTTGACTTAAAAAAGTATATAAATATAATTAAAATTATATTTCATTATATGAATTTGGTGTATGTAAATAATTATGAAAATTTAGTCCTCTTGTCACTATGTCTATTTAAAGAATATTTAATTGTTTTTTGAGTTAGGTTGTGATATAGATTAGAAGTCTACGAAAAAGGCTTTTATATAGAGATATAGAACACCTAATAATTCTTATATTCATAGTAATTTAAAATATATAAACGATGTACCTAACGAATAAAACCTAATTTAATTAAGGTAAATTATTGTGTATATATTATCTCACTTAAATACCAACAATTTAATACAAACTCAAAAACATAAAATTAATAATTAAGGTATATATATATCTAACATATTTTAAATGTATTTATTATTATATAAAATTATGAGCTTATGTGATTAATAAAAAAATAGATAGAGTCCCTTAGATACGCTAGATTACTCACCTAGTTAACAAATTACAATACATGATCTCTTTATAAATAGACTAGCTTAGGTACCCGTGCCCACTTCGTTGGGCATAATGGTAACAATCCTTTTTTTATATAGCCTATGACACTCAGCAAAAATGTGGCTTTCTATTGGTGAAAGAATTTTTAAAATCGGTTCAGTAGATCCCGATTACCCCTTACAATTTAACAAAAACACAAACTTTACTTCTTTATAATATTAGTATAGATTTCATTTCATGATAAAATAGTTGGATAAATTTTAAATAGTCCTCAATTATATCTAATAGGTAGTTATGTGCTACTTAAGCCTAGTTTTAAAAATATAATATCTACTATAAACCTTGGAAACAGTTATTAACTAAACTTTATATATATCTTATATCATTATTTTGTTTCAGATGCCGGGACGTGAAAATATATACGCCAAATAAAATAAATATGTTATTGATATTGTGTTCGGTGCAATCAAACAATCAGTGCTTTTAGTTTAAATTTTAGTTAAAAATCCAATTTATTTAACCAGTTCAATCTAGTTTAAAATGAAACACCGGTTACGGACCCGCGTTCAGTACTACTGATAACCCAACTGGATTGTTCGTATAACTGAAGTTGGCCCAACTGGATTTAAAAATGTTGTAACTGAAGTTAGCCCAACTGGATTGTAAAATGTTGTAACTGAAAAGTCTTTTCGGTGAATTTAATTGTAAAATGCATTTATGAGTGACTGTTGCGATAACTACGGGATGTATACCACGTGGTACAGCCGTGGGGAGAGTGGTATGCATCACCACCAGATGGGGCAGCTGTACCACGGCCCACCCATGATCAAGACTGAAGCTGGAGTCAATAGTGATTGTATGATGGCAGTGGATTACGCGCCACCTATTAAGGTAGGATTTGCAGATATTTAATTCATTTATTTTTTTTATTTTATACACTTTATTGTACATTACAAATTGTAATACAAAATGAGTACATGTATAAAAAGACACAAAAAAACGTACAAAAGGCGGCCTTATTGCTCTTTAATATTATTTAGTATACTTACTGATTGCTTTTCACTTAAATATTGATTGTATCCGATTGAATTATTTCATTAACAGTGTTCTATAAACGATGATTAAAATAGCTACTGATTACACATATCTTGAGTCATATTTAAAAGAAAACACTTTCTATAACTTTAAGACATCAAAACATTTTGGTGTTTGCATTAGTCAGTAGTTCAACTGTTAAGATCATGTTATGGGATTGGTTTAAATTTTTTTATATATGCATGGAAGAATACTGTTGGAATAATTAAAAATATTATTTATGATGACACATGCTGTATACCAATGTAACATAATCTTCTATAGTCAGAAGGATTTTATGAAACCTGTTAAGTTTTCTACAAAAGAACGCAGAGCATTCGCGAAAGTTATTTATTTGTTTCCCGATTCATTTTTTTACACAATGAATAATATAATGTTGTCACAAAATTGATAAAGATGGTGCAATATTGCATAATAAGGACCACAGGCTTCGAAACTCCGAGTTCAATTTCGAGGAAGTTTTTCTTGCATTTCCTATGGAGACTTTTTGAGAAAAATATACTTCAAATGTAAACGTCCATAAGGCATGCCTTTATTTTATCTACCAGAGTAATGTCCAGTAAATCCTGAAATATTTAAACAGTATAGATTTTAATGATTTTGCGTACTTGATTTTTTTCATTGATTCTTATTTTTAAGAGATACTCTTATAATAGTACCTATCGACTAAAATAATTTTGTAACCTCTCCAACACGACCATTCTATTAGCTTATTGATAGAAGACTGTACACGACTCATAGTCCATAGCTTCTACTGTCACCGGAAATGTAATATCGATTCAATCATGCATATCAAAGCACGATTCCATCACAGATTATATCTGTCATAGATAATAACATATAATTTAGTTGATATTACATAGTATACTGTCTATACGCCTGGACTAGCTTCGAAAATACCAATGTGTACATTTTTATGGCAGTGGGAAGGTATCACAGGTACCTACGGAGTCTCTTCCACTGTGACCGCTGAAAACATTTACATGTGTACTTTTCTATTAGTACAAAGGTTAATCCAGAATGGTTTAGTAATTTAATTATAATAAGTTTATCCTCCATGTGATATTTTTATAGTCTAGATATGTCTTGCGTTGTCATTCGCGTAAAATACACCATCTAACAACAAAACAAAGAAATATCTGACGCTTTAGATGCGTTTCATATCTAAAGTCGATTTATTAGAACCAAAAATTTCTCCAAGAAAATTTACTAACTAACGTATAGGTAATATTATCTATTTATTTAAGAAACAACTATCTGAGTTTCTTCCCGGTTCTTCTGCCTTCCGAACCGGTGGTAAATGATTTGTAATACCATGACGATTCTAAAGTATTACTATATGTAGCCTAGTTGAATAAACATATTATGTTTGATTAGTTTGTATAGATGTATCCTTGGTCCAACAGACGATCTTAAAGGAATGTCACTTGCTCACTGGTAAATAAACAGTCAACTTCTCGTAGGCCTTGATAGGTTTTTAATTTAAGACGGAGTTCTGTTACAAGAATATTGCTGAATGAAAAACTTGTAACGGATTTTAATGATGAAGTCAAATGAGCATCAGATATAGTGATAGAAAATGAGGCATAAAACTTACAAATGGGTCAAGTGCTATTTATGGCACCTTTTAAAATGAAATGTAAAACAGATAAAACCTAAAATGACTGTTCTTATGGAATATCATAGTTCACGGGAAAAGCATTTAACTACTCCATTTTTAAATTTCATGCTACAATTATTTATGATCCAGTAGTTACAGAGAAACCTCGGAAAGACCTTTGTTTAGAAGAGATTGGAAAACTGATACATGGACTTCTAAAAGTCAAATATATATTATTTATTATATATATAGTTAAATTATTTAGGATTTATATCTATAATCCAGTTTTAATAATTTATTAGCTGTAATGCCTAGCCCGCGCCAACAAACGTTCAGCGATTTCAATTCATTGACATGAATTAAACACTAAATGTTAAGTGAAGCTTACCACAATATATAATATAAACCCCATCTAGGTAGGATAAGCCGTTTCTGAGATTAGCGTGCACAAACAAACAGACAAACAGAAAAACAGACAAAAATTCCAAAAATCATTGTTTTGGGTTCTATTGCGTTAATAAAGGTCTCCTGTAATATTTTTTCTCATATATCTTCCATGTACAGACAGCGACTCATTACGTTTTTATTATATGTATATAGATATATAGATATAGCTATAGATATAGATTATCGGCCCTAGTTTAAGTTACTATCAGATCTAACATATATAAATGTCTAGGAATTAATTTAAGTCATCAAAATCTCATTAAACTTAATGATAGCTTGTTTTAAATTTAATATCTATAACAGAAATAAGAAAACTATTGATATAGAAAATTATTGGTATAGTGGGTAATATCATTGCAGCTGATTTTGAAAATTTTCTTACAAATTTATAACGCGATATAAATTGAGAATCTATAA
>JADANM010005856.1:1971804-1984924 GCA_026213755.1 Eurema hecabe | reverse complement strand
AACCGAGGCCGGCATATCTCCACGTCCATCCCGTTACACATTAATGGCTCTCCTTAAGGTAAATCAACAGTTTATGTACAGCTTAAATACTTCTTAATTACATTGAAATAAGGAAACGTTGAAATCGTAAACGCTAGGTTACGTACGATCACCTCTGAGGGTTTGTTTCTGTTGTCTATTTTACTGTAAGGATAGAAGTTTATTTCTTAGATCCTTTTTTGTTATTCGCTAAGCGCGATTTTTCTTTTCTATACCAGCTTTGTAATTTTAATTAAAGGTTCGGCTACTACTAATAGTTTCATTTAATAATTATTGATAAATAACTAATAAACACTCACTTTCAAGTCATAATATAAATTTGCTAAAATATCTTCGAAAATTATGCGAGAAAATTCAAATCCTTAAACATTTAAGTCGACCCTTCAAAAAATTATTTTGGATTTTCAATTATAATTATCGTGAATTAGATATACGTCATTCGGCATGTGATAACTTTTTTATAAGAATGCTAAATTATTTCTACGATTTATATAAACATAAAACAAACAAACAAAATCTAAATGAATTCATCCAACTGTCAAATTATAAGACAGCAAATATCCAGCCGGTTGGTAATTCAAATTTCCGCTGCGGAACAGATCTGAATGACAAATTTTAATCTCCGCCCGTGCCAAAAAAAAAGAAAAATAAAAAAGCACAAGTATTGGAGTGAGCGCACGGTTGCGCACGATTCTACACGCGGTGAGTCTATCTCGTTTTTCATCTTTATATTTCCTAAACAGGGCTGGCAGAACCATCTTTAGAGTCTTTCTTAGAACATTCCCTTTCTACATTACTTTACTTTTTCCCTTTACAGCCTTAAAGCTTATTATTTGTTAAAAAGGATATCCAAAATAACATTTTTGAGGATAAAGTTAGCCTTAAAAGTGTCGTCTATGTGGAGGAAGAGGCTTAAAATAGTTCATAGCCAAGTTATAGAATTTATAGCATAGTTCAAGCCTGAAAATAGTTCATAGAATTTGAATACATGGGACTAGATCAAATATGTAACATGTGTGCATGCTTCATAACATAAAAAAGATCATTATCAAAAATGTCTTGATCAAGATAAGGATATATATAAACTTATAAAAGAACATCAATCTTCCTTAAGATCCGTTAGTTCAAAATTTAAACTATTCATTTAAATTTGAAGCAAACGGGAGCAATTTTGCATCCATATCCACAATTTTCAACTACCAAGAGCTATCCGAGAAAATTAGATCTACTTTGTTTGCCTAGCGGCTTAGACCATCAGAGGGCAACCCTATCCATCCGGGGTCCGCTAAAAAACCTCAGCTACGTGAATAATCATCTCGTTAACTGTTGATTTTAGTGCGGTGAATGACACCTCCCATTCATCGCCAGATCGCTTTCATTCAACAGGCAAGTGAACAGGTACAATGAGAACGAATCGGTCTATTGTTGGAGCGAGCCCATTTGTAAGGTAGCCCTTAGCTGACCTAGAAGAGTGCTTCAAACGTCAATTCATAATAATATAAACAGTTAAACATTTCGTTCTAGCTCTCGATCAATCTTTGGAAGATGTAAGAAAGGAAAGAAAGCAAAAGAAACAATAAGCTGTTACAAACAGTTCGAAGTCCACTTATACAAGCCTTCTTTCAAGACTATATCCTGTATACCAACACTTTAGAGTCTACATTTAATTCAACAAACAACTAAATCTTTCATCTTTATTTAATAGTATAAAATTTAATAGAGATAGACAAGCAAACAGTCCTAGTTCAATGACAAAACATCTATGCCAGTCTATAACAAATCACAGATGCCCTAAATTGCTTCATTCATACAATACCCATTGAAATCTAAACAAGAATTTACGTCGGCCTGATGTAAAAAAAGCTAATCTCGCGGTGAAGCCCGGTAGCGGTTGGGTCGCCCAATCGGCTTGTGGCTTCCGATCGCAATTTGTGTACTGGTTATATCCACTTATGAGTAACTACCGGTAAAATTGGATTGGTTATTTCAAGTCGAGATGAACGATAGTAAACATTGAAAGTTAATGAAACATTAAATTTGGGATTTAAAATTGATATCTGTTTTCTGCCATTTTGACAGTTTCTTGCCGGTTCTTTTCTGTAGAAATAGCTTATACCATACTACTTTAATATATAATATTAAATCCTTTTTAAGCTAAAAATGAAACATATCAATTAATAGTTACATTTAATTAAAAAAGGCTGTCTTAACACTTTGCAGTGATTTCTCCCAGGCAACGTTTAAACCAAAAGCAAACGAAAGTTTTATTTTTCCAACTAAAGCCATATCGTAAAATAGATCAGTGGAGTTTTCACAGCGCTGTCAGGGCATCGGAGGAAATGATGGTTCTAACGACATTTTGTGTGACGTCATTAATCACCCCCACATGGGGACATGGGGAGCTCTGTCTAAGACAGGGATGCGGTAACGGGCAAAACAATTGATAGCATTTTGGGATTTAATTTTTCCAAACATTATTCCTTTTTATATATTTTTAAGGTTTCACTAATGTGTATTTAGTATTTACCTTAAAAATATATAAGAAAACACTTTATAAACAGAAAATAATTACAAGTTATACACAAAAGTAAAGTTTTTGAAAATTTCATCAACGGGTCGCCTTATCGTAAGGAAGCAATCTCTTCAAGATAACCATCGTGCCTCAAAATAAATAAATACTACGTCAAACTAACACTGCGCTTAATATGAAACTGGCAATTTCAATAATGTAATTCAAACTGAAATTTAACAAAATTTGTTAAAGTTGGCGGCCGTTATCTCATTGAGTTCATTGTACGAAAACCTTATAATTTTTTTGTCGATCATTTTAGCAAAAACTTTTCTATTACAAAAGTTTAATAGATACAAAATTCTTAGTTTTCTATTGAATACCGTCTGGTGTATCAGTCACACCTGTTTTTATGAGTTTATTCTCAATTATACAATAAATTATAGTTTAAATTATAACGTTTATTATTTAATTTATTCCACAAACAGCTTTTATAGTACCTATCAAGTAACAACATTCTAAATATTTTATCCCTCATTTAATAAAACCAATCCGACCTCCTTGTAAAACTATTAAGGACTGGCAACATTTAAAATTAAAAAAAAAGAAAAAAAACAAAAGATTGCGCCTTACAACCTTCTCCCTATTAATGAAGACATCTTAAGATAAACTGTGCGTGCCAGCGCGGGGGTGTGGATTTGATATAACTAATTGTCTTTTAGATTTATTGATAAACCTCGGAGATACGGAACGGCTAGTCCCGGTTGTTGTGGAAAAAATCCGGGAAATATGTCTTTAGAGATATTTACAAAAAGTTAAAAGACTTCTAGTACGTAACCGTCACAGTTAAATGTAATAATTAATATTGCACAAATGAACGAACAAGATGTAATAGTTTTTAATATATCAATTAATAAATATGCTAACAGAGCATTTTATTACTATACTGTTTACCTCAATTTCAGACAGAATACAAATAGAATTATGTATACTATCTGTGACTACCCTTATTTGTATAGTTCTACTAATATTATAAACGTTAGTTTGTGAGATAGTATGTTTGTTATTCGTTCACTCAAAAACGGTTCTACCGATTTAGATGCTCATACATTATTTTATATCTCGGTGATGTCGATAAAACCGCGGGGCACAGTATTAAATAAAAATAGTAAACTATATATATCAACTAGCTGTACCCGCGACTTCGCCCGCATAGAAAAATGACTTTGGGCAGCATTTTGAAAATGCCTATCCCGCGCCAACAAACGTTCAGCAAGTTCAACGTGATTCTTAAAATTGCCATAACTTTTTTATTTATCAACCGATTGACTTGAATTAAACTCTAAATGTTAAGTGATGCTTACCACAATATATTATTGGAAACCTCATCTAGATAGGATAAGTCGTTTCTGAAATTAGCGTGCACAAACAAAGAGACAAAAATTCCAAAGTCATTGTTTTGGGTTCTATTGGGTTATATAGGTCTCCTATAATATTTTTTCTCATATATCTTTCATGTACAGACAGCGACTCGTTACGTTTTAATTATAATATGTATAGACTACAAAACCTTCAGCCTAATTCAGTTAGCAGTTGACTTTAAAGAGTTACACACATTCACATGTTTATCCAGGATGTATGTCCTCACAAAAATTTGGCACTTATTAGTATTTTTACAAAACACAATTTGCTTTGGAATTGAGGACTGTTTAAACTTTATCCAACTATTTTATCATAAAATGAAATCTATACTAATACATAAGGAAGTAATGATTGTGTGTTTGTTTGATTGTAAGAGGAAATCTCGTGATCCACTGACCAATTTCAAAAAATTCTTCCACTAGGAGAAAACCATATTATTGTTGAGTGTCATAGATTATATAAAAAAGATTGTTAACATAATGCCCAACGAAGAGGCACGTATCTGCTAGTTTTTTATAAATTTGTGTGCATGTCGTGGACGCCTATAAGTGTGGCTGCATTCTATTGCTTTATATAAATATATATATTATTTTTATGTGGTAATTGTTGAATGAATGTACGCCATGTTGGCGTTCCTAAAATAAAATGTATAAAGTAAATAAATAAATATGATCCATGAAACAGCCGCCATTTTTTTTTCTTTTTTTAATTCTAGCTACATTCGTGTAGTCGCAGTGAACAGTTATGAAGGCGCCGACAGATCTTCCTACATATATTAATGGTTCTAACGCCACAAACAAAGACGTTTAAATTAATTATCACTCTAGAGTTTTCCGCCTTGAAAGTAATGTTTTTGAGGTAAGGTTAGGTTGTTTTAAAAGTTGTGTCTTTCAATGAAATGAAAATGAAATGAAAAATGTTTTATTCAGAAAGTCTACATGGTGCCTACCACTGGTTCGGGAACTAACCCGGCGAGAAGAACCGGCGTGACAAACTCGCACGGGTCCCACACTATTTACCAAAATAGGGGGAAAAATAATCTAAAATAAAAACTAAATTAAAATAAAATTTACAATTCTGTAATTTAACATAAGTAAATATTAAATACATAATTGTAAGTCATATTATAATAGTGTACAAAAGCCTTGCAAGCAGCCATCCTACTCCCAAGATGTGCCATCATTTATGAAATCATTGACCTTATTTAAATTTATTAATGGATAGGTTTTCGCGTTCACATTTACCTTTAAAAGATTTACTAACTTTACTAAGTTTGTGCTGTTTGTGTTTTAAACGCGTAAAATTCAAGATAAAAATTAAAGTATAATAATTTACAAGGTGAAAGAATTATAACGGTTTGTCAGAGGTGCTACCACCCTTCTACAGATAATGGCGTCAAGTTGTTTTATACCATTAGAGATGTTACAGCGTTTCGTAACTGGCACTACCGGTAGCCCACTTTTTCCTTCCCTTCCTTTATTTTCCTTTTTAACAAATCCTTTCTTACCATTTTTAAGGCTGGCTACGCACTCGTAAGTTTCACCATGGGTATCCTATAAGGATTTCCCTGCTATAAAAAGAGTGTATAAACCGTGAAACTAGTATGTTAATACAATTAAGACAGTAACTTGATAACTTAAGATCCGTTAACGTAACATATGAAACTGTAACACACCAAGAAAGGCTTTATTTATTCTAATAGGTCGGTATTTCCGGTGCGATATCTTTAAATAGATAAAGTTACATATACTTGATGTAAGTTATTTAAACGGTTATATAATGCAAAGGTTTGTTATTTAAAGAGATTGAATAGGTTTGGATAAATAGTAATTTTGTAAATTAAGTTTTTTTTTAAGTTAGTTAACTTACGTTAATGTTTTACTTCTTTACGTTAAGGTCATAGCTCGGGGCCTCTCCCCGAGGTCTGGATGGAGGATTTCCCTAATACAAAAATGGGTTTTAGACCACTATATTGTATTTCATATTCACTTGTAGTTTATTTTGTTGAATAAAAATTTTTTTCGACTTTTATTATAGTCTAAATATAACATGCGATTTGAGCCTTCTAAATTTTCCTGAAGTAAGTATACCTAAGCAAGTCGCTTACTCATCATAACCTTCAAACTAACTTTACCATAACAATAAAAACATAAACAATAACATGTAACAGAGCTATGGAGTGAAAGAGATAACACTATATGAACACGATATTTAACAATGGTCTCTTTCTAAAAGCCGTGCAGTATTTCTCGCTGGGTACTGCACCGTAGTACTTAATCTAGTACTAAAACAACCATGGATAACAAAAAAAAATAAATTATCATAATAAGGTGCTTTCAAAAAGGATTTGGCCTCATTTCTATACGTAAATATGTAAAATGAATGTTGCCATATTACAAATTTCTAACAATGTTACCCTACCATATTAGAACTAATATCGCAAGAAATATTAAAATTAATATTTTCCATATTTAATATTAAACAGTAATTACGTGAACTGGAATTCATATTGACTATACATGAATTTAAATTTTAATAAAAATATGATTTTTCATATAAAAATAGGCAAGAGTATTTTCTTAGTAATAATGTATGGAGTGGCACAAATGCTATGCATTCTTCAAGATATATTAATAATTTAGCATATTATATAGGACATAAAATCCATTAAGATATGAACTAGCTATGCCGCGTGGTTTTGTCCGTTCTCCCTTAACCGTAGTTTAAGTAATCTTTGTAATATTAATAAAAATTATTTATTGTCAATATTTAAACACACCTTAAAACAAGAAATAAATTAACAGTAAATCAAAGCAGTCTTTTGACTAAAGGCCGAAGAAGATTTTATCGCCAAGGTTAGGGACCATTTTCAAAATTCTTAATATATATATTAGTAAACAGGTAATGTTTGTGTGTTTGTTTAATTGTAAGGGCTAATCTCGGGAACCACTGAACCAATTTAAAAAAAAATCTAGTTTTTTTTTATAAATGCATGTCGTGGACGCCTGTTAGTGTGGCTACGTTCTTTTACTTTGTGTAGATATACGTGTTTTTGTGGTAATTGTTTAACGAACGTACGCCATGTTGGCGTTCCTTCCATAAAAATAAATAAATAAATAAAAGGCTGTTTAAGTTTAGCGTATTCAATATAATATTATAATATATTGAAAATGTATTTATAGAAATTATATTTTAAGAAATTCTACTTATTCTAGAAGTGGGAATGTTACCTTCAACTTAAGACACCACAGCTCAAACAGAAATTCCATTTAGTCTCCGCAAATAGGTACCTAGGTGTAGGTCGCGTCACGAATCTTTAACGCTGAACGAAACCTGCGCAGAAGTCAAAAATAAGGTATCGAGGGGATGACGCGGCGCGCGGGGCGCGTGATCGTCGGGTGCGCGAGCGTTGATTGGTTGTCCCAGTCGTGTTGTCTTTCTCGCACCAATACGTCAATTACTAGCGTGATTCTACCGATGCGCAGCTATTCTCGTCCAGCGCTAAACATAAATGTCAATCTCGGGATAAAAAGTATCCTATGTGTTAATCTAAGGTCTAAACTCTAATCTACCTGTATGCGAAACTTCAGCTAAATCCGTTCAGCAGTTTTCGCGTGAAAGAGTGTAACACTAACACACATCTTCATCTCGCAATATATGCGAGCGAAGCCGGGTCGGTTAGCTAGTAATTTTATAATTTCAAGGAACTATTGGTCTGTTAACAAGTTGATTTAACTTCAAATATTTTTACTAAGCCACAGCAAGCGATTCCGCGGGCAGCGGTTAGTATTTCTGGCGTTTTTATCTATATAATACTAGCTGACCCGTGCCCACTTCGTTGGGCATAATGATAACAATCCTTATATGTAGCCTATGACACTCAGCAATAATGTGGCTTTCTATTGGTAAAAAAATTTTTAAAATCGGTTCAGTAGACCCCGAGATTACCCCTTACATTTTAACAAACACACAAACATTACTTCTTTATAATATTAGTATAGATACAAAACAACGACGGGTCTGTTACAACACTTTTAATTCGAGATCGGCTAGACCAAGGTTGGTTCTTCAGAATACATCTTAAAAATTATGAAAATTTTATAAGGACATTGGGGGGTCAAAGTTTATATGAACGCGGACGAAGTCGCGGGCAACAGCTAGTATTCTATAAACACGTTATATTTTATTAAGTGTAAATAAAATGACATGTCTTGAATGGATAATAAATAACGCCTCGGCCAGTAATGCGGTCAACGCGTGCTGCATTTCAAATTATTTTTATATTACAACTATTTGATATATGGCTGACAGTGACAGGATCGTACCTACTAGAAAATTCTAGTAATTTCGAAAGCTTCGTATTTAAATTTTGAAGTTTCTGTTTGTGTGTGTGTTTGACCTGATATTGATTTAAAAAAAATGCTTTTTTGACACTTTTGAAGCAAGAATCATTAAACTTAAAATATCAATTTTTCAATTATTATAAGTGTTGCTATTAACACTTATAATAATTGAAAAATATTTTTATGGCTATTATACTATTATTAAGTCTTTGTTTAATATGTGTCGAATAATTTATAATATTGTTTTTTAATGTTAGTTAAAGACGAAGTTAATTTGATATTGTAAAAAAACTAAATACAAGTACTTACAAAAAAATTGCCATAAATTTTATAACCAATTTACCAGTATCTATCTTCTCTCGCTTTTCCGCCATTTCCTCTGTCAAAAGTGACGTTCGCAGACGTTCGAATTTCAAAACATTTCAGTCATCGTTAGCCACAGATCTGATCCGGCCGGAGGGGAAGAGACAATCATGAAAAATTGCTTTTTTGCTGTCCCCATGTCCCTCGCATCACCGTTTATACACATTAGTAGATCTAGGTTAGTAGAATTTCGTATTTTATTACTATAATATCTATAAGTAGTAAAAATCTTTAATGCTACTTATTGCTTATTAGAAAACTTGGTATAGCCAATACGTACGAATTTTCAATTCTTTTAGCAATATACTTTATTAATATATATATTGTTACACTATTGATACTTTTCAATAGTGTAACAATATTTTATATCTAAAAACGATTTCAAAATAAATACACAAAACATAACCAATAGGTACAACAAAAGAATGGCGCGCATTACATTACAAATTGCAAGACAAGATGGCGGAATTTTTTGTCGTCTGAAACTCAATAAGTTATTTTCGCGCCCTCTCATAGTTTTTTGTCCCGACACAGCTGGCTCGCTGAAAAAACGCTTGAAAAAAAGGTTCTAGAAATGTCCGCTAGGTGGCGCTAGGAATGTAAAGAGGTTTCAAGGAAAAAGGTTTTATATATTTTAAGTTAAGTAAGGTTAATTAAGTGTTGTTATAATAATGATTAATAAATTTATTTTTATGCTTATAAGACAATACGTATTATACCTTGAGGGAAAGTATTTTTGTCTTATATTTAGAGGCCGATTTCATAACACTATCTTTTTAAATAATAACACGTAGAAGTAGAAGTATTTATTAGCACTTTATGACACATTATTATCTTAGATATCGATTCAAGCTCGATGTTATCGCTAGAGAGTTATTACTACAATTATAATGATAAGTCTATAACTACAGACATTCTAAACCCTATTTTAATATTTTAGAACAATTGAAGGTATCTTTCTCGTTTCCTTTATTTAATGAGAATTTCTCGTTGAAAAAAAAGCAGTATCTACTAAAACTCCTCTGAAAAAGATTGCTATTAAAAAATAATTATTTATCTGCTTAAATGCTTAAAAAATTATCCTTTTACAAATAGAAGACACGTCCAATCGCCACAGCAGCTCATCACAAAGTAGCAATATTAATCTGTACCATCTTTAAGATATAACCTTGCCAAATTAAAAATTAACAAAACACTCCGAAGCCCTAGTAACTCACGCCTCTCCAACTCCGCCGGGTTACACCTCAACCCTTTACTGCGCATGTCGGAATACATAAGTAGGTGGAGGGAAAAAAACACGAATTTATACCGGGTAAATTTTAAACCTATACTTTTTTTTTCCACTCCAACATTTTTATGTGGATCCTTTCTATGTGTGCGTCGTGCCAGTTTTAATTACGTATCGACTTAATTTGCCTCCGAAGCGGGCTGTTGCACGGCAAGACGCGTCCGATGTGAATTTTCGATAGAAAAATTCATTGTTACCGTTTAGGTTATGTTGTTTTGGTGGGAATATATGTGTGTGTGTTTGTTTTGACGTGTTTTGGCGGCGTGAAGCATTGCGAAGATGTAAGCTGAGTAAGTTTTAGTTAACTTCAGTCATTCGCTGTTAGATCATGACGCATGATAGACACCTGTTGATTATCAATGCATTTATACGATCATGCATCGCGTGTCAGTAAATAATGCTAAACGTTTGCACATAACAAATGCAACTGTTTTAGAAATCACTCGATTAATGTCACGTTAATTGCGATACTGGTTTTTTTATTATTATTGTGTTTTACACCAGTTTTCGCAGTTTAGTTTAGTATATATAACCTTTGTAGAATCAACGACATAGTTTTTTTTTTAATTTTTGGAATCAAAACTTTTTTCATATGTGTTCTTTTTGCTTGGTTTTAAGACGAAAATGTTTGAACATATAATTAACAAATGTTACCAGATTGCTTATAAGTATATGACAACAAAATCATATTTAATGGTTCCTTCGAAAAAATGCAAATAGATAAATAAGCCTTATTAATATCAAAATTGTGTCATAGTAAACAAAATACTTTGGATACTAAATACACATATTAAAATACGATTTTTATTCATGTCTGTTTATTTAGCACAAGTAGATAACATACGAATTATTTCGCGAGACTAAGTCCAAATAAGTAAGTTAAATTACTTATTTTTAAGCTACAGAACTAATATAATGAGTAAAGGTCTAGGTTTTGTTACAAGTCCAAGTACAATGCCTAAATTTGTTCTTAGATGGAATCTAGGTAGTTCTTAAAAGCTAGGTCTAGGTGGCGCTTAGTACGTTTTGGTATTGTGACGATTGTTCTAATTTAAATATGGTTTTTTTAAGATTTTCGTTCGATTAAATAAGCATGTGATTCTAATTTACGTTACCTATTGAACATGGAAAGAATATATGTTTAAATAAATAAGAAAAATATCTGTGTAAATGTAAATATGAATGTTTGTAAGTGTGTATAGTAAAAACGACTGAATATGTTAAATTTTTAAATAGTAATTACTCATAATATACTTTAGTATCCTCAGCGTACAGATTAAACTATTTTTATTGGTATTAAATTAAAGTAATTTTAAGGTGATAATTTAATAACGTTTTAAGGTTTTCAAAATACAAACAGACGCAAAAACAAACTATATTATATACATACTGGTTGCCTGTAGAAATCACTAACAGTGATAAGGCCGCTCATTGCTAAAACACCTTTTGCTTTAGTTTAAGATCTATTTCTTTTTAACGATAAAGAATTATTATTATTATATTTGTAAATATACTTCTCATATAAAAGTGTAATGCATTTTCTTAACTAACCACACGCCCCGATTTGCTTGAATCATATCATATGCTATTTACGTTAATTAAAAAAAAGGTTAACCTTCAAAAATCCATCAATATTTGTATCAGTGTCGGTCGTACTCAAATAATGAACAAGGACTTTTACAGGCCATAAAGGGTCGTTCTGACCCGTGTGTTTTATGGGTCACCGCCTACCATTAAACATCAGTGAAGGGTTAACTTCGATAGACCATTGTACGGAAGAATGTATTTGTTTAAGGCAGATAAATTTTAGTATGTTTGTCAGTCAATGTCTTTATGGTGTTGGAAACGGATCGATTGGTCATCTCGAGTTTTTGCTATGATGTAGTATTCTACTAATATAAGTAAAGAGAAAGTTTGTTAGTATGTTTGTTTACGCAAGAACTACTGAATGATTTTGGTTGAAGTTCAGCATATTGGTAGGTTAAAAATTTGAATAGTATTTTATGTACATTAATGACCATTTTCTTGAAGGATTTTATACATAATTGTTTTGCAATACTATGACGATTTAAAACTGGTACTATTTGAAGTAAAATACTGCAAATAGTACAAGTACCATACTAATAAATGAACTGTACTAATACGTACGTACGTACGTACTGTACCATACTAATAACTATCCATACTAATAAATGGGAAAGTGTGTGGGAAGGAAGGAGGATGTAACCTTCCTCTAAACCAAAGGGAGGATCCTCGACCAGTCGAACCACTGGCCGGCCGTTAGGCCCCGATGGGAGATGTCGAGAAGTTGTATATATGCTAAGTCTCGGAAAAATATCGTAAGCGCGATTCAGACTCGGGGCATGAATAGCGGTCGCTACAAGTGTATCTGTAAGTTTGTCTATCTTTCACGTCAAAACGGCTGAACCGATTTGGATGGAATTTAGTATGTAGATAGATTACATACTAAATTCCATCTAAATCGGTTCTGGATTAAAACATAGGATACTTTTTATCCCAGTATTGTCCCGGTAACGGAAAGAACGCGGGTAAAACCGCGGAGGGTGGCTAGTAGGTACTAAGAGATTTTTTATAGTGAGATTCTCATGAGATTAAAATTCTCATAAGATATCCATGGACTTCGGGGAAAAGTCCGATTTTCATTCGGTCAAAGTTTATATGAAAATCCACGCGGACGGTGCATTTAGTAAGTACTATCATAAATATGTACAGAAAAAAATTAAATTTTCTTATCTACACCTTCTGAAGGCTACATCGTAAATTCTTCATTGGTGAAGTATGACTGACTGACAGACAGTTAAACCTCAGTTAAACAAGGAGTTAACCATGAGAAGATTACACAAAGTATTTAAATACAATGTTATTTTTATTGGGAATGTTGTTTGTTTGTTTTGTTAGTTTACTGTTCGTGGTATACTTTAAAAACTGCTGCTCGAATTTTGATGCGGTTTTTTTAATAGATAAATGTCAAGATTCATATAAAAGTTTTTTTTTTATGTTTTGCCGGGGCAAGTTACTAGTTTTCGAAAAATATAATTCTCGCCCCTTGGGTTTGTCTTATGAATGTAGTTAAAACATCTTTCATAGATGTACTTGTTTTCTTATTGACCAATAGATTCGTAGATTGCAGCGGTC
>JADANM010005856.1:1918304-1961643 GCA_026213755.1 Eurema hecabe | reverse complement strand
ACTGAAATAACTTATAAATTTGCCAAATACAAGCTTTAAAAATAATCACAATTATAAAGAAAACTTAACTGGACCAAAGGTGGGGTTAAGTCGTAAAAAACGCAATCGAAAAACTTTTATTGTTCTTCGCTGTTAGCTATCTGTTTTTGGCAATGCCACCTTGTCTGTTTTATAAGAATTATCAATTTTAATGTCAGTTGTATCTACCTACTAGCTTAAACAGTTTTGAGGCATTTTCCCATAATTAACGTTTTATTTTGTAACGTCTCATTACTAGATGCTACTTTCTATATAATATCTATATAAATAGTATTATTGCACGTCTAGAGCCAATAAAAGGTCCTTAGTAAGCCAAGTTTAATTACTTATTGTATGTAATAAGTTATTTGTTAATAATCTTATACTACGCTGACGTGTCTAGAACGATGCAATCATTTAATCTGAGCACACTAAACGTTAAACCGCAAAACGGGTGAAAAGCTTTAAAATATAAAAAAAAAACACAAAATAAAATAATAAATTAATTTTCAGTCACGGTCCAGCCACCTCCTAATCCAACGATAGTTCCTAAAATACCTAAAACTTTAACGAAGAGTCTATTTTTGTTTTAAATATAGACTAGTTTATTAGTATAAGTGATAGTGCCAATATGTCGGTGACATTGTCGAATATATATGTAAAGAAAGCTAATTATCCAATGAAGAGGGAATTCGAAGACTTTAACGGAGAAGATAAGGAAACGACTGATCCTAATTTCAGTGATGGCAACTCGGAAAGCAGCGATGTTGAGAACTCTCCTGATGATACCAAAGCTTTAGATTATACTGAGAACACTCTGTCAATGAACCCAGTAGCTGATTTTATTAAGAAGGAATTCCTACCAGACTTTGACTTCAATCCGTTCAGAAGTCAGAATCTTTGTTTTAAAGATGGTTTCCAGAACCGGTCGCCATTTCTTCTGCCTACGCAATTGTATAAGAGTTTCCTGGCTACCCTCGGGAAGAGAAGGAGAAATGTTAGCGATTGTTATTCTCTGTATTCGAGGAATATGTTGTTTTCGAATGGTTTTAATTATGAAGTGTCTGATGATGAAAATAATGGGGAGCGAACTGCTGACTCTCCGGATGAGGTAACTTAAATAGTACCAGTTGTTTTGAGTAAGCAATTTCAGCTAAATCTATAGTTTTTAAATAAAAGGAGAAACAAGTGATAGGTATCCGTACATTCTTTATTAATACTCAAAACTCTTCTGATTATAATTTTGGAACAAATGGTTAGAAAACAATGTTGTTACTAAAAACATTTTTAGCAATATATTAAACATTACTGGGAAATATAGAAAAATTCCAAACGATACTGTAAGATACATAATTAATATGACACTAAACAAACGAACGATTAATTACGAAATTCCTAGACTCCTTGGTCACAGATTACAACGGCTAGAATTTAACTAATGTCTCTCGGTTTTTCTAACATGATTTTATTCTTGTCTGGTACTGAGAATATGATTTAATTCCAATTGGAATTTATCATATTGGTTTTCACCGATTATATTATTGTTTTACACATGAAATGACCATAGAATTTTCTATGTATTTTGAAAATTTAATGAGTGATGTAATTCAAGCTGAAAACCCAAGAAATAGTGATGAAAGGTTTTATATTAAGAATCCTATTAAGATGACTACTATTTCGTAAAAAAAATATTTAAATTGACGTATGATAAAACGGGTAGCTTTGGCTTATAAAAAGTAGGTATTTTATCCTAAAATAGGTATATTAATGTTCTAAATCTCTATTTTTCAATAAGCGTTCTATGCGATTGTAAAAATCATATTCTGCTTATATCTTGTTTACTATGGAGAATTTAAGTGTCAAAATTTGGACTGTAAATACGACATAATTTACTTATAAGTATTACTTATAATTTACTTGAAAAACTTGACCTTATTAAATGATACCTTTTATAACCATTCTTATAAGAATACTTTAACTACTTAATAGCGACAATAAGAAAAGAGCAAGTTTTTTACCTAATATCATTGTTTATAGGGTCAAATTTTCACTTTTTTGTAATCAGTTTTTTCGCACATGGATAACCAGTACCTCTTGTTCCAGAAGGCGGGTGCATCATCAGCGTTCGTGTGGAGCGGTGGGGGGGTTTCCGGAGGGGGACAGGAGCAGGCAACACAGCAGAACAGTGTGCCTACTGGTATGGCAACATATTTTTTTTTCTTTTGTATACACATAAACAGAAATATAACAGGAGAAAATATAAAATTAGTAGCTTCATCGCTTGGCAGTGATCTCTTCCAAACAACCTATAATTAATTTAATGATTGAAATATTGCAGTGTAGACCACTTTACAATTAATAATAATGATATTTTTTAATTAATAATAAACCCAAATATAATAAACACTCCAGCCAATCTTCTATTTATTATTATATCTATACGCTAAAAATATTACACTTATCAAATTGTAAAATGAAAATTTCTATATGATTTTTAGTACCCAAAACATATCTTTCACTGTATTTATTTTGGCTTAAAAATTCCAGTCCTAAATAGGTTAGAGTTAGTTTTATATAAATAGTATTTCTAGTCAAAAGCAGTCTGCCCTAGGGCGTCTAGAAACAATTCGAAACCTATTAGAGTGTCTTATTAGAATCTAGAAAGCTTTATAAGAATTTTTCTAATGTCAAAGAAATAACATTTTTGTTTTAAACATCATAATATAGGTTTTTCAAGATTTGTAGTTAGAAAAATTTATTATTTTTAAATATTATTTTTATAGTTATTATATAATTTTTAGTTATAAATGAAAGTTTGACAGGTCGTCAATAAAGGGTTATTAATCCCAAGGCAGTTCATAAAAATATTTTTTATTAAAAATAGGAAAGATATTATGTCACTATATGTAACCCTATATAGCATATTCTAATGTGTGCCTATACATGCTTAGATCTTTAAAACTATACACAACACATTATTATGCAACGTATTCTCATCTATTTTTAGTTAAGAGCTAAAATAATATATCTTTGTACGTATATGTACATTTTAACGTCGACTAACTAGCTAGAAATAAATCTTTATTAATTGAGGAAATTTGAGGTTATCTTTAATACATGTAAAGGCACTATTTTGCTATCCCATGTTCTAGACTATCTTTAGATAGGTTTTAGTAATAATAATTATGTATTTCCATAATACGGCGATTTACAAAAAAAAATTACCCAAGCCCCCAAGATAGTAGACTGTTTTTCAATAATATTATTACATATATAATGTTAGAATAAAAATTCGTTGTTGACAGTACTTAAGTTTACGTCAATGAGTATCAAGTATACATGTACTCGTCTATACCAGGTACATCTGGCGGAGGGGGCGCCCAGGGCCTGGTTCACTGGATGTCTGTGATGGCAGAACACATGGGGGGCAGCCACGACCCCTCGCACTACGCGCTGCCCCCGTGGAACAACGGAGGCGTTGATGTAAGTACTATGAGTATTTCCTAGTTAAACCAGCACTAGCTTTAATTTGACGACCGCTTGGCGCAGTGGTAGCACAACTGCTTTCTGCGCGAAGGGTCGTGGGTTTGATCCCCACTATGAAAAAATATATTTGTAATTTACATTTGTATTTTTCTTGGGTCTGGGTTTTGCTATGTATTGAATGTATGTATTTACAAAAGAAAAGTAAAGTGTGTAATTTATTCCGTTATCTAGTTGCCATAAGACAAGTTTTGCTTAGCTTGGGACTAGATGGCGCTGTGTATAAATGTCCTGTATAAATATCCGAATATCATGAATGGAAAGAGATGGACATAATATCCTTGTATTATGTGTCATTCACGACATACTTTTATGTACTTAAAATTCAGCTGAATGTCGTATAGACAGATCGCAAGAAATAAAGGAGCCTTAAAAAATGACAAAGCATAGTGCGACATTTCGATCAATAAATCTAATCTTATTAAAGAAAATTTGTTAATTTTCACTGCACATGTTATTGCACGCATCAAGGAAAAGCACTACTTAGTGTAGTTACTCTTGAGAGTGCTCGATATATGAATAAAGAAATATGTAGTTGAAACATTCAACGTTAAGCATTGCCGCATAATGCGCTCTAGTGCTATTATTGGAAAATGCTGTTTGTATCATGTGATAAGACCCTTTCTATTGGTGTCTCTTTTTGACCAGAACTTTAGAAAGAGATTCTGATAAGATACCTATGTAGTTAGCACATATCGGTCAGTTTATATTTTGATTAGTGATTGATCAAGCTCATATCTTTCTTGAGATATTTACGACACTCTACCTCCCACTTTCTAAAAATCCCTCCCCCCTAGGAATAACTGCGAGCTACATAAAAAAACAAGAATTTGACAGACAAATCCAAGAGAAACTACTAGTCTCCTAACATTGCATCTGTAACCGTTTGCTGTGTTTAATAGCCTCAATTATAAGTTATTTACATATTGTTTAAGACAAGCTCAAGTTAAAGCCATTAAGCACAGATATCACTTAACTATTATACATTGATAATATAGGGTTTATTTTCTTAATTATTTTACAATTAATTTTATTTAATTAATACAATTTTATTTATTTACGACCAGCTGACCCGTGCCCACTTCGTTGGGCATAATGTTAATAATCCTTTTCGGTTTTTTATATAGCCTATGACACTCAGCAATAATGTGGCTTTCTATTGGTGAAAGAATTCTTTAAATTGATTCAGTAGATCCCTAGATTACCCCGTACAATTTAACAAACACACAAACTACCTCTTTATAATATTAGTATAGATATCACTCCCATAAAGCCTGTTTTCATATTTTTTATATTGTGAATAGTTCAATAACAATACCTAAAACGAAAATGAATTTTACTAAGTGGGTAAATACGTATCATCAAAATCGATACAGCCGTCTGGTCTTTCACCTATTAATTAGATAGATTTTTTAGTTTAGATTTTACCATCCAACACAAAACAATTCAAACCAATAATTCCTGAGATAACCGCGGTCAAAGAAATAAACTCTTAAGCTAATATTAGAATAGATGAATCTTAATCATCAATCTAATAAGTATTTATACCATAGATTTATAGTATGTTTTTTAACAAAACATCCGAGCAAAGCCCCAGGACATAACTACCCAATACCCATAACGATCTCATAACAGAAAATATTCCATAGATTCGTATTTTAATTTAAAGAAGTTCACACACGGACGTGAAGAAAATAATTAATAATTATTTGTCTCGCTGACGTTCTCATGTAGCTACGTATTTGCATCTGCGAAATGGATCATTTTAAAATTGCAATACTAGTTTAGCGATTCTTAACGCATCATTAGGACATAAGAATAGGACCCTATTATCTAAGAGCTAGGGCTGCGATACCCACTATTTGTTATATGAAGACCGCGCGAATCGTTCAACGCATACTAATGTTTTTGGACAACCCTTTATACTTAGACCATTAAGGAATTTTAGACTCTATACACATGAGTTAAAATTGATTTTTGCTTGAGTGTTAAATTCTTAAGTGCGATTAAACTTAACAATTTCATATTTGGCGTCTGATTGATATTTCCAGTGCATTCTATTTGCATAATTAGATGAGAATTTGGGGTCTGCTAATGACGTCATCAAAATGTGATTTTTTATTGAAATTTTGGGAAATTTTAACCGAGTTGACAATTGTTAAGATGATTTAATGCTGTTATTTATAAGAAGATTCTATGGATCGCTTTAAATAAATCATGATTTAAATAAAAATATAACTTATACTTTCGAATTCTCACCTGCACCTGGACAGCTTACAAGTGACGTCATAGTGCTGAATTTTATTATTTTTTGCTTTTATATTGTTCTAGATAGGTCACCTGGTGGTTCAAATGACCCATAACTTTTTCAACATGGGCCTGTAGTCTAAAATATTCTGTAACAGAAATGGTACGTGTAAAACCAGAGAGCCTGTAACTGTAGCCAGCGTAATTACTGGGCTAATGAGTCTCAACATCTGATGACTCAAAGTGGGGAGCGTCGGTGTAGTGCACCTCTGCCCGGAGTTGGGCTTTATAGCAAAGTTCCGGGTAGCACTGCATTGGCTATGGGCTGGCGTTACTCTTACCATCAGGAGTGCGTCCAGCTCGTCTCCCCTCTTAATAGTATAAAAAAAAACTAAACTTAATAAAACAAACCTTCCTATATTAAACGCTACTTACTTCAATTAACATATATAAATAATTTCGCTCACGGCCGTTTAGTAAAAGTGCGTTTTTTATCGTTTAGAATATTTGCTAGGCGATTAAGTTTTATTGATACAGGCTATAGTTACACGCAGTTAAGATGGTCTGTCACGAATAGCGAATATGTACACGCTAGGAACTATTTAATTTGTTTGTATAACAGCTAAAGGATGTTTTATTGAAAAACTAGCTGTCGCCCGCGACTCCGTCCGCGTGGACTTTCATATATACTTTGACCTCCCCCCGTTATAAAATTTTCATTATTTTTAAGATGTACTCCGTTATTCGGGGCGGAGAGAAATCTAACAAAATAAAAACCATGGAAATTGGTCTAGCCCATCTCGAGTTATAAGTGTTGTAACAAACCAAAAATAAACGATTTTAAGTATATGTATATGATCTTAAAATAATAACACCCTGAACCGCAATATGACTACGCAAAGTGAAGTCATTTCAAAGTAGACCATTTTGTCTACTTTCATTGATCATCGCCATAGTGCATTACATAAAAAATCGTACGTTTTTCGTAGATTTTAATTTTTCCACATTTATAGAGTAAATTTTTTATAGCAGCAACGTTATCAGTGGGCTTGTGTGCGTGTCGTCTAGTATAAGAACGTGCTTTAAACACTTCCATATTCTAATCTACTACTATCAGAATAAAACTCAAAATTATATTATAAGCCGTAGCTCACGGTTAAAATCGCGTGGCACAGATAGTGACATAAATAAAAACAGCAATAATTTCTATAAAGCTATCAAAACGCCATCGCCAACCCAATCTTAAAGAATGACACAATAATTCTCACTTCGAAAAAAGTTCACTTTCGCGGTATTTTTTCATCGCACCCTCTTAAAAAACCATTACAAGCCTGTGAATAAAGTAACAATAGCCTTGTTTGAACAAAAAAATTAACTAAAAATACAATACCACATTGATATATCAAACAATATATGAGTTACGAGAAAAAAATTGCCGATATTTTTATTGTCATTTCACGATTGTTAGCAAAAAAAAACAAAAAAAAAACACAAAAAAATACCCCGAGTACGTCTTGCTATGATTTAAAATAGTGACTGTCGTTTATAGGGAATTATTTTAACATAAAAAATAATAGCGAATGTTGTACGTTAGTTGAGGGAATGTTCTTTTGATTATACGATGATTTATTTGGCTTAATCTGAAATTAATATATTGAAGGTTCAAAGCGATAGTATTGAAATTATTCTTTCGTCAGAGTTACTTATATGTTTTTATAACGATATATTTTAGTGAGTTTGTAACTTCGCAATCTTGAAATTTTATTTTTTATTGTTTAACTTATTTTGTCAGAAAAATCGTTACGTCGTATGATTGTGACGAACGAACAGTTATAAAATTAAATAATTTTATTTTTTGGATTTGATATTTTTTCAGACTGCATACAATTAATAAATAATGAAATATAATAAAATAAACGATAACCCATTTCTCTTCCGTCAATCAAAAATCCCACAGTTTTTAATTCCCATTGTACATGTAATATTAATGATTAAATCTCTTACTAAAGCTATTAACTCATTACAATTATACACAGAGCGATCAGTCAACCGAATTGAATCGATTAAAAATCGCATAATGCAATCGAATAGGTAACGTCTTAATTGTCTTGTCAAAATCGATTTTTCATGTGAATATATTTGAATAAGACGAATTGCTTCATCTCGCTGACTATTGTTTCCCAACCCTATCTAGAACTGAGGCGATCGATACACGTAACATACATTGGTGGTTTTGTTCGAACGATGGCTTACGTTTGAGAGTTAAAGCGTCAATGTATATTGAGTTTCGTGTTTTCTTTGCGCTAGGGTTGTGAGTTCACGGTTGATTTGATAAGCAGTTATCTTCAATACAATATTAATTGTTCCTGTGATGCACAATCACGCTATAACTCGCCCGAGGCTGTTATTCAGTAATTATTTAAACCGTTTGTTCAAGAAATAATAGCAAAGAAAGATATTAGGATTAGTTTTTGCTCCGAGCGTTTTACAAGTTCTTATCAGCGGAAATAAGTGTATTGTTGCTGCTTAAATATGGGTGAAATTTTTAAGGATGCTTAAACAGTAACTTACTTAAGTTTTTTGTTGGTGTCTTTGATTAACCGATGATTGTACATAAATCTATTTACAAATTATTGTGCTTAATATTAATGTGCCTCGCAATACAAATAAATGGTTTAAGTCCAGCTTAATCATAACATATTCTATGTTGTAAAACATTTCTTCCAGAAACTATACGTATAAAATAAAATAAGAGGAGAAACTTATTTCGCAAGTTCAAGAAAATATAGATATTATGTATGTGATGTGTTCTACTTTAAATTTGAAAAGCTTTATTTTTTTATTTAAACCTTATCTTCAGATAGAAGCGTAAGATAGAACAATATAACATTACATATTAAGAGATAAATAATCGGAAAGACGCTATTAAGAGTGACTTTAACCCAATGCTCACTCACTTAAATAAGACCCATTCAAATTAAATCGTCACCTAGCATTAATCTACGGAACAACAATGGATCGCATACACGGTGTCCACAATTTTGACAAGCGACCGGTCTGCAAGATTAATGGTCGAGCTACTCATCGGGGTAATGACGCCCTCCGCCGTCTAATGACATCCAGGGAGAGTGACCACACTGCACGGGAATCCCGGATACGTCTTTTTGTGTTTCTCCTTTCAATGTACTAGTCCTTTTGTTTTAGAAGGAGAGCCCAGGGCAATCCAACCCTACACCAAACCATCCTATCCACATCCAAATTTCAACTAAATTCGTTCAGCCGTTTTTGCGTAAAAGAGTAACAAACAAATATCCATATAAACATTCTCACAAGCTTTCCATTTATAATATGAGTAGGACTATCTGGCCCGAAGCCACTTCGTTCACGCGGTACCTTTCCTACTTGTAGCCCTTATACCTTATCCTCTTTTCTCTGCTTAAGAATCATTCTCGTGCCTCGAGGAATATTCTAGAAGGAAATTGAAATCAGTTCAACTGTTATAATCAAGTTATAGGCTAATGAAGTTTTGAGTCTACAGCAGGAAAGCACTATTTGAAGTCCCAAAAAACGTAATTTAAATCCTAAAAACAATAAACTTAATAAAATAAATGTTATAGTTTAGATGTTGCTCTTTTACCATTTTTGGAAATTGTATTTTTTTTGCAATTTAAAAAAAAATAGACTTTCTACCAACTTCATTAGGCTCTAAATCAATAACTATATACCACAGAGCAAAATATTGATTGACTAGGATGAGGACCTATATAGGCATATAGGTATAGAATACTAAAATATTATTGAAATCTGAAGCATCAACATTTTTTACCTGTCCGCTTGGTGTGGAATGCCCCATATGAGATACTTTTTATCAATGTATTGACACGGGTATGAGAGCTACGCGGGTAAAACCAGAGGGTGTAGCTAGTTAATAGTGTTTTAGATTAAAAACTATTAATAATACATACTTCTATGAACTTGACCTACGGATAATCATCTAACTATATCATCAAAGGTGATGATTGTGGCAACAATGAGAATTAATACCGAACATATCATTTTAATTGATTAATGATACAAAATACGTCTTAATAATACGTTTTATATAAATTATTAATACACATACGTACAAAGTAGTCTTAGTTTGATCACATATAACTCATGGATGACTTAACAGAATTTAATGATATTTTGTAAAACAGCAGACCTCTGGTAATAATGCAACTAGAATGATAATAAGAACGATGTTAGAGTTACATACAAACACGATTTAAGGAAATTTAGGTGTTTTTTGCTTAAAAAATATATATATAGATAAATTTTAACTTTTTTTATAGGTATAATTCAGTGACAGTCTTCACCAATCATGTAATTACATTTAAAATAAAGTAGTATTTAAATTGAACATATCATTAGTAGTTAACAAAAATCTAATCTATTCACAAAACAAATTTCACAAAAAAAATGTTAATAAATAAAAAGTATTGTATTTGGCACATCGCTCTGATATTTGTATATTTCCTCTTTAATATAGTTGCCTAGAAGAGACCACTCATTAGTGCTAAGTTTGCATAGTGCAAAAAACTACACCCTAATAAAACAAACTATTAAATAAAAAAATATCCCGCAGCCTCCTCACGTGTGGTCACCCAGCATCCTTGGTTAATGTCTTTGCTGTAACGAAAAAAACCTGGCATGTTTATCTTGGCTGAGATGCGTCGTTGCGAATTGCCCCAAGTTTCGGCCCCTAATCGATTTTGCCCGGGACGAGTCTAATTTGGTGGATTAATCGCGGACACCCTACTTCTAATTTCCTTGTTTATTGTAAACGATAATTCGCTTTGTTCTAATATTGGGTTTATTGAAATAACTGCGGTTAGCTTTTTACTGTTACCTTGTCTGTCTCCAATCTTAAGGATACGCCTGTCTCACATATTACACATTATAAACACCCAGCATTTAAGGTTAAATAAAAATAACGAACATTATGTAAGGTCGAATTGAGAAACCTCCTTTTTTAAGGTTGGTTAAAAATAGAAATAACCAAATCAAAAAACAATCTAATCAAACATTGGACGACCATATCATATTGACGGGCAAAAGGGACTTTCTTTTTACAACATGGCGGAACCTGATGGAAAGTGGTCATCGCCGCCCATCAACAATCGCTAAGCTTAACAACTCTGGAGTAACCTGGAGTTGCCGACCTTTAAGATAGAAGTATGCTATATTCTTGAAGTACCCCAAGTCGCAATATATCGGAAATACCGCATGAGAGAGCTGATTCCACTTTTATTTCCACTATTCTTACCTTGTCAAAACAAAGCTGGCAACATTTTAGACACCTCTTACAAATGCTTACAAATAAGTTCCCTCAAATTAAGATTTGACAATTAAGGTTATTTTAATATCAGTGATATTTGTAATTTGATGCATAGATTGACTATCAGGAGGGCGTCCAGCTCGTCTCACCACTTGGCAGAATAAAAAAAATATCTTTCTTCATTAGTATTACCTTACTCGTAAATTATTAATCAAAGAATAAATATTTTCCTCATTAAAAGATTTCATCGGTTAGCCGTAGAGAAGCTGTGGGATATGACTAGTCTATTTTTATATGTTAGGGGGCAAACGAGCTCGCATGTTATCTGATAAGAAACAAACCTTAAGCTCTTGCGGTATCGTTAAAGTGTAACTTTTCTGACCTCTAAGTAACATTTAAGGGTTTTACAAAAACATTATACCACGAATATTAATTAAAAAGAATATTTAAAAACATCGGAATAGCCTTCTGACGTTACCCTTAACGGGCTATATTCACACAACTTTAAAACTAATGAATAATTTAAAATTAATTTATTTTTGTAGTATTTATTGAAACAGACCTCCATACATAATTATTGGTGGCTCGCAATGCTTATGGTGTAAAAAAATATATTTTTACCGTTATCTATGTGGGAACGAGAAATAAATCGACACACACATATAATTTTATCATATAACGACATACATATAACTTTATCGTCACTAAGATAGTAGTTATTTTAATATATATATAACTATATCGCAAAATGGCAACTTGGGCATTACTCGTTAACAGCTGAATCGATTTCCATAATTGTTTTTGTTTTTTAGTACTTCTTGAAGTACGATAATAGTTCTTAATCAGAGAAGAAGAGTAGGTGAAGGGTTAAGGTTACAGGGAGCCGTTTTGGGCCAGATAGTTGTTTATAATTGAGACAAGTTCCATATTTTTTGATAATGTAACGACTTATAGAAGTATTTAAAACATAAAAGTGTTCAATAAATTGAAATTAAGAGGAGTAGGTGTCAATAAGAGTCTAATTACAAATGTATTAAAATCAAAGAGGAAACATGCCCTGGCTTATTAATTAAATAAATATGGTAATGTTGTATATTTAAAGTAAAATTGAATGGTACATTAAGTATGTTATCGAAAATGAGCTCATCTCACCCTCAGACCTTAAGGTTTGGCGAGGTTTTTATGTAAATATATACTTGTAGCTTTTGTTGATTAATAAAAAAAAGTGCCTATAGGTATATAATATAATTATTACGTATTAAGTAGTAAAACAATCGCAATAAAGTCACATGCGAAAGCCATAATAAAGCTAGGTATCAGTTATATTACCCAGAGGATGCGTAGAAACTTCTCGATGCCTTTGCAATAAAACGCCAAAACTATTTTTATTGTACCGCTGGACTTAACTTGATATCAAATGTCGTATACCTTATAACTTATATGGAATCTTTCTAGATTATTCTGCGTCTTAATACAGGATCTTGTCTACGAAATATAGTTAATTTTCAGTTATTAATTTAATAATTTACGGCAAATGACTTATGTGTAATTCTACAAACATAGCTTCATTTTATATGTATTGATATTATTTTACGAATGTAGTCAGTATCTAAATTATATTGACCTATAATAGATTAAATGATACTACCACCAACTTGACAATATCAGCATATGACATAATAAAACACGTGATCTAATCTGACGTTAGTATGACGTAATTTCAAATACATATGTATTTGTAGGTAGGTAGGGGGCAGACGAACTGGAATGTCACCTGATGGAAAGTGATCAGCGCCGCTCATGAGCACTCGTGATGTCACGAGTGTGTTGCCGGCCTTTGCAGGCAGCTGGTTATTAAAGACTGTTATAATCGCAATTATTCACATTTTATTAAACATTATTTTAAATTTAAGCAAATGAAAATATTGTTTTTAAATACACTGCAATTTAATTTCCGTCACATGTTTAATGAAAAATAATAGATACGATTTTTTTAGTTATATTTTTATTCAAAAATTTAAGGAGATACATTGATTGCAAAAGTCGCGTGACGTCACAACTATGCATGGTTTATGCGTCACACCTATCTACTAAGGTGTGACGCAATTTGCCTTCAATCTGTAACTTTAATGCGCTATATCTAAAAAGTCTTTTTATTTTTTGAAACTAAAAAAATCTGGTGTTAGGTATATTATTTCCTCAATATTTACTTATATGCTTCCTTTATTACTAAACATCAATTTTAGCTTCTAAAATACAGACGTATAGGTCGATATAAATCAACACCCGTTAACAGAGAGGGGTTAAATTGTCAACCCCGAGCAAATTTTTTTGCCAAGTCATCTTGAGTTCGCGACAAAAAATTATAAAGTCTTTACCGATAAATAATAAACGCATACAATATTATGATGTACGATACGGTGTAACGACTTATTATTGGGATATAAATCTTATTGTGTTTTATTTTATTTGTAGGGGTGAGAAGGGGTTGCTATAGGTAGACTTATAGCTCTTGATACTTTTAAGTTGACACTTTGGTATAAAAGAACTGTAATTGGAACTAAACGTTGTGTTTTAAGCATAAAACCTAGCAAATGCGATTTAATGCCCTGTATCTTGGGTTCCGTATATAAGCTTATCTAAGAATAAATATCAAGTTCGAAGATTTTTTGTCTGATATTTGGAAATGATATATCTACAAGACCTATCTGTTTAAAGGATGATTTTTCCTAATAATTTAATTATAACTTGATACCATCACGCGTTTCCGAGATATTTATTTTATACAGACAAACTAACGAACGATTAAGTCTTATAGAAAACAAAGTTCAGTAAAGTGAGTCGTTAAATAAAATAATCTTGAAATGAACTGATAGCTGAAACCCTAGTAACCTCTGTCAGTTTTGATTACAAATTGTGAAATTTCCCACACGATATATGTATCCGAAAAACCAAAATTACAATACAGGAAGGACTCGCCTTTTGCGTGTTAAATTTAGCGCAATAAATCATTTGAATATACCCAATAATTCTAAGCTGGATATAATATTTGGACAGGTGATTTCCTGGTAGTGTCAATCAGTATATATCCTAAAATTGTTTTTATAAGCGTCAATTATTAAATAAGCTTTGTGTTCTTTCGTAATCTGTGGTCCTAGTTTTGTTTAAGGGTTCCGTACCCAGAGAGAAAAAAAGAGAACCCTAATTAGACTGTCACCAAACTGTGTCTCATGAACTGCTATAGAGAGATTGTGAGAGATTTCATTTTCATTTTCATTTTCATTTCATTTTCATTTCATTTTCATTTCTGTTGCCCTTATGATAGTAAATTAAAAACCAGAATATATTTAAAGAGGCTCCTATACAACATCGTTATGTTTCTACTCGTTTTGTCTGGATATGTAAGTGAACGTATTTCAACTTTAGTATTAAAAGTAACAATAAATATTAAATCTGAAGTATTCTTATGGAACCCTTCGTTCGTAAGTCCAACTTGCACTTGACTAGTTGATTATAATTGAAGGAACAAGCATCTGTAATCATTTAAAATGTCGAAATTAGCAAAAATTATACATATTAAATTAAAACTCATTTTTTCTCAGATTACTAAATTTCAAACTATCGTGTTAAATTCATAAACAAAGTCTATTATTAATTAATTAACTTCAAGTTATACATTTTAATTTTGTTACTTTATAATTACATATACACAATACAGTTTTAAATACACATTTAAATTCGTTACACAATAATTTTAAACTATTTTAACAAGTATCAAAACGATGTAATCGCTGTATAATAATGTCGGCTTTTTTCTAAGACTGATACAAAGCTCACCACTACAGCTTTTGTGTTTTTTTGTCTGTTTGTCATCGTGTTTTTTGATGTCTCCGCATAGAGACTTAGTAAGTTATCCCCTGTTAACTTATGGTATAACTTAAAAAAAACTCTGGAAAGTACTTGGTATTTAAGAGTTTTTTAATTATATGACAAGCTGCGTATCTTAAAACCTAGTCGAGCATATAATTCAAACTAAATATAGTATTTATAAATAATAAGTTAAATAGCCTAAAAATTTGAGAGAAAGAAATATTATAGGCAATGGTTATTGTTAACTAATCATTTTCATTTATTCTTATACGTATACGTCCTCTTGAATCACTCTTTCTATTAAAAACAGCATGAGAATCGGTTGTGTAGTTTTAAAGATTTAGGCATAGAGATATTGAGACTGAGACAGAGAATGCGACATTGTTTTATACTACGAGAATGTAGTGTTGATTAATTATTATGTGTAAACAAATGCTTGCACGTAAAACCGCGGTTCTGACCTAGTGTAAGCTATTAAGTACTAGCTTTTGCTCTCGGCTTCGCTTTCGGGGAATCACGGTTCAAATTTTACCCCCTTTTAAGCAGTTGGGTACAGATAAAAAAAATGATGGAAAAATTTTTTTGGTAGTCATAAATAGTCAGCATAACAACTTTTAGCTTCCTACGTTGAAAATTGCGGAATGCACCGTACAAATTTCCACCCCCTATTTTAGGGAATTGCGGGGTTAGAAAGAGACAAAAAGTAGCCTATGTTACTCTCCATTCTTTCAACTATCTCCACTTCAAAAGTCACGTCAATTCGTCGCTCCGTTTTGCCGTGAAAGATATACAAACATATAAACAGCCACACTTTCCTATTTATAATATTAGTTTGGAAGGATAGATTCGTCGGCGACCATCCATCTTGTGAGGGACTGACTCATCATTCCCTCCCTAAGGCGATTGCTAATTGATATCGTACAATACTTTTGTGTGTCTGTATGTATGTGTTGAATAGTTATCGAAGTGATGAATTGTTTTAGATACTAATTAATATGTTTCAATTATACAGATCTTAGGAGCGAGGATTTTAGAGCCTTTTTCTATATTTAACTAATTTATAGTTGGAATTTAACTACTAAATGGAAAGTACCATTACAAGTAGCCACAGATATTATTTGAAAATATTAATTTATTTATTACACTCCCTTAAACACTGGGTTTAGATAATGTATAGTAGTAGAACGTTAATGTTAATAGGCGGCCTTATCACTACGGTGATCTCCAGGCAACCATAGGATAAAGAAAAGAAAAAGGGATAACACAACTTACTTTCCGGCGAAATGCCACAAATTTCATTGCTATATATTATTATATATACAATATTATTAAAAATGTAAACAAATTTTAACCTACAACAGTGTTAAAGAATTCAAATCCAATCTATTAACTTAAAAACCATTCAAAGATAATTCTCTCATACCAATACTGTCCCCAAATTCCTTTATCCGGGCCGGATAATCCGCCCGGACGCGGTAATCCGGGTATATCCGTCAACGTCACTGCCACATACGATTCCATCTTGAAATTATAAAATTCGATTGTGGTCGGAGATTGAGCGATTTTGCTATTTTCAGTAAAATTACTTAAATTTAATGGATATTTATACCTCATCTTAATCCATGCTAATATTATAAATGTGAAAGTGTGTTTGTTTGTTTGTGTGTCCTTCCTTCACGCCATAGCTAAGCAATCAATCGACCTGACTTTTGGCATACAGTTATTTTAAAAGATGGAGAGAAACATAGGCTACTTTTTAACTGGAAAAAGGGTTAAAAGGGGGGAAGGTGGTGTCAAAGTTCATATCAAAGTCCACGCAGACGGAGTCGCGGGCAGCAGCTAGTATTATATGAAAGGGCCGGCAACACATTCGTGATATCACGGGAGCTTAATCTATGCTGATTGTTTACATTTTATGTTACTATATTTGAAACCCGATTAAATAGATTCTTATATTACCAACCTGTAACTGCACAATCGTATTCTCTTATATGCTTTTTCAATATCCTCACAGACTAGCATTTATAATTTAGTGTGTTAGTAATAGTATGCACTATGCATATATACTTGAATGTGTTTGAATAGAATATAATTAACCCATAAATAAGTGGACAATTGTCAAAGAACTGGTGCGAAATTATAAGATACATTCATAAATTATTGTCCTAACTAAATAATTAAAAGATCAAGTCATATAAATACATATGTGTATATGACAATAGCAGTACATCTTTACAATCGTTAAAAACTTTCATCACAGCGTGACAGTCGTCAGGCCCCCGTTTCGTCTGCGATCGTTAAACTGTATGAAACCGGGAGATGTGTCTGACATTGAGGGATATACATTACCGCCTACCCGCGTACTATTTGCTTTGCCTTTTTATACTAAATTCTGATCTTTTTGAGCTAAAATGTCTTAAGAGCCTCAAAATCAAAGTTAAAACATATCTTTATTCAACGAGGCTACATATAGTATCATTTTTTCTTAAGAGACTATTTCACTCTAATCTTAAAAAGATCAAAGTTATAACCTCTTAGTGAAGACATATGCCGAAGAGAGTTTCACTCCTTAGCGGTTCTTGGAATGAAAGATTTGTTGTAATTATTTCTGATATCAAAATCAGCCTATAGTTGTCCACTGCTGGACGTAGGCCTCTCCCAAGGTGCGCCAAAGCTCTCGGTCCTCCGCCTTCCGCATCCAGTCGGAACCCGCCACCTTCCTAAGGTCATCGGTCCATCGAGCTGGGGGACGCCCTAAACTTCTTATTTCTGATAAGATGCCATTAACTGTCATCGGTTTCTGTGACAGGTACAACCTCGAGTCAGTTAAATTCAGTCTAGTTGGTCATAAATTGAAATACCATCCACACTACCTGGATACTTGTCGATCTCGTATGGTTCTCTCGCAATTTCCTGCCGCGTACTGATGCTATATGGAACGCTCTTCCATCTTGGAGTCTTTTCAGATAAAAAAGCCACGTGTTGTTGATTGCCATAACCAAACTTTTTTTATCTACTTCCAATAGAACATTGGCAAAATTGTGGTAACACAGCACTGCCATTTCATTAAGAAAGAAGAGCCAGTCTAATAGCATGGTTCTATGATCTAGTAATAAGTAATTCTGGATCGTTAGTCTTTTTAACGCTCAGAACTCAACCCCTCAAATATAAATGAATGTTTGAGGGCGTCACACTGCCAATGACGGTGACTGATGCGTTGCTCGCGATGCGGTTTCGAGGATCGTCATACGCTAAAAGATTAATTTGCGCGTTTGAAGACGACGTCTAGTACTAACCGAAAGCTAAAACGTTTAAAAAGATCTCAAGAAAAATAATATTTATCACAGTTTATTTTTTTTTTTCGAAGTCTCTTTTCATTAACGAAATAAAAAAATACTAAGAAACTTATTTTTTCTTCGATAAGAGAAAAACCCGAACAAATCAAGATGTATTATGTATATCTATACAAAATATTTTGAAAATATAAAGAAGCGTTCTCTTTAATAGCTAGCATGTACAAATTTTTATTCTCTTAAATATTTTAAAAGGCCAGCGACATATTCGAGAGGCCGTTTGATGATTGAGGCTTGTCTATACACTTACTATCTATCACATAAATATACCGACAGCATATTCGCGACGCTTCTTTTAACTAAAGATGGTAGTCACTTACCACCAGACCATTTACACAATTTCCCGTAATATTATAAAAAACTACATACTAACAAATACAGGCTAACTATTAAAACGTCATCAAAATATTGCCAGCAGTTAAGAAGAAAAGTGTTCACAGACTTTCCCATTTATAACATAGCATAAATAAAAATATTTTCAGTTAAAGTTAGGACCTAAATTTTCAAACAAAAATGTCATCTTTCCTTTACCATACAATCATTATTCCTAGTACTTAGACATTCTAAGACCTAGGTATCCTATTTGATATATATCCGAACCCCAAAAGTATATGTTAGGACATAAAAATGTTCCATTATTGATTATTCATACAATGTTATTCTAGACTCCACAGAATAATATTTTACCATCCGACACACATGCATACAACACACACACACGCGCAACACACACACATAAGCACGTAAGAAAAATTCTAGTGTCGTAGGTTTTTCTTAGGAACTGAGGAGGCATGGAGTCAGTCGGTGTCGTATAAAATTTAGTCCATTTTTTTAATATTTTTTAAAATATATTAAATTAGCGACTCTTATGTTCCCGTATAAGTGTAAGTACTTAAATATTATGTCCATTGTTATATAGCTCAAGTCACGCGGTGATATTTTGGCTTCGCAACGGTCAAAGACTCAATGAAATTGTACTCGTTGTTTCGTAAACTATTCAAAGCAAACAAACACCTTCTTATAAAATTATTAAATTATTTTTTAATAAATTTCATATTTCATATAAATTTCATAGATACCATAATAGTAGGTTATATAAAATGGAATAATTATAAGATGAAATCAGACGAGATGGACAAAATAAGCTGATTATCGTTGAGAAACTAAACCATTAATAATGACAGGTATAATATCTAAGAAAAATTTATGACTGTTAATAATATAACCTATCCATTATCGATCCCACCAAAGAAAAAAGCTATTTATTTATTTAACTGAAACAATGCCTTATTTATTACCTAATTAGATATAAATATTCATAAATTAATCGTTACGACATTCTAAAACTGTAGTTTTTATTGATATTAATAAAAACTGAGAAAATTAAAAATAATTATAATAATTGATATTCCAATAAAAAAGGCTTAGCGACTGTTTCTAGGCAATTTCAATCAAATTGCCCTGATCGTTTGCCACTATTTATAAAATTTTAAGGAACAAAATTATTATTTTAACTGTACGCTGCATTTTGAATTTATGTTCTGTTAAATAAATTTAACCATTTTGGCATTTAATGTCTTACAACTTACCTCAGAAGTGTCTGTATTTATAAAGCTCAAATACTAATAATATTTAGACTTAAAGATAATGCATAAATAATTGAAAAACAATACATTTTCTAATTTAAAATAATAGTGCAATATCGTAACGCAGATTAACAACGATAAACTAACATATTTTTAGCCACTGGATAAAAATATAAAAAAAAAAACTGTAAAATAATATATTTAAAGCGACTCCATACATCTCGAACGACCTGCACTCCCACACGGGCGTGCTCCATCTCGCCCGCACACACACAGCGAGACAGAGACAGACTATAGGACTAACATGTTATGTGTTGGCGAGGTCATGGATATAAAAATCGTTTTTCTTATATATTTTATAGTCTATATACGTTGAGACATTACTTCAATAATGTGAAATTATTGCTTTTGTTGAGGTATGATAAGAATATTTCTTTCTTGTTTTTCTGAGCTTTAAAAGCTCTCGACTATATACTATAGTTACTACTCAGAGTCACTCGAGCCTTTTTAAAGAAACGTAAACATTCACTCGTAGTTTTTTACAGCATGTAATATTTTTGTCAATTATAATATGTATATTGTTACCTGCGCCTCGGGGTATGTACACGATTATTTTGTTTTAATATCAATACCAAGTACATCCTTTAGTTACCTACCTGTACGCCCAACTACAGCCAAATCCATTCAGTAGTTTTTGCGTAAAAGAGAAATAAACATACTAACATACATGCTCACAAATGTTCGTGTTTTCATTCTAATATCAATTGAATCAAATTCGTTTATTTAAGATTATCACCAACATATGTTTTTTAATAGAAATCAGTTTATGCTGGACACCTAAATTGTTATTTTAGTGCCCACCTTTCGTGAACTTCCTATATGTTTAACGATCTAAATTAAGCAATTTTGTTCAGCTATTCTCTATAAATTAGAAAAAAATATTCCTTATATTACACAGTAGAACATTCATTAACTGAGTTGCCCACTATCCAAAGCGATAATAAACAGAATTAAGTTAAACTGCATAATATTTGTTTTGCTGTCGTCTGCTATTGTCTTTTGTTGTTGTGACATTGAACACTTTGCATTTTAGTCAAGGTCTGATGGAGTTACTACTTATTCTGAACTTGATCTTATTGAAGGACTATACTACCTATTCTATGTATGACAGTCCGAGTATCTGAATTTTCGATTATCGATCGTAGTATCTAATGACTCAAAGTGGGGAGCATCAATGTAGTGCACCCCTGCCCGGAGCAAAGTTCTGGGTAGCACTACATTTGTTATGGGCTGGCGATTCTCTTACCATCAGGATCCTTCTCGTCTCACCACTTAATAGAATAAAAAAAAATCTTAGTTTATCGTAGAAAGATATTAACATAGGAATTTTGTCAACGTGGAAGAACTTCGAATACATTTTTATAATTAGTTTCTAATGTGGGCTAACGTCTTAATGTATTTATCGACAGCACTGCCAACAGAAAGATGGTCTGGACTACGCGTGGTCACGACCACGAGGCGCTATGACCATCAAACAGGGCTACGAGGTGAGGAAAGAAATACAGCAGTAGTGTCTTGAGTTTATTTGATGGTAGACAACTAAACATGTTTGCTCGGTGAGTGACCAGTTGCAAAGTTAAGGGAACCACGAATGCGTTGCCAATCTTTAAAGAATGCCTAAAAGGCAACCCACTTTAGAGCAGTTAAGCTCCGTGAGTATTGCTGGGCGGCGGCAACCATGTATCATCAGGTGGCTTTCTTGCCCGTTTGCCCACTTTGTTATAATATAAGGTAGGAAAGAAAAAGGGATAAGATAAAAGAAGGGAAGAGTCTCCCGTGCTTCGACTTACCGAACGAATAATAAATACTTGACGTCGGTTCTCTGTGGGAATATAATACCACCTGAAGTAGTATGGTTCTTCATCCAATTGCTATCACATCCCTTTACACATCCTTCCCCTTTCAAAGGCAGGCAACGCATTCGCGAAGCCTTAACATAGCGAAGATGATGGTCGCTTTACAGAAGAGCACGTCCAAGATAATAGATTTTAGTTCTTGTTAAACATATTGTCAAATATTTTGTAGAAGACGTTTTTTATTATTTAAGCATAGCATTAAATAGACTGGCTATTTGTAGATATCCCATATTTTGCTATAGTCTAGTGTTTGATTTTATTGTTCTAGCTTTGTTGTTTTTATACTCATTGTTGTTGTAGAAATAAAGCTTGCAATAATTTTGTTCAACTTATTCTTAGGTTATAGTTAATGCATAATAAAAAATATTTAAATAATATAGTTTATAAAACTGTCGTTCCTTGATACTTGTCGTCACTTGATAAGAAGTTGAAAATTATTACGGACCTTTCTTGTTCATTTTATAATTAATTATAATTATAAATATGTATAAAATTTGTAAAATATTTAATTCTTAAAATTCCGGGGGTGTTAAATATAATTGTCCTATAATACTATAGAGAAGTAACTAATTTTTCATTTATCTTAATAAATCTGATAACTATAGGTGATACTAAAAAAGATTTTAGTTTTCGGACCCAAATCTTTTACACCTTATATATTTAAAACTATCTATGCCTCGCATGTTACTTGCAGCTTAGGGAAAACAAATTGTGTATTTTCCCGGAGTAAATCGTAACCTATGTTAATTAAGGGTGTCAGCTAACACCATAACAAATTTTATTAAAATCGCACTAGCCGTTTAGACGTGAAGAAGTTACAAACATACACACTCACAAACTTTTGTCTTTATAATATTACTAGCAGACCCGTGCCCACTTCGTTGGGCATAATGTTAACAATCCTTTTTTTGTATAGCCTATGTATGACACTTAGCAAAAATGTGGCTTTCTTTTGGTTAAAGAACTTCTTTAATCGTTTCAGTATATCCCGAGTTTACCCCTTACAATTTAACAAACACACAAACTTTACTTCTTTATAATATTAGTATTGATTAGATGTATATTGTATACCTAAGTACATATGATACGGTCAGGAAGGCGAATTTCAAATTGGGTTATTATTTATGAATGGCTCCAGGGGTCAATTGTGTGACAAAGAGGTGTCATTTACAATCTGTCGCCTGCAGTCAGCGTTCCTAAGTTTAAGTATACAGTAACTTAGCCTGACTTTGCTTGCAGATTTACATTATAACAGCAATGAAATGCAACTATGTTAAGTAATGTCACAAATATTGAAATGTTGATTTTTTAAATTGATATCAACCTAGATGGAATTACACTTGACGCCATATCAAACAAGTTCACATTGTTTATCATGTTATGTTGATGTAAATATCTATTGTGATTTGTGGTGAAAATAAAATTTATTTATTACTAGCTGTTGCACGCGACTCCGTCCGCGTTTACTTTAAAAAAATGCATTCCCCTGGAAACTGGATAAAAAGTATCCTAAAGCATCCTTCTCCTGGTTCTAAGCTACATCCCTACCAATTTTCAGCCAAATCAGTTCAGCCGTTCTTGAGTTATAAGTGAAGTAACTAACACGACTTTCTTTTATATATATAGATTTATTATTATTATTATTATTCTATTGCTACGTCTAAAATGTAGCAAAAATATAACGTCAAACATAATTAGATTGTAATTTACCTTTATCATTGTAAATGCTTCATAAAAGTTCCTTACATAGAATCACATAAACGTATACCTTTCTAAGCGCAAACTAAAAACATTTACGGCCATAATATACAACATGGAACACAAAATCTAGATCCCAGTTAACCCTAAAACGCGGAAAGTGGGTCGGAAAAAACAACTATTTGTTACGGAAAGCAGTTTACGTCAAAATTTGCTATTAAGCGCGATAGATGGCGCTGTTCCCAAACAACGGTGTACGAGGTTTACGACACATTTTAAAGAAAATGTTTCAAAGTTTTCGAAGGATTCGTCAACAGAATTTCGTGTTCGGTACATAAAGGTTTTATGCTGATCGAAGTTAGGGTTAAGTGCGCTAGCTTAGTTTTCTATAGAAGAAATGTTTTGTTAAAATAATTTGTAAGTTAAATATTTTTCTTGATAAGATTGTATGTTAAATATTTCGTTTTACAGTGAAAACGTAATATCAGAGAGTTCTATATTCGTTTAAAATTTGTTTATAAGAACTAGCTTTTTTATATGGCTTTGTTTAATATTTAAATACTTTTATACATTAACGTGTGAGATATATTAATAATTAATATGCGTAAGCCGTAAACTATCATATTATTTTAAAATATTTAATGTTATACACTTAGTATATTAAAGACTAACACGCCTTTCTTATATTATATGTATTACTAGCTGTTACCCGCGACTCCGTCCGCGTGGATTTCAACCCCTTAACCCCTAAACTTCAACCCCTTGCGCAACTATTTTGGGGGTTGATTTATTAAAAAAAGTAGGCTATGTCTAAAGACCATCTGTGTACCAAATTTCGTTTTAATCGGTTATAGTTTTAGCGTGATGGAAAGACAGACGGACAGGCAGACAGAGTTACTTTCGCATTTATAATATTAACATGAAGAAGGAAATTAAATAATCTTTATTAAAATCAATTCATAGACAATAACTCACGCAACTACTTACGTAAACCTTTGAGGGTAAAATAATATTTTGATAACGCATAATATATGAAGATAATGGTCACCTCCCATTTTGAACCGATCGGTTAAATTTAATCCGAGGGCGTGTTATCTTTGATAAATCAATTCTAAGTGTTTTACATGTTATTAAGTTTGTGATTGTGTAATTTCGTTGGTTTACTGTTTTTCTGTTTCTCAATCATTAATGATTGAGAAACAGAAAATTAATAATAATAATTTATTTCCATAATAAGGTGAATTACAATTTCAAATTGATAGTTTGTTTTTTGTTACATTTATGTTTTTACTAAATTAGTATTCAGTATTAAGGCTGCCAGCACTAATACTAAAAAGTGATTTCTACCAGGCATCCTTTGATATAATAACAATGATCTGCAAAGAAAGGGTACCTAACTGACTAATAAGGCGTAAGTTAATTTCGCTTTTTAATAAGTTTTGTAATGAGTTAATTGTTTACGATTTTAATGAGACATTTTATATTGTAATAAATTATATTTTTTAAGAAAAAAATGCACTAGGATTTTCAAAATAAAGTAATTCTGATAATTCATCTTAATATATATAAATCTCGTGTCACAATGTTTGTCCTCAATTGACTCCTAAACCACTTAACCGATTATATTAAAATTCGCACACCATGTGCAGTTCGATCCCACTAGAGAGATAGGATAGCTTACATTCCGGTATTGCCCCGGGAACGGAAACTACGCGGGTAAAACCGCGGGGAACTGCTAGTAGTATTATAAGACTGACCGTTACTTTTATAAATTGTTTTATGTGAATTAACGTCGTACATATGTACACCGTACATATGTATTTTAGAGCGTACCTATCCTTAAAAGGCCGGCAACACACTCGTGACAACGCGAGTGCTCATGGGCGGCGCTGATCACTTAACATCAGGTGACGCGCTTGCTCGTTTGCCCCCTATTATATAAAAAAAAAAAAAAAAAACACAATTATATACTTCAAATCGTCTTTTAGTACTCTAAAACGCTTTATTATAACTAGATCCCGCCCCGGCTTCGCACGGGTAGACATACTAATAAATATAGCCTAGATAACTCAGTGGTAATGTAGCTTTGTAAGGAAAAATAAATAAAATCGGTCCAGTACTTTTTGAGTTTATTCGTTACAAACAAAAAACAAATCTCTTTATAGTATAAGTATAGATATCTCAAAGACCGTCCCTACGTCATAACTCAAACAACATTTAATCATAGACCACGAACAGGGTTAAAATTAAATTCCGTGACGGGGCAGTGCGAAACTAATATTTTACATAAGCAAGAACAACCGTAAATTAGTGTGACCACTGCAAATCGTGTGTTATTAATTAATCGACGGACCGCACTTAAGGAATTGAATCAGGCCCATTTCACTATACAGCAATGTGATGTATAGATTTAAGATGTAATTAGATTTACGGTTCTTTGGTGGTTTAAAATACTGTTGTAGTTTAGGATTGTATTCTTAATTTAAATAATGTTAGCTTAAGAGAAGGGATGTAATTTTTATATGAACTAAAAAGGTCGATTACTTGAACTTTAACTGGCCGTTAGGCTGATCCGATGTTGAGGAGTTGGATCATAAGCGCGATTCAGAAATCGCTGTTTTAGTAGCGGTCGCTACAATTGCATGTCGTTTCTAGAATGTTCTATTTGGTTAGAATAGACTTCTGATTTTTTTTCAGCTTTGAAGGTTATTTATTGATTATGTTGCGATGTTTGACTATTTTTTGTTCTTTATTTCTTTTCTTGTATAGATCTTATTAAAACACCATAGTTTGCATATCGTGTATGTAGTTTTCTGTTTACTTTTTATAATTGTATGCTTAGCTTGAAATTTTAATTATATTTACTTTGTTAACTATATAATATAATGTCTAGAGATTTCTTTTTATTTTTGTAATTACCTATATGCCATTTCTCTTTTATTTTGGAAATTTAGAAGGATATTTTTTTCTTTATTTGTAACGAATTATATCTAACATTCAGTTCTTCTATTCCAGGCCAAGATGACAAACGACGGCAGCGTCCACCAGAAGACTGACGACCGACTTGGACACCATCAGTCCATGAGCCAGATGCTGTACACCGGCTTGGGACCTGGACGATCAGGTACCCTCAGATGACTAACTATTATTAGCTTGTGTTGTATAAATTTTTTGTCTATTGCCTGGAACATGAGACAATGATAGGAGCCTCTACCGATAGGACAAGAGCACTGAAGACCTGAAATGTCATTAAAAGTTAAAATTTGAGAGATCTTTTTAATGCCAAAGAGCAATTGAGGAGAATTTTCACCTGATAGTAACAATGAACTACAAAGAAAGAGTAAATGGGCATGTAGTTTGGTGTCGCATTTAAAATAGCATAGCTACTATCTACTGATTTATAGTCAATAGTATGTTTCAATAGTTGATTTTATATCTTTTGATTTATTATATTAATTACAACCGCCACTGCCCATGAATATTCGCAAAGCTAAAGTACCTCATTACGGGAAAGTTTTGGTCATAGTCTATATTAGACCAGTACCTCATAAATAATAAGTATACTGTCTTCCCTTCCAGGATCCTCCTCTTCATCTCCAGTTGGTGGTGGTAACGCTGGCAGCGGTTTGCTGGTAGTACCCCAGCCTCTCGGCAAAGGTCCCACCAAATTGCAGTCTCTGCACGCCCATGCCAGGAAGTACCACTGCAAAATGTGTCCACAGGTTGGTTCTAAATTTTAGTACAGCTGTAGCGAACGCTACTAATGCGCCGAGTTCTGAATCGCGCTTACGATATTTGTTCGAGACTAAGCATATATAGAACTTCTCGATATCTAACCATTCGACTGGTCGATGATCCTCCCTTTGGTTCAGAGAAAGGATACATCCTCCTTCCTTCACAAACCTCTGTATAGTTTTGAGACCAAATGTTAATGCTTATCAATTAAGACTGTAGCTTGATTCCTTTAACTTGTTGTTTAAATGTTCTTGTAGGAAACAAAAATACTAGTTTTATTAAAAGAAGCGATACACAATAGTTCAATTAATTCAATTTCGTAAACTGATAACAATGAGTAATTTATCCGTATAAATATAAAACAATTAATATATAATTTATCAATATACAAGATGATCTCAAAATGTATTATATTACATACAATACGAACACTCTTTTTTAATAACCACAGATAAGTGTTGCTACACTAAAATTCTAATGACTTATTAAGAATACATAAAACCTCAGTGTATGGTATAAAATACAATCATTGCATACAACATAATATCTATTCTTCTCTTAATTTAAATCGTTTGTTTGTTTAGAGACCAAATGGTTGGTGGTAGTTACTAAACAATAGCTTAGTCATTGCCGTGCAAAATTTTATTTTCTTGTACATAAATTACTACAATTTACATTATCCTATAGTTGCCTGAAAGAAATTCTTAATAGCCACCAGTTCGCAAATCGGTTAATAAATAATAAATGATCCTGTTTTCGTCTGTTTTCTTTTAAATGCGATAAATTTTATATAAATTATAATTATCAAAAAAACTTATTTAACGCGACATTTTCAAAATGGCGTCGCAGTGGTGTCAACTGACAATGTTAAATTAATTATTTAAGTCCGCCGATGATTAATAAAAAAAATTGTTTTATTATATAGTTATAGAAAAAAACAGAATTTTTTCAAAAGAAACCATGCTTATAATTAATGACATAAAAAGTTATTAGTATCTAATTAAATTACGACATGGAAAAAATGTTACATTTTCAAAATGGCGTCTTCCAATGACGTACAGTTATTGATTAAAAAAAAACTGAAAAGCAGGCTTATTTTTCACATATTAAGAATAGAAATCCCTTAACACCGATATAAAAACTATTCGTTTGATTAAATTGTAGTATTCCAGTATTATTTCAAAGGCATCCATTAAATTTTTTTTAAATTTAATGTTTCATATTTCGAATGCGACTTTTTCAATCGACAGTTCGTAGTTAAAATTAAGATTATCATAAAAACCTCCTTGCGTCGTCTTTAGCGCGGCATTTTCAAAATGGCGTCTCGAATGATAATGAACCGGCCGCTGCTACTCATCAAAATTCAATTCGACAACAGACACCGTTCGCAGAAACGATTTGCGGAAAATTCGATTTTATCTTAATTACTTTGCTTTACGAATTATATGGGACTAGCTATTGCCCGCGACTTTGTCCCCATCGAGTCAGCGTTAATAATATTTTTTAATCTCTTGTTCGAACAAATTTGATTACCATAAAAAAGCATAATATACAATACAGTCCAATTGGGAAACCTCCATTTTTAATAGGTTAAAAAAGGTCATAGTGAGTCAATCTTTTAATATAGACGTACTGTCCAGGGCTTTTCATTACCTACCTTATTTAAAAAGGAATAATTCTGTCATACTTATTTTTATAAGTTAGGCATAGTTGTCACTCTGGGTTTCCTGGACAAGACGATGATAAAAACTGTCTGTCTTGTCTTTAAAAAAATAACAGTCAATATAGTCAATATAGTCTATGCAACTTAATATATAAAAGAGAGAAAGAAAATATGTATTATACGTAAAAAATTAATGCTTAGAAAATAAAATGCTTTTAATCATTAATAAACAATATGTATATTTGTAAACGCATGGCCGCAAACGTTGTTTACAAAACAAAACTCCAAATGTGAACCTCATCAAACATTTCACAATAAATAGCAAATTAAACTAAAAAACCCAATTGTAAATAATAATAATTATTACATCGCAATAGTCATTAAATAATCTACAGAAATAATTGTATAATGTGCTTTTGATGAAACGGCATAATATACTTAATTGAATTAATAGTACCTATTTCAGTGATGAAATTCTGTTATTAACATATGTATGGTGGTATGGGATTCAGTCACATGGATGTATGGATGTTTCCGACCCGTTCACTCAAAAACCAAGTATTGGATTTGGCTGTAGTTTGGCATACAGGTAGATGAGAATTAACATTGTAGCCACTGCTGTGTCGAGTTCTGAATCGCGCTTATAAATTTTTTTCGAGATAACATATATACGACTTCTTGATATCGAACCATGGGTGATAGGAGCTTATCAACCGGCCCGTCAATTGTTAAATTTCTTTACTTTCAAAGACCAAGTGCCTCGTTTGATATTTATATATTCATTTATAATTTGAATTTAATACAATAATTTAAATTCTGTTGTCATTGAACCTATTTTAGGCATTATACATTTTAATATAATACATAAGGTATATATACAGTCAAATTGAGAAAATACTTTCTTATTACACGTATGACAAATACTTTCTTATAAAAACTGCATTTGAATTTATAAAAAAAACTTAATTCAAAATTTAAATTCGCTTAAAAAATATAACCTACGTATAGATAAAAAATGTCAGTCATTTAAGCTGTGGTTAATCAAAACGCAGCCGGAATGTCATAGCGGGAGCGCATACCAGGACCGTCGGACGGACGGACTGACAAAAAGCTGAATCGGCTAATACTTATTGCGATTGTGTAGATTTTCACATTCCACCGCCGCTGACCAGCTTCTGATGCCGATTCAGGGGTTGACAACTTTTGGCGACCAATTTTAATATATTTATTAACTTTAAAAATGCTTGGAATTTTTTTTAATTTATGTAAGATACTAACAGACACGTGTATTATAAATTATTTCAATACTATAATATTCATATTGAAAAGTAAAAATCGCTTGAGGTTATTTCCATATTTAAAAAAAGTAAAATTTGCTTACGACCTTATAAAAATTATTTTATAAGTGTATATGTGTGTTCTTGTGTGTATATTTCCAATGATACATATTAAAATGTAGGTATATATAAGTTATATTATAGAAGTTTTGAGTCCTTTTAGGTTTTTTATTATATACATATAGATTTAAAAATTATTAATATCCCTAAGGTTGGCAACCCCACACGTAGCTTTAGAAATGGCCGACAACCGCCGAAAAATGCGACCGGGAGCCGACTAACTGTTTTTTAATTATCATGTTTGATCGTAAAATTCTTCCTCATTTTATACTTTCGGCGCTTGCGTCGAAGGTCAGGTTATGTCAGACAATAATTTGGGGAAAATAATTAATTAAAACGAATTGAGCTTTTATGCAACAATACACCTTTAAACATAATTCTACGGCTCTTAATTATAAAGTGATTTTTATTATTAGGCAATACAATACATATTATAGTTGGTAAATTGTAATTCAATTTACTTAAATACCTAAAGCTTAGATCTCTTAGGTCAATTATATAAATGACCGTAGAATTGGATGTGGAATTTACTTGATAAGACTAACTTAAAAGCCTTTTAAAAGGAATGAAATATTATCAGTGTGTTGATATAAAATTTGATCTCTTTTAAAAAATCCTGACTGGCGTTAGTTTTTAACACAAAAGTAATTAACAAATAGCGCGCGAACGTTTTACTTCTTTATACACTGAGAGGGTGTAATATTATGAGAAGACATTTATTCTAAAATATAAAGTTAAAGAAATTATTTTTTTCGTTTCTTTTATTTCTCTCCAACTCTGAAACTGCGCTTATTATTATTAGACCTTTTTTTTTTAGGATTATTATATACATATTTTATGAGCTTATTGCCTACTTATATGTAGGTACTAATGTCCTATCTCATTGCTCATAGCCATGCACTACACACATGGAACCGCGAAAGGCAATAGAGCTATATCACTTTCAACACAGAAAAATTCGCCCTAAACTGCCAAATAAAATACCACTAATAGTTACGCACCGAACAAGATTCATAAGACACACTGAACGACCACAAAAAACCAGTAATTTAGAAACGTCTTACGGCCGGACTTACGAATTTTATTTCGTGACAAATTGACACGTAGATCCTTCACTAAACTTAATTTTAAAAACACTTGAAAACCAACTTAGTGCTCCAAAAAATAAGGATCGATTTCCATTGCCAAAGGTTGGTAATACTTGGTTAATAGAAAATAAATTCTATGTTATAGGAATAAGGTGTTTTTTTGTTTGTTTAGTGATGATGTAGTGGTGCTTTGTATGATGGCTAGGGTGATGATGATGGTGAATTTGGACCCGTGATGTCACTAATGCTGGTCGTTATAGAAATGGACTATGTGATGTATGGAGCTAGCATTTCCCGTAACCTATTGTTTGGGTTTGTCTTATACAGTATTGGGTCCCGAAGTCTCAAATGCCGCAAAACGTTATCGGCATTGTTGATACTTTAATATAAATTTGACTTATAACCAATACCAAGCTTGACTTTTATGTACCTTTACTATATAAAGAGAATTTGGTGGTTTGTTCGCATTGATAGCGAAAGTACTGAACATATTGTAATGAAATTTGAAACAGACATAGTATGTACCATATATATATGTATATAGCTAGGGAAAGGGAGCTTTTATATATGATATAAAAGGGTGAAGGGTTTGGATCTAACGCGGGTAAAAATTACTTTCTTATAATAAAAACGCGAAAGTTTATGTATGTAAGTATGGTTGTTGCTCATTACACAAAAACCACTAAATAGAATTGGCTAAAGTTTGACATACGGATACATTATAACCATTTCACTCCAGTATCGCTATACCAAAGCAAATAACGCAAGCAAAACCACAGGTAGCATTAGTATGAATAAACTTAACTTCATTATAATCCAATATACAGTTAGAACAATAAACACTAAAAATAATCTTAATAATTATAACTGATAAAAAGTATCAAAAAGTCAAGGTATTTTGTATTTGCAAATAAATTGTTGTAGCGAAAATAATAATTAAAGTTTTACAAGCAGGTGGTACACGCACTGCTATTAAAGACTTGTCATGGACACGTACAATTGACGCCCTTAGACATGTGAAAATACGTACCATACATATTATATTTGTACGTAAGACTAACTCTGCATTACTGCTTTACTTGCGATAAAATTCATCTATTCGAGGATTGGAGACTTACTCCATATACTCATACGCAAATTAAATTTTAGCACGACTTAAGCCTCGTAATTTTGACAGAATTGTATAACGAACTGTTAGATCGGACCGGTTTAAGTTGTACTTAATTTTAAGTTGCGTTTCAGTATACCGCCATTATAAATTATGAGGTGATGAAATTGTAAGAGAGCGACCAAAAAGGATTTTATTTTTATATATAACATAGGATTTTAATACTGTACTTTAATTAATAGAGGATAGGTTAAAAAATTATAGTATCATTAAATTATATTTTCAATTTAAAAATATTTTATTTTTATCTATACTAATATTATAAAGAAGTAAAGTTTGTGTGTTTGTTAAATTGTAAGAGGTAATCTCGGGATCTAATGGACCGATTATAAAAATTCTTTCACTAAAAGAAAGCCACATTATTGCTGAGTGTCATAGGCTATATAAAAAACCGAAAAGGATAATTAGCATCATCTCCAACGAAGTGGGCACGGGTCGGCTAGTATCTAATATAAAGACTTATTAGCTAATCGTCGTAAGTTGAGAGATCTGACAGCACAACCTTACGTAAATACCTTTATACAAAATATCAACAGAAAGGATATAAGTTAATCATAAAACAGATTCATTTAAACTAGAATAAAAATAATCAACCCTAATATATTCATAGTCTTATAAGAACAAAATATTTTAATAAAATAAAATGGGAATATAAAATAACGCCCAGTTCGCGGCTACAATGTTCAAGCAAGCGTCAGACAGGTCGCGTTTAGCGCATAATCTGACCAACGCAACGACTTCTTATCAAGAAAGATCTAGTCTCGTTAAAAGAGTACTTCGAGGCGTTCCCGACGATCATAATTATGATATTATAATTGTTATAACCATGCAAATACTCGTGTATTATTTTAACGATCATAATTTGTGAGATTTATTATGATTGCTTTGTAGGTAAATTGTTTTTAGTTTTGTGTTTAATTATTTTTTAATGGGAATGAAATAAAAATTATCTTTATTAAATATGAAAGTGAATATAAATATGTTTCTAAGTGCATAACTCCATAACAGCTGAACCGATTTCGATAGTACATCGCGATTCGCGTCGCATCAGGCCAGCTAGTACATAATATGTACTTAATGTAATTTAACTTAAATTTTATTTAATTAGTAAATTCTTGTAATAGACCGAACTGAACTACAGCCAAATGTCATTTTAAAATCAAATTTGGTGTAAGCGTTAAAGAGATGCCAAGCCCCAGATAAAAAAATTCAATCTTTTCCAGGGGCTTAAAATACCTAAATTATAACCGTTTAAAAAATGTATTCTACTAAATTATAACCCTTCACGTGCATTAGGGTATTAATAACCATAAAGGCAAGAAAATGTCAAGGAATATTCGAGAAACAACAATCTGACAGTCTTAGTGGTTTGACCCGCTAAAGCCGATTGTGGTCACAAAGACCCATTTGAAGAAATTTAAGGTTATTATGATGCTTTGAAGAAACTGTCTTTCTTGTTCTGTTTTGTTAAGACAAATAATTGTGAGAAAGTAAAGACGTTATGAAAAGACTAAATTATACTTCGGTGACGTACAAGTTGGTTAATGGTTGTATAGCAAATTTATTCTATTTATACTTCATTAAAAATATACCTAATTCTGGTAAAATGAAATCTTAATATATATAAATCTCGTGTCACAATGTTTATCCTCAATGGACTCCTAAACCACTTAACCGACTATAATAAAATATGGGAACTACGCGGGTAAAACCGCGGGACACAGCTAGTACTATATAAAAATTCAATCTAGTTAGGAGGAATATGAGCTTCCTCTGAAATAAAAGATCTTGAAAAATCAGTCTACAAAGGTTAAAAAGTATTCAGAACTGCTGCTATTTTTTTAATGATTATACATAGGTACTATATCTTTAAAGACATTGAGTCAGAATCAATAACAAATTCTTTATTACTCATGAAGTTTTTTTGTCTGAAATTATGAAAGGGATAGTAAAATAGACATTAAATGTTCAGAACGTCTATCACAAATTCATTTTTAATTAATCTTGAAGTTTCACTACTGAGACTTCGTTTTGGGAGCTTCTTATTAATTGTAAGATTCCCTTAAGCTGATCTAAGAGATTCTACACACGACCCTAAGGGACTCAGGTTAAACACACATCTGAATGACAATGCCTTTTGTGTCCTAATAGGCGTTGCGGTGCGAATCCGTCTTTGTTGGCCTAATCCATCATTATAGAAATGTAGAGGGTTGTTGTCGGTTATCGATATCGATAATATTTTGGATTTTGCTTTCATTACTAAATTATATTTTATGCAGACAGAGACGTAGCAAAAGGTATTTATATCAAATTAATGTATTTAACCTTTAATACATAAAAACCCTACTGATTACATAAAATTGAAGAACTTGTATGGTAACTTGTAGTCTTCACGCTATTAAGTGATTTTTTCAGCCAAATAATTATTATTTTGAAATCAAGAACTTTATTTCGGAATTTTAATCCTTTGGTTTTTAGTTTTGCTTTTCGTTTTTATTTACAGAGTTGCATTGGTTTAATCATTCCATAACTTACTATATGTAATAGTACTAAAGATTTGAAATCCAAAAACCGTTTTCAAGCAAAAAAAATCGATTAGGTACAACTATCGTGAAACCCCATCCCTATAAATCAGCCCATAGATTGATGGTATTATGTCAACATGCACAACACTGCGTTTTGCATAATAATCTTAATGCTCAATTATTGAATAGCAGATGGTTTGTGAGAACACAGCAAGAGCTCAACAATTTGTCATTCGCAAATCTTGGCACGGATATGCTGATTTTGTATTAACATTTTATAGCTAGAATGTGGGAAAAGACGGTTAAAATTCATATACAGACTACTAATTAGATCTGTCAATCCTTACTATTACTTTATTGTTGTTAAACTTAAGTTCACACAATAAAACTATATTCTAACATAATAAAACTATAGAAAATAATGAGCTAAATTTTAACATATTTAAGTATTAGTTAAAATTTAATAACACCAATAATAGAAACTTTTTCTTGCTCATTCTCTATTACTTAATGGCGCATTGAATTTAATTAAATTAATTTCGTCAAATTGTATTTTATGTTTTTACACGTCCAAGTTAATACTTCAATACTGATACTATTTATAAGACTAATAAAATTATAATTTTAAGACTGATTTTGACTATCGATTTCCTTAACAACCTATATGAGATAAGGCTAGTATTTTGGGATTTAGTATTATCTTGTGTGTGTATTTACCGCTTTTTTTAAAGATTATACCGTATTTTAAACATCAATTAAAATCGAACGATCAGACTTATTAAAATCGAAATGTTAGCAAATACCTACTGATAAAAATCTATTGTCCAAACATTTTGGCACATACAATAAAAAGGCTTATAAGAGGTACTTAACCATTTCGCGCGACGCACAATAGATCAATGCCCAATAATCTTATAATAGGCGATAGTACAAAACGCCCCATCGGCAATCGAAGGGTTAAGATATTGAAGGATTATCTAAGCCGATTTCGCAGCTGCAGCAATGGGTGGTTAAGATTCAAACACCGTCTTACAGCAGATTAAAAAATAGACAATAATACGACGTAAAAATAATTTTAATTTGATAGCATAGAAAACGAGAAGTAATATAGTTTTAAGATGTTTTACACATTAGAATATTGCAATATGAGTATTACATAAACAACAGGGTTGTCTGGAAGAAATTACTTCCGCGTCCTTTTCTCGTTAATTTAATTTACTTATATGTTCTGCAAAGTTCCGGGTAGCACTGCATTGGTTATGGGCTGGCGTTTCTCTTACCATCAGGAGTGCGACCAGCTAGTCTCACTACTTGGTAGTATTAAAAAAAATGTTCAGGCACAAGACATACGATTGCATTTTTTTCATTAAATTTTTATATATGTATTTAAATTTTATATAAGCTACTATGAGTATACTGCCCAAAGCTTCATCTACATGAAATCTTTCTATAAGTTAATTAAGCGAAGATAAGCGAGATATCAAACATTTTGATCATTGAACAGTTTATAACGAATTTATAATGCTTTAAAAAGTATAACAGTTTACAAATCTATTTGTGAATTAGTGACTATTTATCCACAGTCGAATTATTATAACATCCTTTATTATATTATTGTAATAAAAATGTCAAAGTCATAAGTATCTTTATTCAACTAAGCTACATATTACTCTTTTGAATGATAGATAGTGACTTTTTCATGTCACAAAACATTTACCACCGGTTCGGAAAGCAGTTTCTACAGAGAAGAACCGGCAAGAAACTCTGATAGTTGCTCTTTTACAAATAAGATAATACAATTGCTATTATAAGTATAAACAACAAATATTCTTTTGTATTTACAAAGCCTTCCTCATTATATTGTTATAAAAATGTCAAACTGATTACAAAAGTCAATATTCAATGAGCTCCCTGATCAATATCTGCGCACGCGCCGATAATCAAACCCTTTCTATTATTTGTATGAAATATTATATTTCAAAGGGCAACACTGTACAATAGTACAATCGCATTCAACCAATTGATACATTGATTCGTTATTGAACGTAATTTTATTAAAAGTGTCGACTTTGTATTTCTAAAAGGTATTATGAATCAAGAAAGTTCAAATTAAAAATGGCCTTTTAAAATTTTACTTAAATGGAGAATAAAATAAGAATTAAAATGATTAAGATCTTAATATTGAAAAAAGCATAAACATTGCAAAGCGTTTGAATAATTTTCAGTTTATTAAAGACTAGCTGAGCCGTGCCCACTTCGTTGGGCATAACGTTAATTATCCTTTTTGGTTTTTATATAGCATATGACACTCGGCAATAATGTGGTTTTCTATTGGTGAAAGAATTTTTAAAATCGGTTCAGTAGATCCCGAGATTACCCCTTACAATTTAACAAACACACAAACTTTACTTCTTTATGATAATATTAGTATAGACTATATACCAATTAGTAATTTACTGTTTTAAAATGCTTACTAGGCATTTGATACCAGAAAACACAAGTAATTTATGTTATGAGACTATTTTATGAATAGTCGCTTTTTTATTAAAAGATGCTAAAAACTACCTACATAAAGTATTTATCTCAGTATATTTCAAATAAAAACAACTAAACATAATTTATTAATTCATTCCTTTAAAAGCCCAAAAACTGTATTAAAAACCATTGACAATTAAAGTCTCTATACAGCCATTATCCGTTAAAGATGTTTATTCATATCCCATTAAAATGCCATAAAATTCCTTCCATAAACTAATTAATGCAACGAACTCAATATACCTACACATGTTCACCTGTTTCTGTCACCTTTGAGCGGTTCTGAGCTAATGAAATCATAAATTGACATAAATGTTTTAACTTCGCTTAATTTACGGTTTGTGTTAATGGTACCTAATTTAAATTGGTAAAATTATTCAGTAGCTAGTGGGAATTAAAATAGAACTATGCACTAGCTGCGTCCTACGGTAATACTTGCTTTATGTAACCTAGTACTTTTTACACGCTATAATTAAATTGCTTAGACAATTTCCTACTTTACAATAGTTTAAAATTTTGGCAAAGCGGTTAAGTAATTTTGAAGCCTATTTGAACAGATAAACAATCATTTTTCCTGTTTTTAAATAAATACCTATAGTTGATTCAAAATTAAAAAAAATAATTTCGTACCCATTATTTTGAAAGAAAACAAGGGTACATTTACCACTGAGCACATACAGTAAACATTAAAACAAACAAGACAATTATGATTGTTAATAAATTAAAAAAAATCGAAAATAAATAACTATGTTTCGTTTAAAAAACTGCCGAATCTCGAAGACAATAACCATTTAACGGTTACAAAGACGAACAAAGCGGAATAATTGAAAGACTAGAAAATCACGCATCTAATTATCAGACACGGACATCCTCACCCTGATTCTCACGATTTTTTTAATTACAACCCAGCAGATGTTTTGTTCCGCCATAAAAAATGAAGCACCCGGTAAAAAGACTCTCCTAAATATTCATCAAACAAAGAATAATCAACGATGACGAGTATCGAAACCGGAATTCAATTAGACAAAAGCATTGTTTGCTGGGACCAAGTTCTTGTTTGAGACATTTAATTATTCACCTTATAGATTCACCCAACGTCTCACACGATCGCAAAAGCTTCACTAATGACACACACAATGGTTCCAAAGAAAAACCTGACCCCACGGAATCTATGAATGCAATTAAAAATTCCGCTATCCTTAAAATAAAGCTCAAAGTAAACACACACACTCGAAAAGACAGTCTTAAATTTTAATATGCAAAATAGCTCCGCAAAGCGGAAGGGACCAAGCTGGATATGCAAATCTTCGTGCGAAGTTAAAGTGAAAGACAAATAGTGAAAAAACCGCTTCTATGGGTGACTGATAAACATAAAAACAATTTTTGCATTGTCTCCTCATTTTTGCATATATTAAAAAGTGGCGGGCCCAGTGTCTTCCCCTGTGGTACTCCTTTCTCACAGGTTGAGTCGCGTATGCAAATCGGTGATACTACTTAATCTTTTATTTTAATAGCGTCTTTTTGTGTTTAAGCCATTCATGTTTTGTGGGGTGAATGGGAGATAAAAAATGAGAGGTAAAAATTAATCATTCAACGTATGCAAATGCCTGCCTAGCCTGCTTTAAATGTGGGAATGTCTAGGCATTTCCGGGGATGTGTTTGCCGTTAAATATTTATAATCGTGATTAATTGATGAAGGTCTTAGTCTTTCGCATTCTTATTTTAATGTTTTGGATCAAAAGGCTTGTTCATCGTAACGGTTTTAATATTCGCGTTCACGCAGCAGACAATGCGTTAATTTATTGACGAATTCGTTTTTTGAAATTTGTAAATACTAAACTAAAAATAATTTTAATAATTTCCTTGGAGGAGGAGAGGAAGTGGAGTAATCATCATAGTATATTCATGGGCCTGGTAGAAAAATCCATGGGTTATGTATTTTTACACGAGGCTACGGACTTATAGTGACCAAAACCACTGGCTGTACCATCTCATGGCAGCAGATAGAAGTCAAGTCACCCTCGTAGATATCACTATCATATTAATTTTTTATTTTATTTTATTTGGATAGCTTACAGCGTATAACACAAAGGTAAAAAAGCAGGAAATTAACAGTAAATTAATGCCAATTAAAAGCTATAACTTATAGTATCTATCTATCACTTATACTTAATACCCTACCTAATAGATAATTATTATGCTATTCTTAATTTTATTCTATTTCTGTTTCAGGTATGTGTCTGGTGTCAGTAAGTATATCTAATTAGATCTATAATATACATAAATGGATTCATCAATAAGATCTATGCCCGTTGAGCGACATCTACCGGCGAGATTAGGAAATATACTTTTAGTTCGACGTGTTTATAACAGATGGCGTTAGGTTTTAAAAATTATAGGCGGAAGGCTTTTGAAAGTGAAATACATAATATTTCGCGAATAAAGCTAAGAGCTATGAGTTATAATATAATACGTGGAGAAGGTTCATAGCGAAAATCATTTTAATTAATAGGTATATTTATACATACATATATTTTATTCGGTAGGGACATAGCATCTGAATTTTTTTTCTAAGTGCCACACTAGGAGCAAGAAGCTTCCACTCCCATATTCATTTCTTAAGACTTAAACAATTGATTGTGATAATATTTAAATTAACTAACGACTATTAATATTATTATAGACAGCGCTCAATTCTATGAAACACTAAATATCTATTAAAGAGCTTAAAACAGTTATAATAACTTATTGTATCAGCGATCTCATCTTCCATAGATATCAGTTTTATGGCCTATTACATGTTTTGATGAATATTTTAATTTTTATGACATAATAATATTAAATGCGATCGGCACACATGCGCGTATGTACATACACTCACGCACACTACGGCAATTGCCTACGCGCGCACACATGCGCAGTGCACCCACACACGCGCGCTCGTATGATGTATGGGCATCATCAGGCCATGTGGTAGTCGCGACGGGTTCGAATATTTTGACGAATTCCGAATAGACTTGCGTGCGTGCACGCAGCGAGACTTGGACATTTTTAGATATGTATTGTGATTTTTTTTTTCGGATTGAAGGTAAATTGATATTTTAAATTATGTATTTACTATAAGAATGAAGCTAGGACTATTAACATACCTTTAACATTGAAGTCAAATTTCTGTAGAAACTGCCTTCCGAACCGGTGGTAAAAGTTTCGTAACACCATGAAAATTCAAAACTGTTACTATATGTGGCCTATTTGAATAAATATACTTTTGACGTTTTAAAGATATTCATCTAAAAACCTACTAGAATTAACGAATAACGTTTTTTTCTGATTCTTTTGTATTTTGCAATATAGTATTTTTAGCTTCCTTATTTTTCTCTAAATAAGCTGAAACAAAAACTTGTACATCACTATATCGTATATCAATGAAGTTTTCTTTTACATATTTTTTTATATAGTAACGAACCGCGGTAGCTTTTGCGTGTAAAAAATTCTTACAAACTGACCAGAATCTTGGCTGGTAGTGAACGGTAATTCGGTATAAGGAGCAGTTTTGTATAAAGCAATTGACTACATTACATAACTGACTAATACTAAAACTAAAAATATCGAACAGACACTCAGACATCCGAGACAAAGAACTAAATGTTTTTAACATAATATGTTATACTGAAAGAGTGACTTATATCCTAATTCAATAACTTTAATGGTCAAATTTATAATGTAAGAAGTGATCTAAGCTTCGCTGATTTGCTTTGTAGAAATAGTTAGTAGAAATAATGTTATTATATATGTTATTTACGATATAATTAAATAAGATATAAAATATACTATGTTCCTTCTTCTGACCCTATCTAGGCTTAAATTTACGCAACCGATTCTCATGTGGATAGAGTGATTCAAGAGCTACAAGTATTATACATACATAAGCGAGCGAAGCCGGGGCGGGTCGCTAGTATCTATATAAAAATTCTAAGATGGTCTCGCCACCGTAACGTACAATAATGACGCTGCGTGCGCGCAGCCGGCGCGGGGGCGGGGGGGGAAGCAAACCTGATTTTCGGTCTATTCTGACCTTGGAGCGGACACGTTACATCACAGAGTATTAAACACAACTGTCAAACTGAATTCGACTTTATAATCTGTGGCAAAAATTCGAAATTTGAATTTTGACATTCGAATGCAATTGCGACGTTTGAAACTTCTGTATGAGTCTTAGTAAGTCGTACGTTGTTTGCAAAATTGAACTGTAATGCTTTGGAATAAGGTTAGGTTTTGGTTAAAGGACAAAGTTAAGATGTTTCTTTTTGGTTCAAAGCTTAGGTTTGAGGTTTTTCCGGCTTACGCTTTCCGCGTTTGTATTGTGCTTCGCGAGATTTCTGTTTATTTGTTAGACGGCTTCCCCGATTTTTGTGTGTACTTATGTCTTGTGTGTCTGTTTTTACACTCACAAGAAGGCTTCGTGAGTTTTCTTGTCTGTCAAAAAAATCTCCTTAAAATAAAAAAAAATATTTATAACAATGTGAGCATACATAGACTCGTACAGACAGACAGACGAAGAAGCGACGTTGTTTTACATGTATGTAAAAAATAGTATCTCTTTAGATGCTAATTTAAAAAGATCTCAACTCAAAATTAATTCCAATTACATTATAATTGGCGTAAATTAAATAATTTTAAAATCAAGATATTTAAGATTAACGTACCGCAACGTTGTTACGTGAACGTCAAAGTCAAGGTAACAGATATATTAATAAAGATCCAATGTTAAAGCCGAATCCTTTTTGGAAGCTATTCTTAAAATGATTAATTAATCGTTTTTAAAACTTAAATGCGCAATAATTTATAAATATGCTAATTTTTTAATACTTGGAATTATTATTACAGTGAAACCTCTAACGAACCATCTTTTAAGACGAAACTCGATAAGTCGAGAACGTCGAGAACATTCTAAAGTCGGAAAGATGATATTTAAAAGTAAATCAATAATTAATCAGACTTCCAGTCTTAGAACCTACGTAACTTAATATTTGTATGTATTAGAATCAAATAAATCAATTTTGAATAAATTTCCCCTCCGAAAATTGAATAATTAAACCTATGTTCATATCTTTCCACTATATACTCAAAAACACAGAAACAATTATTAATCTCCTCGTTGAAGAACTAATATGTAGTACTAAAGTGTAACAAATTAAATTATTAAAAGTATATACATATCTTTCTACTATATACTCCAAAACAGTTGAAAAATAAAGTTAATCTCCTTAAAAAAACTTATAGCAGTAAGGTGTACCGCCATAGGTTAAATATAAAAACGTCAAAGTACCGTTACATCGATAAAAATAAGAACGCAAAAGGGCAAAAACTATATCTCCAACTAAAAAGGAGTAAAAACAATAAACAAACACGCGAATTCAGTTAGCCGTGAGTCACGCGACAAATATAAAAATTTGTATAAAACCAGTTAAAAGTCAAATAGACACGGTGACCCAGTGAAAAAAAAGCATTAAAAAAACAAGAACGCGCCAACTTTTTCGCGGTAAAACAAAAAAGGCGGGACAGAGTATTGACGTAACTTTTTTTTAATCGTTACGTGATGTGTTTTTGTTTTAAATATTATGTTAGAACAGTTAGTTGAATTAGGACAAAAACGAAGAGGGGACTATAACATCAC